>JABSTQ010009507.1:0-565528 GCA_013358835.2 Ixodes persulcatus
GCCATGTAACGGGCTTCTAGTAGTGGCATGTAAATAATATAACGCCCACGTTGCCTTTATTGACAAAATACATGGGAAATGGAATCCCAGCGTGCTTTCGTTAGCTTCAATCTCCAGTTCTGGCGAGAAGGTAACGCAGCATCGATCATTTTTACGTCCGCTTGCTCTGCTTCCACAGCAGCCTGCAATTTGGCGATGTCCCACCGTTTAGTCCGTTTAGTAGCGACTCCGATGGAGTTACCCGAACTGGAGTCGTGGAGTCACAACTTAACGCGACCAATGAAGCGATAGATGATGCAGTCGTCCGCGAAGAGCCGCATGCGTGAGAATATATTAGTTGGCAAGTCGTTAATAAAAATTAGAAAAATTAATGGACCAAGAGCACTGCTGTTACAATGATAGGTGAAGTGCAGCGCTCCGACGTGGCGCTGATAGTTGTGTTTTAGCTGCACCACGCCTGGCAACAGCGGCAAGTGGTCGCGTGAGAAGATAAACATCAGTTGACACACAGCGACGGACACATGACGATATGCATATGCTGTAAAATGTACCCCCTACAATAAACTACCGATAATTGCCGGTGTAAAAAAAATTGCGCGGAAAAACACCCCCCCCCCCCCCCCGGGAAAATGGAAAGTCTACGCCGCTGATCGCATTGACACCAAACCTCTGGAAGATCCCCTTTCATACCTCGTAGCTGTCTAGCTTGCAACATTTCTGGTGTTGTAGCGTGTGAATATTCAAAGCCCGAACCGAAATATGAACTTTATCACGCCCCCCCCCCCCCCCTTCTCTTCCTCCAAACTGTAAAGATGTCAATCTTACGGTCAATATCTATGTTGCTCAAGGAACGCAAAACTATATACCATGGTCACCATCGTAAACCGCTGTCGCACAGCTAATCCATCATACAAAAGACGGTCTGCGGACACTAGGGAATTTTAGGGAACCGTCTCTGCACACCCGATACGGTATACGATGGTCCCTCCGGTACGAACTGCGCATGCGCGAGTCTTCTGTGGTAGCGCATGCGCAGTTCGTATACCGGAGGGCCCACCGTACCGCATCGGATGCGCAAAAACAGTTCCACAAAACGTTCTACTGTTTGACGCGTGTTTCTTCCTTGTCTGATGGTCCCGTTGGTCATACAAAGAAGCAGTCTGTAGACAGGTCGGAATTCGTTTTTCGGCGTTCTTTTCGCCTAATGCCGCCCGCTCATTGGCTGCTGGGAGATAATGGGATGCTGAGAGACCAGCACGCCCAGTGTGGTCTTAAAGGGACACTGACGGGGTATTTACGCTCGCTGAAGCCTTTATTTTGAAATTGATCGAAAATAGCCCAACTACTCGGAACACAGTTTTCGGCTCGAAATTCGATTTGTTTCCTCCCGAAAACATCCAGTCGAGAATGAACCTTTTCTTTTTTTTTTTTTTTTTCCAGTGAGGTTTTGAGCATGCGTCCCGCTGTCGCTATTTTCGCGAGGCAAAGTTCCGGTCGACCAACGTGTTCAGCACCTACCTTTGCGCGTATTTCGTATTTTCTTTTTGCCGTTCTTGTTTGAGTGTGTGCTAGTATAAGGGGTATGAAAATCCACGAAGATCGATACAACGGCACGGTACCAATGTGTTCTGACGGGTCGGAGGCAAGTTGATTGCCCTTCATTTATAGTTCGAAGACATCTCCGCAGACGGCGCTCGTTACTGGAAAGGGGTCCATTGGCCGGTTTCAGTCGCACTCACTCACGTTTCCATGGTAACGTAGCGTTCAATTAAGCTATATGTACCAAATGTATTCCAAGTCGTGCGTCATCTAAGGCACACGTTCGGTATTAAAATAGAAAAGAATACGAGCCCCATTTTTGTGGCTTCCAAAAAGCTGCAAATATGTTCGAAAAAAAAAAATGTTGCACAGATCACAGGAAGTACATGTACACGTCGCTCTCAATATGGCGACGTGCCGCGGGCGTACCAAGGGCTGGACGACGCGACGGCAGCGCACCGCGGACCAAGGTTGCGACGGACGTGGGGCCGCTACTTCGAAACTCGTTCATGGTTCCTACCGGCCAATCCATCTTCAAGCGCAGAACATCGAGCGGAAGGGAGATAAGTGCGGAACAATCGCACGGCAAACAGTGCACGCTGTTTGCCATGCGTTAATCGCAGGTTAATCGACACTTTTTTGGAGTTACTATCGGGTATGATGATGACACTGTGTACTCCGTTTTATAATTAATATACAATGCTGTCAAAGCTACTGGCGTGATCATGTGGCTTCATATATATGGTTCCGTTTTGCGCGAGAACGCGTGCAAATGGTTTGCGAGATCAAACCCCATGCTCGTGCCAGCAGCTTCGACAGCATTGTACACTAAGTATGAAACCGAGCATATGTCTGTTTGTTTAAGGTTATGTTTTATCGTTTTTTTATAATATAGGTATTTCTCATTCCCCGAACCAGGACATGTCGCTGTGCACGTGGAGTGCGCGAAAAACAGTTGTTCCTTTGGTCCTTGTAGCTTTTCCATTTGTGAAGCACCCACGAGCTGACTGTACAGCGCGACAAATTAATCGCAGGAGGACAGACAGAGGAAACGTTATTTTTTACATTAACTGAAGAGCGTGTTGGTAACATTGACTGGCAACAGAAAGAATAAGCAAACTCGTCCCGAGTTTGTTTTATTCTTACTGTTGCCAGTCAACGTTATCTTTGGCCATGGCTTCCTTTATACGAGCATGAAGCAAACGCTGACATAGATATTTTTTTAATTTTTTTAAGAAAATAGTGTTTTGAAAGTGACAGCTAGGAAGATATATGGCTAGAGGAACAATTATTCATGATTTTTTGCCAACAAAATAATATTCTGTTTTGTAGAAAAAGAAAAGTTTGATCAGTTTGTGAAGCGTTCCCTGATGTTAATCTCGGCGCGTCTAATTGCCCAGCTAGAGGTGACGTAATCAGGCTCGAAACACGCATAAAAAGCCAAAAATAATTTATTATTGTCATATTTATATGCGGGAAAGTCGATCTGCTTTGTCTGCCTCGATCTTTGGCATCTCATGCCCTCCTCTCTGAAAGGTACGAAGTTGACTCCAAATTGAGTTGTACGATAGCCCTGAGAATATTGTATAGGATAGCGCCAGCTTTACAGGCTCTTACCTTTTACTGTAGACATCATTTTTGTGGTGTTATAACAAAGCTATAGGAATGAACATAAAACTAGAGCCAATATACATGCTCCGCTTGGATTACTGGCACTCCACTCCCCGAATAGTGGAAAAGACTCTCATGCGAGTCTTTTCCCCTATTAGGGTGAATAATAGTACGCATGGACATTTACCCCCTTTTCCCGTATCTCAACACTCCCCCCCCCCCCCCCACACACACACACACACACACACTCCCCGATCTTCCTGTGTCAATGAAGCTCAAGTCGAAGCGGGGACTATTTTAACATTTCCGGGTACGGATAACCGTTTTCAGTTATTTTAGGTAAAGCTTCAGGTAATCCAAGACGGCTGAAGTGCCGTTACAGTCTCTGAATCAAAACCTATTTGATAACTACAAAAAAAATCTTTATGCAGGACGATTTTCAATATATCTTCCGAAGACGTCATCTTCGCGTCATCTCCACTGACGTTTGACTCCATCGTGGTCCAAATGTTTATGGCATTGTCGACTGGATCCACCTTGCTGGTGACGTCGGAACATCTGAGACGCATTCCGGGCCGAACGACAGCTCATGTTCTGTCCAGGAATGGAGTCACCGTTCTTCAGGTAACTGGCCGTCAAATCTTTCTTGGTGCGCTTTCGTTAGGTTCGAAGACCCGGCAATCCTTGTATATACCAGTTCTAGCATTGGGCAACGACAGCTATCAAAAATTCCACCTGACATCCTTGAGCTCTATTAATATCCCGCTTTTGTTCATAAAAACTTTTTCAAAGTGCAGTGCACCGAGGGCGCAGTTCGCTTTACAGGAACTCGAAGCTTTTCACTGGTTGAAGCTTTTGGCAGTAACACCCCAAAAATAATAACGTCGTGGTGCATGTTGGTGTGCGGATCCTCACATGGTAGGCTATATGCCTCCACCACGGTTCGCGTTCGCATTCGTGTCAAAAAAAGAGTCCTCAGAAATTAAAAGAAAGAATCCCTCGTCCACGTTGGCTGACCGGAAGTCAGATAACCGCAAAGTCGCTGCACCACAACCACTGGCACTGCGCTCGAAACGCCGCGAAACGCAAACTCAAGAAACTTGAGGCTACCGAGACGGCCGCGCACACTGTGCTGCCGGGCCTCCGAGCACTATACCCATATCGTTCGTTCCTTTCGTTCTTTTCGCATGTTAAGGGAACTACCAGTTTCTTCGTTCGCCTGGGCGCTGCGCTCGTCAAGGAGTCGCTACTCTCCAGAGACACGAGGCTGCGAGTCGTGGCGTTCGGAGGCGAAGACTGTCCCTCCGTGGCCATGCTGAAACGCTGGAGCGGCATCGGGAACGCGACAGAGTTCTACAACCTGTACGGCACGACCGAGGTGTCGTGTTGGTCGACGTGCCACAGGATCGACCTTGCGACGACGACCAGGTCGGTCAAAGGAACGCGCCCTTCTGTCCGTCATACAAGGAAAGAACAACGCCTCAGACAGTAGAGAGGTTTAGGGAACCGTTGTTGCACATCCGATACGGTGGAACCGTTTTTGCACATGCGCTACCACGGAAGACTCGCAAACGCGAAGCTTGTACCGGAGGGCCCATCGTATCGTATATCGGATGTGCAAAAACACGGTTTCCTAAAGCTTTGCAGACCGTCTTTTTTGTACGGTGTAATAGCTGTGTGATTGCGTGGCTTTGGAGTTTCGATTGCCGTTCTTCTCCGCGTCTCTGCAGCGTCGAGATTGCTCAATTAGTCTGAGAGCAGCAGCGGCGAACTAGTTCCCCCGAAACTCGTTTTGGAGTGAATGTCATTTGCAGCGGCGAGGTGGCCAACGACTGCGATTCGCGGTGACTGTCATTTCATGGACATCGCATTAGTTTTGCCGTATGTTTTTAATTCAAGTTTAGTTAAAGGTTTTTGTTTTGTTTATCACTTGCACTTGTTAACTTAACATACAAATTAGCTCGCTGCGTCGTGCGAAAACGGAAATGATTTGATTTAATGACGCAGCTGGGCAAGATAGAAGCAAGCTCATTTACGATACTAATGTCACGCTTGAATGTAATTACGTATTATAATCGCGAGGAATAATTAATTCATTTCGAACACGATGTCAACGTGGGCTATAAAATGTTGTAATTAGAAGCTGCAATTAAAAAAAATGAATCTTTTAGAAAGATTAGTACCCTGACAACCTCTACTCAAATAATGTAAGCAGTTACTTAAGAACTAATTTTCTATTTATATTTTCTGGCGGAGAATATACCTTTTATTAGCGCTGTGTTCCATTTGTCAGGTGACTTTTGCCTATAGTAAGGGGAATGAGAGATTAAGCAAAACACAGCGCTCGACTTTTTTTAGTTAGCTTTTTTATTTGAATTAAATAAATATTTCGATGTAAATGAGACGTACCTCGCGCATTTTAATTACATAAATACTACTTAGCAACTAGCAATTTGACGTCAGTGAAAAGATTTTTAATCTATTTATGCTATATTCTTTACAAAATTCATCCGCTCAGGGCATTTAGATCTATGCAAAACGCACCAGGCCAAGATATTTAAATGAATGCACCACAACTCATAAAGTAGATTAAACGACTTCATTAAAAGGTACTGTTCGTCCATTGCTAATACTCTACGAATTCCAGCAATTGTAGTCCCCGACGTGTATAACGTTATGTTTACAATTTGCACACGAAACAATAAACAAATAGGACGAAGCGCAGAACACGACATCTTTCATTTGGAAAGATGTCGTGTCCTGTGCTTTGTCTTATTCTTTTTATTTTTTCGTGTGTAAATTTAATTTTATCAGCGCTCTCATTTTTCTTTTTTAGTTTATATTCACAATCTCGTAATTTTCCTAAAACTTCAACGATTTTATCGGCCTCCACATTAGAGCAATTAACCGATTAACAAGTTGATTATAGGTAACCGATGAACTGGTTAAACGTTTTCAATCGCTGCACATCCACAATAGTGAGAGGACATCGCAAAACTCTTCGCAATAAGGACCAGGTAAAGGTAGTTGCCTTTCTTTTACGGATATTGCCTCTTCACCGGAAGTCTTGCGACGTACGTACATTAAGCGCCAATATACGAGTTCACCCAGTATAGCGCTAGCTTAAAGGGATATGATGGCGCGTTAGGGTACTTCCGGCACGCTAAGCTTTAAAACCGACTACTTCTACAACAATAGGAAATACGCTAGTCCGTCCTATTCCGTTATTTTAAAGAGCAATTGTGCACGGGGCTACCCGCATGGCATTTGTGCCGCCCCGCCTGAACGCCACAAATGCAGCTCATATTGCCACACCATGTATGTTTGACGAAGGAATACATATCGTGCGTGCTGCTTGGTGTAACTACAACGAAGAAAGAAAAATATTTCCTCTCTGTCTAAATTTTAAATAAAACATCGTAGCCCCGGGATAGCATTCGGAAACGGTAATTTCGCCACGTTTCACTTTGACGGTAAGGATGCTAGACCTGGATGATTGCGGTTCGTCTAGGTTCATTCGTGCAAATCATGGTCTTGTGGCGTCACGGCCGAGATTCAGTTACCATGATTTGGCGCTATTGTAAAGTGGTATAATTCCATTTGCAGGGACGCCAAGTACGTCCCTCTTGGGGATCCCTTGGACGCAACGGTGCTGGAAGTGAGGAACGAGCTCGGAGAAGTTATTAGGGAAGGAGACGGTCTGCTCTTCATTGGTGAGGCGGTTTGCTACCATCTGCGTTTACGGTTCATCGCTCTAAGGAGCCTTTCCAGCGCTTAATACGCGGGCGAGAAATGCCGAGCACTGGGCTGTGAATACGTTCACGGTGTCCGTTATTTCGCGGGAGAGAGTTAGTGCACTTGCCCGGAACACGTTTTACGAGCCAGTAGATACGGATGGACAGCGCGCAAAAAGGCGATAATTGGCATCCCCAACTTTCTTGGACATCCCTCTCTCGGCGCTTCTCTCCGAAATGCACGGAAAACAAAATTTTAAACTGAACAACAAACGTCGCAATGTTTCTCGGGAATATTTTAGACGACAATCATAAAATATCGTTAAGCATTAAACTTTTGGATGCGTGTAGTTATCATTCCACAGTTCTACAAAGTTGTTTGGCATTGAATTCACAAAATTATAACTGCTTTTCTCGAGAAAAAGATTGTGATGTTTCTGAGGACTGCCTGGGTGTCGTTGAAGACAGATCAATTAGAATTTCAATATTTCCTCGATAACTTTTTTTTTTTTTTTTTCATAAAATATCTCAGAAAGCTGGCCATGAATGGCCTATATACTTAATCTTTGAAAGCAGAGCATGGCCAACTGTTTTCTACGATTCTTGCATCGCGATTGGTTCTTCAGTTTTCTTATCGGCTAATGGGAAAATCTCACGTTTACATCAGCTGATAAGAATTCTTAGTATACGGAAGTGCGGCTTTCAAAGCTCTGGAGCATCTGCCCTCCCGCAAAGCGCTTTGGGAAAGCCAATGGCTGCCGTCTACGGAGGAAGCTCGCAGACACCAGAGAGCGCTGTAGGACGAAAAGGGCTCTTACTGTATAAGAAGGTTCTACAGAGCATAGGATTGCACAGAGGGTTCATCTATAACCGCGCGGAGCGTTTGCAATGTAATGGTGGACGCCGTCCTGCAGAGATTGGTGGCAATTGCGCATGCGCCACATTTTCGCATGGCGAGGAGGAAAGCAGCCGGAAAGGAGGAGGCGTTTGCAGACGATAAACGCATTCGTGGCCGATACTCGCAGCTCGTATCGCAAACGTGGCCCATAAACCACGTGACCCCCGATCAAGCAGTTAGACACTCTTTGTAATACAAGCTCTCAAAGGTCTTCTCCTATTGGATGGATGGATGGATGAATACAGCTGAGCCCTTTGGATCGGGCGGTAGCTTACGACACCTAGCCATTTTGTCTTACCCTTTAAGCTTCTCCTAGTCCGACGGCGCCCTCTGGTGTCTGCGATAGTTCTGAAGTAATCAGTCTCTGGATGCTGATTTTAGTAGAGATAGCGGCCACGCATGAATGTATTGTATCGGGTTATTTTGCAGCCTATAGCTTGAATTATGACCATAAATAGACTACCAGAGAAAGTGGTTTAGTGCCCCTTTACCCTGTCGCCTAGTATAGACCTCTTTCGCTTACTCTTGTCCCCAGCCACCTGGTAGGCATCTCCGGTACAGGCGACCAAATAATAACAAAACGTTTCAACCTGCAAGTAGTCAAAAATATATAGAGGGGAAGCAAAACGAGTATTGGTGACAGTTATGGTTATATCCTAAATGCATTCTATTGGCGTGCAGACGTCAAAACAATGTTTTCGCCCATACTGCAAGTGACGATATTTCAAGATGGTGGCACACTTGTGAAAAAAGGTCTTTACTGGGCTTCACACTTGAGGTCGTCGCTTACAGCGCGCGCTCAGAACTAGCTTCCCGCAAATCGTTATACTCAGTCAAGATCGTTGTCCTCGGCTACGAATAATGGGAGTCCTGAAGTACACGCGTTGCACACGGGTACGGCATCACCACGAACCTCAAATAAGCGGCGTCCTGTGGGCATCTTCGAGACAATCTTTTTTACCTTTTATATTCGTTGTTCCCCTTTTTAGACCTGGTCTGCGGAGATAAAACTTCGCCAATAGGTCCTGGATGGATGGATGGATGAATCCGGCTGAGCCCTTTGAATCTGGCGGTAGCTTACGCCACCTAGCCATTTTGTTTTACCATTTAAGCTTAGAATATTTATATGTGAAAACTATATTCACTCCGCACTGAAAAGAAAGTGAGGATATAAAACCCCCTTGCCATTAGTTAATAAGAAAATACCTTGTTTTCTCTCGCTTTCTGCCACCATTCACTTAATCTTTGCCTGGTAATCTCTACTGTCTTGAAATCCCCTTTTCCTTCGCTGTCTCTAAAACCCAATGACTTTATTAAATCTATGTTGTCTTCGGTAGGCATAGGGTGAAGCCCTTTACAGTAGAGTATCAAGTGCTCAGCCGTCTCGTCCCACGAGGTGGAGTGCGTGCCTTTTCAAAGGCACGCGCTCCACCTCGTGGCTGCTGCGCTAACTATCCGAGTCCGCCATTTTGTTTGGACACGTATACTCTCAACACGCGTTGGACGCGAGTGCCGCGTCAGAATTCGGCGTGCACTCGGCTCGCTTCGGATCGTGAACGAGTGTTGCATTCGCGTTCAACGAGCTCTTGGTGCTCGAGGAATGGCGACCGCCACGGTTACTTAACGGGAGTTTCAAAGAGAGATCTATAAACGCAGTCACACAGCTCGTACGTCACACAAAAGAGACACGATGAAGTCGCTGCAGACATCATGACACGATTATCTGCGCACGCGTCTCAAGCGTGTCCGGGCCATGTTTGCGTCGTACATATGTATGCTTCCAACATATCTGCAAAGAGTTTTTTTTTTTTAATGATTAATGTGACTGTGCCGTCGTACAAGCAAGAAAAATGTCTCAGACAGCTAGTGTCTACAGACTGTCGTTTGTATGATGTCTTTGCAGTGTGAACGCGGCTTCGGGGGCATCTACTGGGTTCTTATATCCTGTCACCGACTATTCGGAGAGCAAGTCGCCTGCTTCTTGCGCAGGGGGTTGCTGTAACGCCAGAACGACGCCGACTTCTGGTTGTCTTTGCTTGGAAGGATAGTGGGTAGACCACCTCAAATGCTAGATGCCTCGAGGTGTGCCATCAATTTTTTTTTTTTTCAATCAGCCAATAAGTACTAAGCGTTTTGACATCATCGCATCCCGTGTTCCAGAAGCAGACGAACTTGTGCTCGCGTGCTCTACAAAGATATATTGTCACGAATGACAATGTATGAGGCGATGATAACTGAAGAAACTGAAACGCTTAATGGGGCGAACTTGTGCCCAAAAATAAAAGAAAGGAAGAAACAGAACAAAGCAGAGCGTCGCGAGCGTCGAAGTCGGCGTAAGAGCAGAGTCGAACGCTGGGGCGAGACTGATTGTGGCTCGCTACGCGAAGCCCCTTATGTACTCGCGTGAGCTTCCGTTAGATTTAGCGGGGGACGTTTTCCGTTAGATTTAGCGGGGAAATTTTTCCGCTAAATCTAGCGGGAAAATTTTTCCGCTAGATTTATCGGGGAAATTTTTTCCGCTAGATTTAGAGGGGAAATGTTTCCGCTAAATTTAGCGGGGAAATTTACCCATAATGCACCGCGCGGTTACGCCGACGGCGACGGCGACGCCGACGCCGCTCAAGCCGGGAACGGGCGCCTAAGAGCTGCGCTGTAAAAGTAACCGTCACTTTTATCATTACTTTAGATTTTCAAAACGGTACACCTTTCTGCCGGTTTGATAGCGGCCTTTTTTACTGTCCGTTATTGAATTAGAATCGACAAATTACAAGCTACTAATTTTCGACACCCACCACTTTGAGTTGGTCGATTACTCTCGGTATTATGAACTACCTCATTTAGGCAATAAGGAGAGAAAGTCGTCTGCTTCTAGCGCAAGAGTTGCGGTGACGTCAGAATGACGGCGAGCTCTGATTGGCTTTGATTGAAAGGATAGTGGGTGGACCCCAATGCTAGATGCCTTGAGCTTTGCCCACTATTTTTTTTTTTTTTTTTTTCAATCAGCCAATAAGAGTTCGGCGTTCTGACATCATAGCGTACCCCTGCAGAGAAGCAGACGAAATTGCGGTCTGCATCAAATGATTACACAATTACGCAAGAAATACTGCCCAAATCGCTGCTTTCGCTTTTGCAGATTCTTCGCGAAATGCATTAGCATTCAGCTCAGGTGTTCCGACTCAGCGAAGGGTGGAAATTCCGACCTCGCAACGGTCCGCACATTGTTCTGTTCGGAAAGCCAGTCTGTTCTCCCGGGCGTCGGCGGTTTCGGATGAAACCCCCTCTTGCAGGCGGTCTCAACAAACAGTGCCTGGTGGGCAACGAGACGTGGGACCAAGTGGGGCCGTCCTACCTCCGCAACTCGGGAGACCTCGTCCACGCGTCGGGCGGCGTCCTCACCTTCCTGGGTCGGAGGGACTCCAACTTCAAGTACAACAACCGCCTGGTTCACTGCGCCCTGCTGACCAAGACGCTGCTGAGTTCGGGGCCCGTGGAGACCTGCCACAGCCACTACTCCAAGCCCGAGAAGATGCTCTTCCTCTTCGTCACGCTGGCTCAAGACTGCGCCCCTGAAGAGGCGATGCCGCCGCTGAGGTCGAGCATTGAGCCGCACTGCGAGTGTCCGTTTCAGATAGTCCCGGTACGCACGTTACCGCTCAACTGCCACGGTGAGTTCGAGAGATAAATGTGGCTCTGGTCGTTGACCTTAATGCGCTCCTAACTAGGATATTGTGTTCACAGTAAAAACAATTTTCCCTCATTTTTTCTTTTGTTGTTGGCAAAAAAAAAAAAAAAAATAAGAAAAGAAAACTGGAATTTCTCATGTTTTCAGGCCAAACGCGTTTCTAGATAGTTTTTTTCTTTTCTGGAAAACACAATTTGCCTGATCAGTAGGTAAGATAACATTACGAGGCAGTAATACATCCTGAAGATATAGCACCGCAGGCCAGCCAACGCTACAGCTTCGTTTCAAGTCAAGTCCAAGCGCGGTACAAACCTACGCGGATCGCAAGCTCGTCTGCTTCTTTTGCAGAGGTTGCGATGATGTCGCAACGCCGAACTCTTATTGGCCGATCAAAAAAAAAAAATAGTGTGTAGACCTCAAGGCATCTAGCATTGAGGTGGTCTACCCACTACCCTTTCAATCGAAGCCAATCGGAGCTCGGCGTCGTTTTGACGTCACCGCAACTCCTGCATTAGTAGCAGACGACTTTCTCTCCGCAAAGACAAACAAGACCGTATACTACACACACGACTACAAACGCGAAAGTCGTCGCACTCGCTCTGCGCTCAGTTGGATGAGCCGGCAGACGCTAACGATAACGCGTGGAAGGACAGCGATCACGATCACCGAGACGTTGCGCTTTTATGGCGCCGCTCGATCGATCGTTCCCCTCGGCTCCAGTATGCCGTCCGTTGCGTTCGGACTGGAGCCGCGGACACGCTGCTAATGCATCGAGCAAAAACACAGTTTCCAGACACTGTCCGGGGCGTGTTTGTTTTTAATTCTTGTGTCAAGTTACATTGGGCGCACAAACACACGTTCTGAGCACGGACACGTACGAACATGCACGGAGGTGCAGATAATCCTGTCGTCGTGCCTGCACACCGTGCCTTTTGAACGCGCGGTGTAGGAACATGGACTGCGGCTTCACTTTTTTTAAATAGTTTGTCGCAGCTGGTGCACGTCGCAAAAACAACGCAGTCGAAATATTTGCAGCCCCTTTTTCAGAATGGGCAGTAGGTATTTTAAATTGTTGTTAAAATTGTTTTAAAAAACGATTCTGCTAGCTGTTGCATATATGTTGACCTCTCGGAACACGCCTTCGTCGGTGTTTTGCCGTGACCGGTAAGAAACGTATACTCCGCCCTGCGTGCATCTTTTTATTTTTTTTTCTGCCGTGCACGCTAAGAATAAAGAAAAGAAAGTACGCTCTCGTCATTTGAAGCCGCGGAAAAAACGTGCACACGAAAAAAGGCAGAGCGCGTGTGTGGGGGGATACAGGCCAGGGTCTCATCCGGACGGAATTCTTTTTTTCTTTACTCCTGAGACTTTTTGTTTTTTTAGTTAGAGTGTTTTTTTTTTTTTTTTTTTTTGCACATGACAGTTTCAATTTGCCACAGGATAGCGCGAAACAACTTTCATTTATCTGAGATCTAACCACTGCTGTGTCCTATTTTGACGAAAAGACTATGAAGCTCTAATTCGAACGTGGCAGCTGGGTTGTTTCGTTTGAAATCGAACATGTGTGTCAAAATAAATGTTCTAAGTCGACAAAAAGAAGATATGCATACTGTAGCCCCATTTCCGTATTGAACCAAAATGGTATCCTTAAAATCCTTAATATATATATATATATATATATATATATATATATATATATATATATATATATATATATATATATATATATATTCCGCGAAATATTTTAAGTGGAGGAAAGTGAACTATGATATTTTCGCTGATTGATTTTTGTGCCCAGTTTTGTGACTATTGAAACTTGTGATCGCAGGGAGGGGCTATGAATCAGAGACGACTGCCTTTCCCACTCAGCAATGTATTCTTATCTGCCGCCGTGGTTATAGTATATATATATATATATATATATATATATATATATATATATATATATATATATATATATATATATATATATATATATATATGCGAAATTTGTTTTTGCGTCTAGGTTACGCTCCACGATGAACGCTCAGCGCGAGTATAATCGTAGCCGTCCATTTTATAATTAACAAACTCCTATTAATAAACGTTTGAAATCAAGTCCGACGCGCGTGATCGCTTTCAGGTGAAACCACCCTGCTAACACATCAGTCATCTTGCTTAAATGTTGGCAGTTATCTAAAGCTTTATGCAGAAATCGCAGCCAACATTTTCCCGTCCTCCAGAAATAAAAAGACAGTCCGTCACAAAAAAAAAAAACTACAAGCGCTTCTCCAATAAAATTTAGTGTTTTTTTTTTTTTTCAGCGCAAAAACAGACTATGCATTGCTGGACGCTCATTTTCTGCGCAGATGTAGCGCCAGGGGTTCAAACCAGATGAACCAACCGTGAATTTACTCACATGTTATAAGTGAGTTCCTAAAATTTCCTCGGGTAAATGGTGGTCAACGGAGCTCTTGAATACATAGAGCTGAATGGCATCATGTTACCGAAAACGGGCAAAAACAGGCCCCGTTTTCCCATTAAAATTTTTAGAAAATTACTTATCACTTTTGAATGAGACAACGGTTGGTTCTGAATCTTTGGCATCTGGTTTGAATCGCTATATCTAGCGCTACATTTTGGCCGAGAATGAACGTTCAGAAAAACATAGTTCATTTTTGCAGCAAAAAAAGCTAACACAATCATTTATTTATTTTTAAGAAAAGGGGGGGGGGGGGGGGAGTCATACACGCTGAATAGTATATCGTTTAAGCTTCCCCTTATACATCTTATCTAACGCTTAGGAAGTGGCACTTTCGAATCTTGACGATCGCCAAATGCCCCTGTTCTTCACTAAATAGCAAAATGGTGGTGCACGCGACAAAACCGAGACCCAGAGCTCCCTCAGCGTCATTTATTTAATAACTCTATAGTGACAGCTATTCGCGTCTCCGGCCCGTTGCTCGCCCTCCCGCGGCAGAAACGGGAAGCGCTCTAGTGAGGGTCCCCCGGTTCCAAAGCGGACACAGCGGAACTGCAGGCGATCAGTCTCGCGATACTCTATATTTTTGTGGGTCGCAGAGTAGCAGACGAGCTCTGCCACATCTATATTATTATCTGTTAACAGGCAAGGTTGACGTACAAGCACTTCTTTACCAATCCAAGAAA
The DNA here is from genome assembly GCA_013358835.2 of Ixodes persulcatus. Lineage (NCBI taxonomy): Eukaryota > Metazoa > Arthropoda > Arachnida > Ixodida > Ixodidae > Ixodes > Ixodes persulcatus. Next base: position 14,612 of record JABSTQ010009507.1, read on the forward strand.
GAGGGTTTGCTGGATTATGGCTTTGCGTATCGTCAACACCTATCCAAGCTGTGGAAGGTAAGCTTTTCTCATTGACATGGTGCTTTAAAAAAATTTAGTTATGTATTATTTTTCAAGTGCTCAGCACGGGTCGGTGCATAAGGTACATCATGCTGAATGCAGTCATCTAAAATATGAGACTCTAGCGCCAGCTGAACCTGTAACGTGCACGACAATGATTCTATGCATAGCAGACGCAGTTTACCATGTGACAAGATGTGTTCCGGCTCATTTGACGTGCGTTTTCAATGGGCGGAACGTGAAGCAAGAGAGTTTGAAGAAGGACTTCATGCAGATGTCATACTTTTTCCAGTGCCAAACTTTTTGACAAACCTTATACGAAAAGTATGTTTCTTTCAGACCAAAACAAAAACAATTTAGCATCAATAGTGAGGTCCGAAGGTTCTGAGGGTCTGCGAAGCATTTAGCACAGAGAAATTTCCCAGGCAGGGATGAAAGAATTGGCCTCCATTGCACATCGTCGTGAATCTCAATCCACCTTCAACCACAACCAGGAGCATACGGTCTCGCAGTTCTCTTCAAGCCGCTTATCATTTCGATCGAAGGAACCAAGCTCGATGGTGCTCGGGAGGTTTGGAGTCGGCAAATGTGTGCAGCTATAAATGGTTTGTATTGACGTCGCATCAGCCGCCATTGCTCCCTACCATGCTCCTGTGCCCTTACCTACTGCAGCATATATTTGCACCTCGGCAAACCTTGCCGAGAATACAAATTCAATGGTGCGAAATGTATGCTGCAGGAGGTACGGGCACAGGAGCACGGTACGGAGCAATGGCGCCTGGTACGGTGCCATATGAGGTCCCGTGCAAGGCATGTATACAGCTAGGTGGTAGCCAGACTCAGTGTGGTTATTAGTCGGTTTTGGTCGAACATACAAATGGACGGGGAGCAGTCGGTTGATCGGCAGATCGACCCCCAAGCTTCAACACCATCATTTGAAAGAATGGCAAGAATCCAAACTCTCTCGGCAGGTTAACATCAAATTTAATTATACTCTGTCGTCAAGGTTGCACCAGCGGTTACCTGTACTTTGCCTTTGTTGATTTTTAACATGTGCTACATGTAACATTGCAACTCTATCCTTTGGGCTTATACTGTCGAGGCCGGTTCTAACGAAGTCAACGGGAATCAGAAATCACTTCGCTATATCCCCTATTTCGTTATAACCGACTTCGGTTATAACGAAGTGCAAAGGGGAATGAGAAATCATGATCGCTTCGCTGTAGCCGCTATTTCGTTATAACCGACTTTGTTATAACCGGTCTCGACAGTATATGTATAAATAACCATCATTGAGTTAGCTTTATTTTTTTCCTTTGCATATGGCCCCAAGAGCTTAGATCTGGTGTTGCATTGTCTATGTAGTTGTCGTATTAACGTCTACATTTTTCCATGATGCTGCCCAAAACCTCTTGTATCCTGCTTTCTGCATTAGGAGTGGTGCACACTCCACTACAATTGTGTTTTGAGGGTTCGCGATGTCATTGTGAATAGTCCGTAATTTGTGTGGCTACGTGAAACGTATGTCTGCGCATTCTTTGTACGATGGTTGCCATTATATACTACGCGACCGAGCTGGAATGCTTGAACGTCCGTTTTTTGACGTGTCAAATTGTTCGTGTTTTTCGGTGTGCCTTTCGCAATAGAACTTTAGATAGTTGATCTCCGTGTCCACTTACATGTCAATTCGTACACTGCATCTGTATCCCTTCTCGTTTAAATAGATCACGCAGAGCAACAATAAACTGTTTACTATGTGATAAAAGTTCCGTTTGTGCTTGCAAATTACGGGGAATGCGCAGGACGACCGAACGGAAAAACCAAAATCCCATGAGGGCTGCCATTTTAAAAACAAAAACAACAATACATAAAGACAAAATATGACTAGCTCCAACACCCTAGATTGGGGGGGGGGGGGGGGGCGCTATAAAGTGATAAAAAAATTAATATAGAGAAACCATGCTTTCGTTTTCTTATTTAAAAAAAGGTTTATAATTAGCCTGCTTCAAAAAATTTATATTCTAATAATTGTATTAAATAAAATTTATTTAGAAAATTGCCTCACCACCAGATGTTTTAATCACCACAAGCTTATTCTAGAGTGGACAAACTGTATATTATAAACTCTGAACCAGACCTTGACCATGTTCTCAGTCGTTGTTGTACGCATCACGGTGAAATCTACCATCTCTTTGTTGCAGATTCTTTAATACATCATGGCAGCGCCATGATGTATTAATTTCTGTTTTATATTTGTTCCGTGACTAATCAAAGGTGTAAAATAAAATGTGACAGAGCTAAACAGCCGTCCTTGGCTGATATGGTGCCTATAACTTTATCTGAGCGACTTCGTGATTTATCAAACTGTTAACATATGCCCCTCTTTACTTTCCTCTTTTGTATGGTTCAAAGTTATTTAAAACCAGGGAAGTTTTGAAATGTGTACTTTTTTTTTTCTTTTCACAAAAAATATGGGCGCGAGGCAAGAACGTTTGATTGAAGCTAACCTTGTTTGGTACCTTCCTTTCGTGTGTGTTCAGTACAATGCATAGTCAGTCCGCTTTCGGGGACACGAAAAATTTTACAAAACAATTATCATCATTATTAGCGGCACAACAAAAAAAAAAATCTACTTGCCATGGGCGCCATCACGACCTACTCTATACTTACGACCGCTCCATCTTGAAACACTTCAGCACGCACCTCCCGGAAGGTCGAGTTTCAGCGGCGCTTCGTGGCGAGGTCTGGAACTCGGTATTTTTTGTTCGTCTTTCCGCGCTGCACCAGGTTGTCTTGGCATTTATGGTGTTGGCGGTGCGTGGGCGCAGCCAATACCATCTGGTGTTGGCTGCTCAAACTAAAAAAAAAGCAAACTAATTAATGAATTGGACTCCTTCAGTTTGCTTTACATAGAGAAAAAAATTTACAGCGTGAACGCGCTTGAAACCAGACCGCGCGATCAGCTGGTACGCACTCACGGATAACAGAAAAACCCGACGAGGTAGCAGGACCGAGTTTTTGTGCCGCCCAGTGAAAACGCCTGTGACTAGGCAGCGCTAAAACTCGGCCGTCAGTCTGGAGCCGTGGCCTAGGTGGAGCAGGCTCTTCCATAGGGAGCGCTCAGCCTCAGATGCCGTGGTCGTAAGTATAGAGTTGGTCGTGGGCGCTATCACCCCTAGGTACGCCACTGAGCCATTATGATTTTCTTTTGTATACTTATACACAGAAATGGGCCCCACAAAACGGCAGCGAGGGTAGCATCATCGGCAAGTCGCGTTTTCTTCTCTGCGGCGGTACGATGCGCGGCATCGAAGCCCTCTGCCAGGACATGGAGTTCGCGACCAACTGCTCGCTGCCACTCCTGGCCCACAAGGTCCTGGGCGGTACATTCGAGGACGTCGCCGCCTACGTGGACAAGGCGATCAGACGAGCACCGGAGGTCATCGGTTGACCCTTCCCCTCAGTAAAAATTCTGATACCTTTAATCAAAATGTGTGCAATTTGCGCAAAGACTGCGCCAAAAGCTTATTTCATTTTATCAATACCGGGAAACTAGTAGTTTATGCGTCGCTATACTGCCGCGTTGTTACCGCCAACTTGCACAAATTTTAACCTTTTTAGGTCATGTGTCACATCGGAGAAACGCGGTACCGGTAAGAAGTCGGGCATCGCCCGACACGTGTTCCCGCGTCTTTTTAAACGTGCTCCTTCGCTCTTTTTCGCTGGATTGGTGGCGTCGTCTCTTGGGAAGTTTTTTTAACACTTCAATTACTTCACTTTTGAAATGGTTCAAGTTCTCTTTTATAGAGGGCAGAACTAATCCTAAATAGCCTCTGTAAATAGCCTGGAGCGCGCAAATTTCAACTTCGCTGGCACGAGGGATGGCCACATTCCAGCCACGCTTGTTTTATGGTAACTCTTCGCGTGACGACGATTTCAGTGTAGAGGACAACTATATCCCTTCGTCAGGTGATAAAGAGACGTCCTCTGCTGGCTTGGGGGAAAGTAGTGATGAGGTTGAAACGACTGCAGAAGACAGCGGCCGCGGAGCCGCTCCGCCACAAGCGTCGTCCTGGAGTTTGTACAGACACACAATCTCCCGGACTTTCCTGTACTCACGTTCAGTGTGAGTAATCCCGGATCACAAATTGGGTCCTAAAATCTTCAATCTGAACTCCAGTTTTTTCAATTATTTTTCACGGATCCACAGATTGGGGAAATCGCTCACGAAACCAGCGACCCCGGAAGTGTATTTTACGTGGGGGGGGGGGGGGGGGGGCTAGCGGTCGAAATAAAGGGTGAAGTGGGGGGGAGGGGGGGAGGAGAAGGGGAAAGGGAAAGGGGGAATTAAAAGTGAAAAAAAAAACAAGTTATTACCAAGATTTCACTGTTTATAGAAGGTTAATTATCATTTCGTATACCGTGTGTCCCTACATTAATCCAAAATTCTCGTCAAAAAGCAATGAAATGTTGACACACACAATTATTTTTCTACATTAAGAGAAATGCGACTTTCTTTAGAACGTCACCACAATGCAATGCTTTTGGAAATTAAATCCAAAAGCCAGCCGTTTTGGTGGCTCCGAGGCAAAGCGCCGGCCTACGGATCCCCGGCTGGTGGGTTCGGATTCCCGCATTCTGACGGAGGCTTATTGCGGAGGAGGTGTAACCGAGCTTTTGGTTGCACGTCAAAAGATCTCCAGGTGGTCCAAATTAATCCTCAGTCCTCCGCTGGGGCGTGCCAGATGCCCGTCGTATGATTGGCATGTAAAACCCCAAAAGTGGTCAGGGGATCTGACATACTTTACCGGGAGTTCACATACGATATTTAGTTAGCCCTTTGAAGTGACTGCGCAAATTGGCTTGTTTAACGTAGCGTGCTACGATTTAGTGCAGGGGTACCCAAAAATGGTGGATTCTTTTTTTTTTTTTTTGAGAATGAAGACATAAACCTTTTTAGTGAAAGAAAAGAAGCATTTTTCTATGGGTAAATTTCCGCGGAATCTCTTTTTCGCGAATCTATCAAATACTTTTTTGGGCAACTGAGGCGTTTATTATGACTGAAAAAATGGGTGGAATAAAAATAAAATACAATAATACATAACATTGCCTTCATTTCGCCAGAATTAACGCCACAGTGGCTTAAAATATTATTTGGTGTTTACACGCAAAATTAAAAAAGTGTGTTTTTTTTTTGTTTACGTGAACTAACTTTACTAAAATTTTACTGATTACTTCTACTATCTAACTACGTCTGTGTGCGAAATACCTTCGCAATCTATTGCAAAATTGTTTTATGCGGTTATTTCATAGGGCCAACGAAACATCGTGAACTCCCTCCAATGCAGTCAATGCGACCTAAGATTTCACAATCCCCTCTTGCTTTGCTACGTATGCACACACACAAAATTGAAACAAAACCTACCAGATTTTTGTAAATTCTGGGTGACTCTTGGTACGATACGGTCCGCTGCTGCCGTGCCGATATTTTTGGATATTTCCGGTGGCTGCTCCCCCTAACAAACTGCCAATTTCTTGGGTCCTCGCAACCACGTATCAAGGAGCGTCCTTTTGGTCGCCATAATGATTAAAAGTGTAAAACTTTAAATACCGTGTTTTTTTGTGTTTTTTCTAGCGTCGCACTCGTTGAAAAGAAAAATATCCTCTGATGTTAAGATGTCCAAAGAAACCGTCCGCGGATTTCAGTGACAGATCTACAACTGCAGTTTCAGTGGAGTGACAGGGCGAGGAGAAGGAAGGCTGGTGAAGAGGAAGCAGATGAGCTGCTGGAGACGAGGAAAAAAACATCCCTCTCGTTCCAGCACCTTCACTGGCGATGCCTTTTTTTTATTTCAGAGTGTTTCCTGTTTTTATGGTCGTCTTTGAAAATAGTGTAAAACCGTATGGGTGTACAATAGTGCGCCCGCCTGAACATAGCAGGCTGGCTCGGCAAGAACCAAATGGTGTTTCGGAAACCAGACACAGAAATACAGGCGGAAATGCCGCGATTCTTTTATGTATCCGACGACCACCGTGGAAGCAGCGCTTCAACCCAGACTGCAGTGCGATGTCTCCCCTTACAACCTGTGTCGCCCGCCAAGGCCTCTTCTTGCCTTGGGAGTTTGGGAAACTTTTTCCCCTCCACTTGCTACATCTGTAGGCAATCCCCCGTTCAAGAAGGGCTTTCTTCTCGCGCAGTCGCAGACCATCTCCCCGCCCCGCGATCGGCTCTCCACACGGAAGCAATTACCCGACCTTCGTGGTTACTCAGACCCCCCAAAACAACAACAAACACAACAACAAAAACGCAGATGAAAAAAAAAAATAGCTAGGAAACAAATTTTTTACTTTTTTGGGGAAACGTCATTGCCCAAAATAGAAGCAAAACGAAGAAGCCGGCTGGCTGGGTGGACAAAAACAGTGCGCTGCGCGTTCCCCCGCATGGCCAACACGCGAGTGGAGATGGGAGGGCCCCAGTCCCTGACTGTGCTATGCAAGCCGCAGGCGCCGGCTCTTTTTTTTTTTTTTTCCTCCCTCCATTTTTTTTTTTTAAGCTGCCGCGTCGTCCGCGGTTTACTGACACTTTGCTTTACTTAGTTTTTTTTTTTTTTTTTTCTGGAATTTCGTGGGCGAATGTCGTGCCGTGATTCGGTGGGTAGCTACCCGTAACAAAAACAGAGCCAAGTGCTTGCCCTTAGCCAAGTACGTGGCTTGGCGGAGCTGAGCAACAACGGGAACACGGAAGGGAGGGGGGAGGGATGTGCAGGCATTGTTCAGTACGCATCGAGCCTAACACACAGGGGCTCATCATATTACCCAGCACCCCCTGAAAAATGTCAGCGGGTGCTCAAGCCCCCGTTGCCCCCCCGGTTCCGGGGTCCCTGCACGAAACGAACCGGTATGCGCGCGAGAGGATTTCGTCCGCGGAACCTCTTGCAAAAAATTCAATCTGGAAAAGCTGGGAAGACGTCACTGTGGAAAAATTCAAGGCATTTCTTGAAGTCCTCATGAACATGGCTTTGAATTTCGAGCCAGACATCAAAAAGTACTTCAGCGAAGAAATTATAAAAAAAAGCCTTTTTTTTTTAATTATGTTTACCCGAACAAGATTTCTGCAGATTTTCTGGATGCTGCACGTTTCTCCTTCTCTGCAAGGTCCATCAGGACAGCCGACACGTGGCAGCAAGGTGAGGAACGTTGTGAGCTACACTGATTCAAAGTGCAGAGAGCATTTCAAGCCCGCGGTCTGAAGATTTTCGTAGATGAGAGCACCGTTGGCATCAAGGGGCGCTACAAGGGGCGAGTCTCTTTCAAGTGCTACAACCCACAGAAGCCGACAATGTGGGGTCTTCGGGTGTACGTACTCGTGGACTCTGCAACTAGGTATGTTTCGGCATTCGAGCCATACTGCGGCAGCACTACTACGGAGAGCCTCGCCCGGCCAGACCTCCCTTTCACTTGCCGAATCGTTCTTCATCTCCTCGACAAAGTGGAGTGTGCTTCGCCGGGAAGGGGGCACCACCAGTACACAGATAGGTTTTATACGTCGCCAACACTCGCCGAGGTTTTGCTTTTGCAGGACGCCAGGCTGAACTGGACTGCGGTGACTAACAAAAAAATGAAAGACGTTTACAATTTTCTGTAATGCCAAATTAGAGCGCAGCTCTTCAGGAGGAGGAGGGGGAGGTACATGGGAAAGGGTCACGTGTGACGTCACGAGGGTAAAAGTTTTTCGCTAAATGTAGCGGGGAATTTCCTCGCTAAATTTAGCGGAAATATTTTCTGCCAAATTTAGCGCCAAAATTTTGCCCTCATCACGTCACACGTGACGTCATTATAGAAAACGTCCCATAAGCAGATGAAGAAAAAGATGAAGAATGGTGACATGGTTGCTTACCGACAAGGGTACTCGTTCATGGCCCTCGCTTGGCAAGATAAGCGCCAAGTCACGATGGCGAGCTCAGCTCACAACCATTCGATGAAGGCTGTGGCAAGAACTCAAGCTCGTGGCCAAACTGTGATGCTCCAGAAGCCCGTCGTCATTTGTGACTACACTGAAAACACGGGGCAGTGGACCGAGCCGACCATTACTGCGCAAGCTACGCCTTCTCTCGGAAATCTCTCAGATGGTGGAGGAAGCTTTTTGTCTGGATCCTTGAAGTTTCCATTGTCAATAGCTACCTACTGATGAAAATGCAGCTTGACACTCGGGGACTGAATGGGCAGAAACACCTGCAGTACCGTCGCAAGCTCATTGAGCAGCTTTTCGGGGACCTGCGAGTGCGACCTAAGAAAAGAAGTCCGGCATCCCAATCCGACCGTGAAGAGAGGCTAGATGGCAGGCAGCACTTTGTCTACTAGCTACCAAAACGCAGCAGCAAGGACTGCGCAGTAAGCAGTGACCGGAAAACCTAAAGGGAGAGAGACAGTTTTCTTCTGCAACACCTGCAGCAAATATTCCCGCCTTCACCCTGGAGAATGCTTCGAGATGTACCATACACTGGCGAAGTTCAGCTAGAAAACGCAAGAAAGCAGGAGCTCTGCAAAAATAAATATTTGATGTTACCTTTCTACGCCGAAATAGTTTTACTTTTCCGTGGCCAATGCAAACAAAATAGCTTCTGACCGCAACGACCATTAAGTTGGTGAGAGTATTTGACCGCAAAGGAAAAACTTTCGGTTATTGCTTAGAATAACGTGTAATTTGATTTGATATTCGTATCGAACACGACTTGGTGCTCGGAAAAGTTTCGCAATATTTCTCGTTGTTCGTGGTCTGTTCGGGCGGTTTGATTGACTTACTGCTAGTGCGCCTCTCACCGCACACTGCTGCACTCCGGAAAAGCTACTACGGAAAAGCTAAAAAAAAAAAAAAAAAAAGAACCAATGTTTTTATTATTGCGAAAATAAACTATTCGTCGCCGAGCGCTCATTCCCCGCCCAAATGAAGCGCCAAAACCAAAAACTTGAACCAAAAAGTTCGAGGACTAACTGTTATCTCATTTAAAAGTTACGAGTGACTTTTGAACATTTTAGTGGGACAATGGGGTCCGTTTGCGCCCGTTTTTAGTAACTGGTGCCATTCGACTCCCTGTACTCTAGGGCTCCGTCGGCCATCATTGTCCCATTGAAAATTTCAGAAAATCGCCTATAACTTTTGAATCTGATGACTGTTACTTCTGTTGTCGTTTACTGCCCAGAGGGAAGGCCCGCAGGCCTAGGGGAGGGAATGGGATGAGATAAGGGGAGGCCAGAGTGACATGGGGTTAGAGCCGCAGACAAAACTGCAGAAGTGTAAAGACCGCAGGAAAAACAAGGGGGGGGGGGGGGGGGGTGGGCTCCTTTTAACAAGCAATGATATGGAGAGAACAGTCCTTGTAAAATGTGAAAGTATAATTGTCAACTACAACAAATAACATCAGGCAGAGAATGTTTCTCCAACCGCTGAGCAAAAATGAATCCATGTTTCTCTAGCCAGCCACTGTCCCTGACGCCCACGATTCGAAATTTGTTCTAAAATAAAGGAAACAGGATCACTGTACACATATATGCGTTAAGAAGAAGTCCAGCTGTATCTAGATTGTGTAGTACAAGGTTAATGACTGTGAACTTTTTTTAAATTCTATAGCTCTCTTCGTCTTGGGGACACAGGAACGGAAGGGGGGGAACGTTTACCAGGGAGCCACGAGCCGCACTTCGACCCGCGAAGAGCCGCATGTGGCTCTCGAGCTGCACGTTGGCCATCCTTGGATTAGAGAAAGGCGGAAGGCTAAGTGGCGCAAGCTGCCGCCCGTTACAAAGGGTATAGCCATTACCATCTATCCATCCGGAGAGGCTGGCGCTATGGACACCATGGCGCTGACATCTGATTCGGATCGGACCAACGTTACTAAAACCCTCAGTTGGGAAACTCACCCTTGAAACCTGGGCCGCTGGCGTCCACCAAGACCGAACTAAATACGATAATAGCGCCACCCTTTATCGACGAGTTGAAACATGAAAGTTGCTTTATATAGTCCAGGGTGGAGACATCTCCGTCGGCGCCGCCATCTTGGTTCAAGCGCATGCCGATGCGCTATTGAAGGGGGGCTACTTCTAGCCTAGGGCGCCTACGTAGGCTTACGTCATGCAACTTCCATTTCGCGTTGTTTTTTTATACTCAGACGCGTGTCTCAGTATTTTTACTCATACAAATAAAGAATAAATGAGCGGATGTGACGCAAACATTATGACAAGCGATCGCACGGGCTTTGGGTTCTCACGTCTTTTTATTTTTTTTTGATTGCCACACTTCTTTTTCTTTTTTTTTTTTTTTTTGCTAAAGCGAGTGCAGCCCTTTTAAGTGGCAACCCCTATGTGTACTGATCGAGATATAAGTAGCACATAATGGCAGAATATTATACATTTTAGCGACTTTACGACGAGTTGTTAAATGGAGCAACAGTTCTACCATTAGGAGGTGCTTATTGCAGAGCTCGGTTTGTATATTATGCACTTGTTCAGTAATTTATTATACTAAATATGTTTACTGTAGTCCGTTGCAACTCAAGAAGGTAGGGCGAGGGAGAAGAAGGCCGGGGAAGAGGAAGTAAACGAAAGGCTGGAGAAGAAAGGGGGAAATTTCCTCCTCTCTCTAGCGTTCCGCCTGCTTTCTCCTCGCCGGCCCTCTTTCCCTCGCCCTACCTTCTTGAGTTGCAACGGACTATAGCACATGCCACGTTACAGGATAAAGACACAAATACTTTAACTCATTATACAGCAAGATTTATTTCTGCAAAAGCGAAAGCTGCATCTCACTGCAGGTTGGTACCGGCGACCGTTTTACTACCGTAGCCATCATCTGACTCTTCCGACTGACTTAGCCAATGCAAGTAAATGCGCAGACGCATTACGACAAAACGCTCCAACAACCTGCGCATTAGATCTGGGTGTTTGCTGCACTCAACACGGGGAACAGGAACAGATTGCTCAATAATTCGTCTCACGGTCTTCATTGGGCTCTTCAAAAGACAAATGTCCTCTTCTTCTGAGAACGCTTTAAATACCCCCTCAAAACAAGAAACCAAGTTGAAGACTTCCAGCCTGATGTAAGTGAGGTGTTTTCCACCTTGAACATATTCTTTCATAAGCACCAGAGCATGCTCCTCGGAAGCCTCTTCTGCAGTGAGCATTTGTGTGCAGACACGGCACGACTGTACAGCGGAGAGCAGTGGTTCAACCAAAAACCCTGCCAAATGAGCAAGAATGTCGGACTCGGCTCTAGAGAGTGGTTCTATTTCTATAATCTCATCATCCCCTGGAGGCTCTTCAACCTCCTGCTGCACTTCTTTGATTTCTGCAGAGAGGAAATCTACCAGGTAGGTGCTGTCGTCAATGTCGTAGCCTACATTTTTGGGACTTCGATGAACTGGCTTACTGTCACAATTTTGAGTGCATTTTTCACGTCATATGCGTTTGGCACTGGAGAAATCATTCTGACAACTGAAAACAGGTTCTCAAGACAGTCTTGAGCTAACCGTCCTGTCAGCACAAAATTGTAGCCACACTCTTTCAAAAGGACACCGTGCAATTGCAACACTACAGTTGTCGACATTAGTACCCCTGCCTGGCATGGCTTCCATACTTTCTTCACTTCGAACCCCAAGCTCTCAACAACAGAAATACTGAGCTTCAGAGTTGAAATGGCCTCCTCATACTTGCTCTCATTCGCAAAACTCAAAGCAACGACAGGATGGCAAGAGGTCATTAGGGTGTACCATTTAAACACCAGTTCGAAAAACCAGGCAGTTGCTTCGGCCTCAACTGGCAGTTTGTTCTGTTGGATAAAATACCGAATGGCCGAGGGAGCTTTCCTGAATAGCTGCACCGCTATTCCGACTTTCATTTTCGTGAAATGGCCATTTGACACATGAGCACTGTTTAAGTTAGGTGCCACATGCAGCTGCTCAGTGTCCAACTTTAGCACCATTTCCACATACTCTATTGAGACTTCGCTGCTTGGTTAATTGAACTTGGAGACTACCTCGTCACTTAAGTGCATTACGTCTTTTCGTACGATGTGCCCTCTTATATTTTTCAACACATGTGCGGGGCCTGCCATGAAGAACAATGGCTTACCATCATCACAGGGATGCGGCACACTGCATACGGTCACAGAACTGCGGGAACTGGAGAGATTCAGGGATCTCCACATGGCACGGTTAGAACTGCCCATATCACACGTCACACAAAGCACACGTAGTGAAATGTCCGCACAGAGCTTGATTAAGTCAAAAACAAACTTCTTCAGCTCGTCTCCATTGATATATGCGCCCGTGTAGTGGTATGCTATGACTTGCTTCCAGCGCGAGTTGATCCCTCCCACCATAAAAACGAGAGCATGGTTTGCACGATGGTCACTCTTGGGCAGCGTCGTTTTGCCAAGCAAAGTGTCATTTCCACGGTCCAACACAACGCCTTTTCTAATTTCCATTTCATCAAGAAAAAGGACGCAATCCTTTTCAATGTCTGACATCGCAGCGACTTTCGTTTCCATCACACACAATATTTCAGTTAGCACACCGGGCTGAAATGACAGGTGTTGCAGTCTCCTGCACAGCGTCCTTCTCGTCGGGAGGGGGTTGCCCTGCTCAAGCAGAAGGTCATACCCTGTGGAGCCACAGGAAAACTTGAGCTGTAGTCCCTTCCGTATGGTGTCAGCACTCCAAGCACAGCCTCTTCTGTTCAGTTTTTCCAAAACACGTTTTTGGTCCTCGTTTAGAAATGTCAAATTTCTGGTCAAGGTGGAAAGTTTTGTTTCTAGCTGCCTTGTTTTTCTTAAAGCTCTCTTTAACTTCTTCCTTGAAGCTGACAGGCTTTCTTCCAACTCGCAGTTTTTCCATTTTGTGTCTTGCAAAGTTTTCTGCAGTTCACTTGTATGCAGTGTCACAATATCAACTGTATCGTCCAGGCCGCCGTGCACATTTTCTTCTGAAATGGGGTTTGCCTGAGTGTCCTCCGTGCCAGAGTCTTCCTGGTCTGAGACTCCTGCCGCAGAAATTGACGAAGGACCTGCAGTGGTGGCACCTCCACGATCAGCCGGGGGAGTTCGCGGTGCGGGGGGCTTTCTTCGCTTCGGCTGCGCTGCGCAGAAAAGGGAGAGACAGCAGAGATCTAAACACAAAATAAAATTGTACGCAAACGAGTGAGGCACAGACAGTAATAGTACCTCATATAGTAATAGTAACACTTACGTCTGAAATCAAACAACGTAGGTACAGCTGTCCGCTTGAGAAGTCGCCGCCCATCTTGTCGGTTCATCTCGTACTGGTCTTCTTCAAAGTGGCGCTGAAGTAAACAAGAAATGAGATTATTTATGTGCAGATTGGAAGGCACAGACGTGAGTGCAAACAAAAATTGAAGAAAATATTTGCATAATATCTCACGTCAAAACAATCCTGAATATATTTTCAAAATGTTACCGTAAAATGCGCTCCATTTTATTTAATTTTTCGACCTTGAACGAAGGGAGCGATGTAAGTACTAATCAAACAGGGACAAGGTCATGCCATTTCGTCAAGCACGTCGAGATGCGACATGACCATGAAATATATCACACGCCGACTACCGAGATATGTCGCGATTCTTGCATTCGCGAGTATCGTCTCGAAAACATATTATTGATCATGCTCGAGATTCACCATCAACGATTATTTTCACAGACACACAAAAATAATCCAACTAAAAAAAGAAAAAGTTCGTGGTCAGACGCGAATCAAGGCTATTGATCGAAAGGCGAAGATAGCATGCAGTCACTGAACTACAGAAACTTGGTGTACGCGCATGCGACAATATTCCGCGCTTATCAGATCGTTTCAGGCTCTTTGAATAGTAAAATAAGCACAAAAAGTTATCACAAAGTTGTGCACGAGCGAGAAACTCGCACGCTGAAGAGCTACCGCCTCAACCTATTTTAATCAGGGAAGTCTAATTAGTGAATATGCTCTAACGGCAGAAAAGGGGTATCGATATAGGTATTACCATTAAAACTCGGGATGGGGTGCTTTAGAGAATCAATCCCTTACGTCACAACTCCGATTGATCGCTCGATCCGTCCGGTGAGACGAAGCGAGGGCTGATTTTGAGTCGAGCAACTCCGATCATGAAGCAATCGATCGGAGCTACTAAGACACTTTCTGAACACTGCCTAATATCGTAATAAAGTAATCGTGCTTTTGTAACTTACCTCGCAGATCCTCGAGGTGTGACTTGCCTTCCAGCGATCGCGCTTGACGCAGGACTCCCATTTCCTTCTTCGCGCCTTTTCTTGGGGAAAGCGGAAGCATCGGACTCCCTTTGCCGACGAAGCGGCACACAGCGGTACAGAACAGCCGGTCATGCTTGTGCTCGGACGACTGCTGTTGAGATCAGTAAGACCCACCGATCTCTGTGAGATCAGTGGTAAGACCAGAAACACTTTTTCGCGCACAGCCCGGCCCACGGTGAAAGATAGTCGCGCCGCACGTCCAACCGCACGCACCGCACGCATACTCCGTCGTTTGAACCGTTTGAACCAAGATGGCGTCGTGGCGAGGAGGTGGCGGCGTGGCGCGGGTCAAAGGATGTCCTCACCCTGCAAGGCGGCGCTGACATCAAGGCACCCTAGCGCCACCGGCCCTTGCCCGACTCGACCTGCAGTGGTGCAGTTCCCGGAGTGGACGCTGCGGGAGAAATGGCGGCGTTACGATCGCCATTAGCTCGGTTCTCGAGTACGGATCAGAGCCACCTTTTTAGAGCAGGCTCTATGCAGTTTCCCAACTGAGTGGTTCTAGTAACGTTGGATCGGGCCAACGTTAGATCGGACCCGAGGAGGTTGATCGGACCCATGGAGTTATTATTATTTCCGCTAGAGGTTCAACTGGCGCTAGTGTCTATGCGACTTCCGGGAGGCATACTGAAGCCGGACAGCAACCAGTCTACTTTTGCGGTGCTCCTGTGCACTCCTATGGGAAAACGCGCGTGCATTTTGTCTCTTCGCCGAAAATAACATGAATAACTTCTGTTATTTCGGTTGTGCCGGATAGTATGTACCTCTGTAAACATTGTAAAAGTGTAATTGCTTTAGTTACAGCATTTTTTTCCCCTGAACGACGTTAAACTCTGCTATATTTCAGGCTCAAACCTCTGTTCTATGGCAGGTATGTAAAAACGAGCGACGATTCTAAGCAAAATAACGATCGAAAGGAATGTAGAGTATGTTCAAGGTTCGCTAGCATTCTGGTGGCGCTTATATATTGCTAATATCCCCGTCCTGTCACTATATGAAAATGACTGCGTCGTGCATCTTTACGATCGGTTAAAAAAAAAAAAAAAAAAGTACGCGGCTACGAAAGGTGTGTCTTTTTATTATTTCCAATGTCGGAGAGTTTTTATCGGGCACCTGTTCTCTGGCTTCTCCTTATTTGCAAAGATTTGGAGCGTGCGGGTGATGATTTGAACCCAGAACGAGCATCTTTGAACATATTCATGAACAGAAAGAATGAAGCAGTACTTATTTATTGCAAATCTTACTATATTACGTGGCTTTCAATTTGATCGTCTGCATCACTGATCTCTATTGTAGTAGGCTGGATCGCGGACCGTGGCCTCGGCAGCTGGGGCCGAGTGTCGCTACTGGCGGCCATTGATTGACACCAGCCAATGCATGGGACTCTATGGGAAAAACGAGAAAAAGTGACGTTTTTCTCGTTTCTAAGTTGTTGTCGGCACTGAAACTTTTTGGATGCTTTTCAATAAGCCCGTTACATAGCTTGAGTACAAACATTAGAACTGACAGCCCTCGCAGTTCTTATAAATAAATATTTTTTGGTCGAGAGTGACTCCGCTGTAGTGCAGCTCAATGAGGCGAGAGTTACCTAAAGTTACCGCGGAGTCGGTGGCGGTTTCGTTCAGTTGAGTTTAGCAGACGACAAGCCCGAAGGCTTTGCTACGCGGAATTCGCTCACTCCCGGAAAGCCACTGTCGAGATGGAACTTCTTTGTCATTCATCAACTTCTGGGCTTTCCCGAGGACAGTCTTATTGACGGCAAGTTCCTTTATTTACTCCACTACGAGAGCAAGCTTGCCAGCTCAGCCGCAGGTGCTCCGGTGCGTTTGATGTTTTTAATCGGCGTTCGAACGTTTGCAAATACCGATTCGATCTCCAAACACCCGACATAAGGCTCGCAGCACACCATAAAATACTCGCTTCCGAGCATAGCGTACATGCTTCAATGTCCTTACTTTTGTGCGTTTCTCCCATATACTTGCGTGTATTGCCTGGTGTCAAGCAATGGCTGCCGGTGGCGACACCGACGGGCTCCCGATCCGCGATCCAGCCTACTACAATAGAGATCAGTGGTCTGCATGCACGAAGAGTTACTTATCCAGTGTTACTCCGTAGTTCTTGCCGTCTCTCTTGGTTTTCCACATGTACTTCGTTCGTTTGGCATGTATATCCCCCACGCTGCAAAGTACCGACGCAGTGTTCGCGGTAACAGTTTCCGACAGTGCACATAAATACATGTACGAAGTGGTTTTAGCACCGTTTTTAATGCCACGAATTTCAAATAAAAACGCCATAACTGACCAATTACTTCGCCTGCGTGACTGAGAAATGTTCCAATGTGCCTAGTACGTATGAATTATTCGTGATATTTGCTCTTTTATAATCGAGCGCTAAGAGAAAATGCACCCGCTTTTTCCCATAGAAATGCATTACCGGAACTCCATTTCCGACTGGTTGCTGTCTGCTTCAATTTGCAGCAGCACACTGAACCTCTAGCGTACATTGATCTCTATGACAACTGCTGGATAGCGCATCCCCGATTGTTCTCTGCAGCGCGAGTGCGGCCTCCGGACGGCCATCTTGCATTCAGTTTTTTCTCATTTTGCTAGCGTTGCTGAGGCCGGCGGCAGCGTGCTAAAGACATGTTTTCTACGTGTTCGTCGTCATTCGCCGATGACGTTCTTTAAGATCCTTTGTGAGCCGTGATACTTTTCGTTGAGACCACGTGGAAATTTTTACGAAAGCGCAGTGCCGCAGGAAAAAGGCGCAACTTGTCGAAAGCAAGTTTCGCCGGTCTCGCGGCCTGTTCAAAGCTTCCTTGGCACGCCGAGGTGCTCTGTCTCTGTGCCTTCGCACGCTTGGATACCGATCAAGAAGCGACGCCGTGTGGATGTGTTCTTCGAATCCAATGTGCGTGAAGCCGTATGTGCTTTTGGATCAGCGTCTTACTTTACTCTGACGACTGTATACTTGCCGGCACTCGCGGTGCAGAAACGAGCTTGATCCAGCGTCCAGTAGCGACGGAAGAAAGGGGGGGGGGGGGGGGGGGAGGGGGGGGAATGCACGTCTTTTTTTCGTCGCTAGACGATTTACAAAATACCGCGCACAACAGCTCCTCATCACTGATCAGTGCTGGCTCATTATCAACCTACTTAATTGTACTTGACGTTTGAGCGCGGCTCGCCTAATTGTGATTGGTCAACAGATTGCACACAACCATGTGGGCCGCGCTTCAAAGATTTTTATTTTCGCTGTCTTGTACTTTCGCCTTCAAAAACCCTTACTGCTCCACAGCGTTGCGCTATTCGTGCTACCATGTAATCCATTAGAGTAGATTTAGAACATAGCCATGGTTAATAGTACATAAGAGCACGTACAGATCACCCCCCTCCCTTTATTGATAGCAACTCACCGGAACAGCTGGACGATCCAGAACTCCGTGGCCGATATATATACGATCTAAAGACATCTACGCGTGACACATTTTCAAAACTTTGGAGCGGCGTCGACTCATGGTCGGTATCCAAGCGTGCGAAGGCACAAAGATGCAGCACTCGGCGTACCAAGGAAGCTTTGGTCACGCCGCGAGACCGGCGACACTTGCTTTTGATGAGTTGTACCTTTACATACGGCTTCACACACATTGCACTCGCAAAACACATCCACACGGCGTCGATTCTAGATTGGTATCCAAGCGTGCGAAGGCACAGAGACACAGCACTTCGGCGTGCCAAGGAAGCTTTGAACTTGCCGCGAGACCGGCGAAACTTGCTTTTGACGAGTTGTGCCTTTTTCCTGCAGAACTGCGCTTTCGTGAAAATTTCGCGTGTTCTCAACGGCAAGGATCACGGTTCACACAGGATCTTAAAGAACGACTTCGGCGAATGACGACGAACTAGTAGAAAACGTGTCTTCAGCACGCTCCCGCCGGCCTCTGCAACGCTAGCAAAAAAAAAAAAAAACTGCATGCAAGATGGCCGTGAACGCGATACTGCCCTTCAAGTTTTTTTTTTTTTTTTGGTGCGTGCGTGCGTGCGTGCGTGCGTGTGTGTGTTGTGTGTGTGTGTGTGTGTGTGTGTGTGTGTGTGTGTGTGTTTTATGCCTTGTACGTGGCATTAAAATTTTAAAGAAACAAGCCCAAAAAAAACTGTAATTTATGTGATAAGCTGCGACATTCTGACAAGTCACGATTCGAAAATGAGACTTCCTGAGCTATTAGCCTCGAGAAGTTTCCGTGGCGCCCCCTTACGGCGAACCGTGGTGACGTCATAGCGAGGACAGAATTTTTCCCTGACTCGCAGCGCTCGCCCTGTGGAGGCTGTTACGACGTTAAAATTGGTTTGCTCTGTATGTTTATACAGCCTTGATGGAGATGCGCCTCAAGGGGTAATCGGTCTCTTAGCTGTAGAGGAGAAATTTAGCCAGTGCGGTACAACCGCTAACCTGGGGTTTTTAACGTGCATCACGCAGTAGTGATCACACGAACGCGAGCCGGTACGAAACTCATCCAGACCGAAACGGGCGGGGGCGGCGGGGAATCGAACCCAGGAGGTTCCCAGCTAACGCTCCACGCTCCGAGCTGAGACGCGTTAGCCCACTCGGCCGCTTCCTCCCCTTACGACGTTAGCTGTCGGCGCTCCTTTATATTTCATTTTCCTGTAGTGAATTTTCCGTAGGAGGCGTAAATTTTCATATGTTGCTTTATTGAAATATGGCCTGTAGCTACAGGCGAAACTCCAACCAACATTTCAGGCATGGTTGACAGGGCAGGCAACGCATGAATCGTAGCTGGTATGTGAAATTGAAGACATATGGCCACAGTTGCAGGAGAACCACTATATATTTACATATCACACAATCAATGCTGTTGATGGTCTGAATGAATTGTCAGGTTATGTATACTATGAAGAAAGGTAAAAAAACGCAGGTGAGCTGGTAAATGACATTCATAGTAACCCTGAGACGTAGGAACAATTAAAAAAACAGACAGAACAACGAAGTTTCTAAAACCTTCATTGTTCTGTCCATTTTTTAATTGTTCCTACGTCTCAGGGTTACAAAGTATGTATACTATTTCTTTCTTCTTTTTGTATCTATTTTTAAACAGAAACGCCGAAGCAGAAATGCTGAATGCTGCTCGAGCAACACGTTAAATATATTTCCGTAGGAGGCGTAAATTTTCATATGTTGCTTTATTGAGGTATGGCCTGTACATCGTTAAATATAGCTTGGGCCATGGAGAGAGAATCACAAGTGAGACAGCCCAAATACCGGGGCAAAGTATAGAAAGAAGGAACCATGTTGAATAAACCTGAGACTGGGGTAGAGAAGAAACATCAAAACGTAGAAGAGACAGAAAATAGACAGGACAACGTCTCAAGCTCAGCTAACTCGCTTATTTAGTCCACGTCCTTATATAGTCTCAATCTCAAGGTCATCACCACCAACACAAAGGACGAAGTCTATACAGTTCAAGCGCCACAGTCTCCATCCCACAATGTAAGAATGTGGACAACCTTACAGGTCGATGCGATAAAGCAATATCCATCCTCCTTCAAACTTGAACAATAGGATCTCTCTCTCCTTTCATTCTAAACACAGTTACCACTGCTGCTTCAAAAGACGCCCTCTCCAAAAAACTACCACCAAAAAAACACCGAAACGGCCTTCGGGCCAACACACGTCAGAAACCTAAAAACGAAAAAAAAAAAAACATTTTTTATATAACTTTTTTAATTGCTTCCGAACTGTAGGGAAGCCTGAGTTATACAATCGCCTAGAGATTTTATCCGCACAGTCTCCCTTACTACTCTCCTTACATCGTCCCTCTGTTTCTGTATGATTTAAGTCTCCGACCAGAGCGCTGTGCAGTTGTTGCATTCATGGATATGTTTTGCGATTTCCGAGTTTTGTGCATTGTTCTTCACGTTTCTTTCATGTTCATTTAATCTGTAATTGATGCAGCGGAACGTCTGCTCTACGTACTTAAACCCTCACTCAAATGGTATTTCACACGCAACACCATTCTCGCAACATACCGATTTTCCTTTATGGGCGCTTTTGCACACACTCACACATGTTTCAAATGGGCTCAATTTGCTTAACCTAAAATCTGAACTAAAGACCGTGTCCACTCCGAACTGCTTCGCAAATGTCTTCAAGTTGTGAGAAATCTCTGAAAATATGGTATTACAGCAAAGCGGTTCCTTGATTTTGGTTCCGTTTCTCTACTGCCTTTAAAAAACAATTCTAATTGCCGTTCGATAAAATTGTCATCATATCCTAACTAATCATCTTTTTCCACTGTCTTTCTACCGATTCAGGGATTTGATGGACACGCGACCTTTCTAACGCGTTCCTGACCAATGACTTTACAATCTCAGCCTTCACGGTCTTCGAATGACAACTCATTCTCGGCAAAATCGGTTTCGAATTTACTTTTCCAGATTCCCAACATGACCCTTGATTCACGTGAATACGTAAATCTAGAAGCCGTAGAGCATCTTCCTCCGGTTAGCTGAGTTTCAGGCGTCGTCCTGTCTATATTTTGTCTCTTCTATAAGTTTTGATGTTTCTTCTCTACTCCAGTCTTAGGGCTATTCAACATTGTTAATATTCACCAGCTCGCCTGCCCCCTTACTATATTTTGAAAGAAAGAACATTTATGTATATATATTGCTGGCATTTGAACTTTGCTGGATTCGGATAGTATTTCATGGACTCCACTGGTGGTATCTGTGGACTTGTATATATAATCTCTCAGGCAATGTACAACAAATGTAAGCGAAGTTGTCTAGCCCGCTATTAGTCCGTAGGATCTAAAATTTCATTTCGTTTATTCATTTATTATGTATCTCAGGGCCCGAAGGCATTACAGAGAGGAGTGGGGCACAGTAAAAAGAATGAAGCAAATAACAATGAAAAGGCAAAATCTACGCAAAATAACTGCTAAACATCATTTAACAGGTTTGTAATGGCACTTGTACATGGATTAAAACAAATATCAATGAAAAGGCAAACAATACACAAACTTACTACTAAACATCATGTAACAGGTTAGTAATGGCAATCTTAAATTTATCTGAGGCAGTGATTGTGACAATGGCTGCGGGAAGGCGGTTCCAGTCAATCGAGGTTTGAGGCAAAAAGAGGCATTAAAGGTAGATGTGCTGCAATGAGGGATCCCAGCTTTTAATTGATGATCGCTGCGTATATATGTAAAATGGTTCAGAAAATAGTGCTTGGCGGAGAGTAGGGTTAGAGTGATAAATCCTATGGAACAGGCATAGGCGGGATATCTTTCGACGAAGAGAAAGAGTGGGCAAGGATAGAGGTGCTTTCATTAAAGTGGTTCTAGCTGTGCGGTGATAGTTAAAAGTATAAAACGGGCGAAGCGGTTTTGAATGGATTCTATGGCAGATGCAAGGGTGATACCAGGGTTCCAGATTGAGGCGGCATATCAAGTTTAGGGAGAATTAAGGTTTTATAAATGGGAAGCTTTAATGAAAGAGGGGCAAGAAAAAAGTTTTTTTTTTTTTTTTTGTGTATCCTAATAATTGATTAGCGTTTTTCGTGACATAGTCGACATGAATATTCCAGGACAGATCATTTGAAATGTGAACACCGAGGTATTTGTAGGAGGACACAGGAAGGAGGGTAGAGTTATTGATGAAGTAGGAAGGGCAAATATTAATTTGACGGGAGACACACATGGATTTACATTTAGAGGTATTAAGTTCCATAAGCCAAACGTTGCACCATTGGGTTACATTGTTAATATCGGTTTGAAGAGCCGAGATGTCAGAGTCGTTAAGGATTTCTTTGTAAATAACAGAGTCGTCAGCAAAAAGGCTAATAGAAGAGGAGACACGGGTAGGGAGATTATTAATATAAACAAGAAACAGTAGTCGACCGAGTACTGGACCTTGTGGGACACCGGAGTTGACAGGCGAGTATGGAGAATTAGTTCCGTTGGCATGGACAAACTGTAGACGGTTAGTCAGGAAGGCGTCTATCCAAGCGAGAACATATGGACATATGTTAAGGCTACTGAGATTTTAGCTAAATCAAATTGTCCTGAAGTGGAAATAGCAGAAGCTTTTCTCACGCAAACTGTCGCCCTTCACAAGTTTCGGATTTTCCGATACTAGTGCAGCATCTACCACTGGACAGCCGCTTGAATGCTCGCTATCCCTCCTGTTTTTCCTCTGTTGTTAGAGAGTCCAGCCGCAGGACGTTTGAAGGCCGAGGAAGCTTTTGGGGACCTGCAGCAGTTTCTCTTTTAATTGGAAATGATAATTCAAACTAAACGGTGTATTTTCCCAATACACAAGGCAGGAATAAATACAGAATGCCAGGAAAAATGTATAAACATTCCAAATTACGGTACTATTGCTGTGCATATTTTTGGCAGTTAAATACATCTCATACAAGCAACTGGAGGCAATTCGGCCGTTTTCCCTGCTACCAAACGAACTAATTTCCAGTAATTGTGCATCTTCTAAAAAATAAAACGTGCCTGCATACGTGTACGAACTATATTATTCATTCACGAAGAAGCTACATTTATGTAAACCAATCCTCTTCCACATGCACTTTAAAGGTCTTCAGACCCATGGCCTTTAAAACATCTGCGAACCAGCGCATGCAGAGTGGCACGCGCAGAGTCGGGGTCGCAAGCTAATTTGCCGACCGCCCAAAGGCCTTTGTTATAAATGCCATTTGAAATTCCTGCAAAGCGGGATGTAATATTCTACTAAATCATGAACATGCAAGGACCAGCATCTGAAACACTTATGCCGCCGCTTCACCGACCCCTCGCACGGTTGCCTTGTGCCCTGTGGACCGAGAGGAGGGTTGATCAGCGGAATTGCCTCCGCCGATAGGTTTCGGGATTTGTAACCAAATTATAAAGGTAAAGTGACAATGACGCTCATAAAAGATACGGAAGCCCGTCGGTATCGGCCTAACCCAGCGTCTTGTACACCGGGGGAACAAGGTCCCGCTCCTCGAAGTGCCTGCGGCACACAACGGCCAAACCAGGAAACCGGGGCAGGGAAGCGAGCCAGATGCGAGATCGTGAAGCGGAGTCCTTCCCCTGACGTCACGGTACACCTCACCCAATCACGGCGCGGCGACCGCAGCGACGCTTGTGTGTTCGCTCTCGGGGACCAACTCAACTTTCTGACGTCACACACTGCGGTGGCGCTGCTGTCCTCACTGCGCAGGCGCAGATGCCTCGCCTCGGGCGAATCTGGTTTCTGCGCAGGCGCATTGCCCACATCCGGTGTGGGCATACGCGGGCTTGTTTAAAGACAGTGTGCTGGTTGATAGATACGGCGATGGAATGCTCAGAAGATATCGCTTTTCTCTGTCGCTGAAGGTTTCTTAGCATTTCTGGAGGAGGAGGAACATTTTTTTCCCGACATTAATGATCGAGTTTCGGATAACTGGCCGCCAAGATTTTCGAGCATCGAGATATCCAAAACGTACTTACTCCAAAGCTTTTTTTTTTTTTTTTAATATATTCGTCGTGTTTAGAAATAGGTTGAATATGATCCACAATATCCGTAAATGACAATTGCACTTCTGTATTTTGAGCCTGATGGCTGTATTTTTCGTTATCAACGGCCCACTCTGACAAGCTCTCGGAGAGTAGCCAGCGGAGAGCACGTGACATCCGGCGCAATCGTGACGTAGATTGTCTCGGGACGAGCAAAGCTGCGGCGAGGCTGACTTCGACAGAATATCCTAGCCGTTCCAGCCACCGAAGTGACCGAAGCATGCCAGCGATCGGGCCACCGCAACTAAACCCAAAGCTGCTTTTGTGCGAATTTTCGATAGAGGGACAATAGCGACGCCTGGGACACACAAAAGAAAGTCCCGGTGGGAGGGAGTACCTCCTCCTTCTCTTCTCTCGTAATGGCCGGAGAGCTGGCGGGATGACGTCAACCTGTCGAGGTTTCTAGACGGACATTAAAAAAACAAGGCTTTAGCGACATCCACCAGGGGGGCTATGTTCGACAAATGTTTCGTTTCTCCTAAAAAGAAACAAAAGTGACGGAAGCGACGATATCGCGTCTGATTGGTTAGAGGCTCAAATGACGAAAGTTCCCTCTCTCGTCATTTTAGCCTCTAACCAATCAGACGCGATATCGTCACTTCCGTCACTTCCGTTTCTTTTTACGAGAAACGAAACATTTGTCGAACATAGCCTCCCAGGTTTCCTTTGCTAATCGTTAAATTCGTTCTAAAATTCCTTTTTGTGTCTTTTTCAAACGAGAGATCGCGATGTCCGATGTGATACTGCTCGTATAGTATCCCTTTAATCAGCGGCTCTGGCTCTAGGACAGGAAGCAGACGATGGCGCACAGCAACGCGAATGAACCGAAGGACGCCATTCCGTCCCCGCGAAGTGCGCTTCGTCATTCCTGTTAGTTGTCGTCGTTACCCGTGAAAAGAAACTCTCCGGAGATCTTTCCAGACACCCGCGAAGAAGGACAGAGTATGGCCGACCGATAAGACGGGCTAACAGATACACGCATCGTCGGGAGAGATCGAAAGGATATCGACCGCTGACGCCGCATCTTTCACGCACCGAGGAATCTATACTCGCCAACGGAGCGGCGCGCGTTTACATACACTCCCTCTCTCCTTACGATTCATGGACCGCGGTGCGGGAGCGCTATCAAGCCATCCCAGCTAGAGTTCCTGTATAGGCCTATACAGGAACACTAATCCCAGCGCCACCGACCCAGCAGTGCCGCGAACGCAGCGCATTCCTCAAGCCACAGTCTGCTCATATCTACATTAGGGGTGTCGCGAACCGGTCGAGGTTCGAGTTCGACCAGGTTCGACTTTTTCGAACTTCTTGTGAAAAGTTCAACTAAAAGTTCGACTCAGGTTCGACTGCTATGCGCATGCGCGACAGGCTAGCCAGTTGGCTTCGGATTGGATGGTGATGGCTAAGAGATGAATTAAGGGCAGCACTGATTGGTTATTTCCGTTAATACACTACACAAAATTAAGTTTTTAACTTCTTCAGTGGGTAGAATTAGTTTCTTTTAATTGCAACTGTTCATAATTTAAAATAACCCTTTGCATAAAAAAAAAAAATATTCCAAAACCTAGATATGCTTGTATTAAGGTCTGACCACACTGTCTACAAAGTTGAACCGGTCGAATCTGGTTAAAAGGTCGAAGGTTCAGTCGAACCCCGAAAGTTCGACCTAAAAATCCGGTGCGACAAAAGTTCGCGACACCCCTAATCTACATCACAACACACACAGGGTGTTCGCTACAGGCACGACGACAGAAGTATATATATACCTGCGGATTCAAAGCACATGCTTCGAATCAAAACGTGCACACGCCTCAGAGAGTATATCTGCAACTGTCTTTTGTACGATGCACGCCAAGAGCTTGATTCGTACATAACATATGAGAGCCCAACTACCCAGAACACAATTTGCGACTCGAAGTTCGTTTTCTTTCAGCCCGAAAACCGCCGATCAAGAACCGGCCAGTTCGAGTCGCGCTCACTCTCTTCTCGGCTGTGCGAAATCTTCCTCAGCATGAGCAACGGCCTAAGATAAAGCTACGAGCTCGGGCTTCTAGCTGTACAACAATACCTTTAAAATGAAAATATTTTCTCATAATGCTGCTAAACAAAATCGTCAGGAAGGCAAAAACTGCCGTATCACGAGATAGCTTTTCTATGCCTGTGTAGCCTAATTTATTGTGCGACAAGGCAAGGATGGTGTGCCTGCTCTCGTTCTATTGAAAACTGCCAGTACTGTGGTATGGCGGGGTTTCAAATCATTTCATAACATCAGATGCGGGCCCAATGTACGAGTCGTATATGCAAATAAACGATAAAGATTTTCAAAACGATGAGCTTACAAAAAGCAGAAAGCATACGGTTCATTGTCTAAAAGATCTCTGGGGTGTCGCTGGCACAGTCTGCTTTGAAACTTAAAACACCAATGCTTTTGTTTATTGTTGTTTTTTGTCCAAAAATAGCAAAATATTGCTCCCCCCCCCCCCCTGCCCCCATTGGCCCTCGTCCTTTCAAGGGTGGGCTATCTGGCCCCAACACTCGAATGAGTTTGAGGCCCCTGGTTTAGACACAACCACCAAAGATAATCAAAGTCGTGGGTCATCGAACGCACACACTCAATACTAAAATGAGACAGAAAATATGATACCCTTTTTTTTTTTTTGTGGTTTATAAAATGCTGCAAATACGTTGATTGAAAAAAAAAAAAAAAAAGTTGCACAGCCACGTAATTTTTCGGCAACTTTCTCCTCCATGTTTCTTCTTCCTCCCCAGACCAGTTTCGGTTTCGTTTTCGAGCAGTTGCGTCTTCTTTTTTTTTTTTTCTACTTTAATAAAAATATACGTGACGCTGTAGCAAAATATTGATTGGGTAGTCTTCTGACACCATAATGAATCGCCTAACAAAATATAACAATTTCTTCTTTTTTTTTTTGTGCGGTGGGGGGGGGGGGGGGGGGGGGGGGGGAAGGGGTCAGACTCGGTGTCCCTTCTGCGCGCCGCCTGCACGCGTCCGTCCAGAAAAAGGTCACGTGACACAGATATATGGCCTCGGATTGGCTGGGAGTGCTCGTGGAACGTATACGCGGTCCGTCGTGAGGAGTGAGACGGAGCGTGAAGGAAGAATGAGTGCACGCGTCAGTGATGCGACAACGAAGCTTCAATGAAATGGCTGTCGCGCCATTAGCTCGCACGTTCGTCTGGCTTCATTGATAAGAAGCTCGCACGTGGAGCGGGACGCTTTTTCTCCGCCTCGTAAGCTGTTTGCGCAACGCTAGCGTTGATACTATAGGCTCGTTTTGTTTTGCTTTTTCACCTAAGAAACCGTAATAAAAAATAACAAAAAAGGAAGTTTTTCTCTTTGCGGAACGTTACTGATTTCACCTTGCGTGGGTTCACTTAGGTGCCTGTATAGGGGGCATTGATTTCCCTACCTAGGAGGGGGGGCGGGCGGTGTACATCCCCCCCCTTTTTTTTCTGAAGGCACAACTTATTCCGCAACGACTCCCTCTACTCTCAAGGGCCCCCCCCCCCCCCCACCCCCCCTTACCCCTATATACTTCGCGCGGCGCGTGAATAACGCGCGAAACTTTCCTCTTTTTTTTTTTCTTTCTTGATGCGACAACGATCATGCAGACCTTTCCAAAGAAGTCGTCTCTTGCACGCTAGCTGGAACGACTTTGAGCATGCGTTGTGGCTGTGTTTGTGCGGTATATTGGAAGCTGCGCATCCGTCCGCAGCTCGGTGACTCGCATTTTTCGACCCCTCCCCCCCCCCCCTCATGATAAGCTGATTAACGTAGAAGTTTGGGCTAGTTGGTAAGCAGATATGATAAAAACAAAACAGCGCAAAGACAAGGACGAAGCAGAAGAAACCACAGGACACAGCACTGACTTTCAACTGAAGATTTATTCGTGTAGGCGTCTGCTATAAATAGCAAACATGCTACCGAAAAAATCGAGGAAAAAACACAAAAGACATATAACATGTCACGTTTGCAATGCAACACTGTCACTGCTTTGCCCTCATCGGTCTAAGAACTGCCGCTCCTTATCCGAAAGTACGAGTGACGGGGCACTAACACAATCAGGACCCAGTCGCGCAATATCACGTGCTTCTAATTATTTCCCCGCGTCACTCTGTCCTTATTTTTAAAAACCACTCGGCATCCCTCGAAGGATGCCAAGGAAAATGGGACGTGGCACAAATCCGTGGCTACCTTCCTACAGAAGAGTTTGAATGTGCTTGTGAAAGATGATCCCTTTTCGAGTTAAGAATTCAGAAGAAATAATTGGGTATCTAAAAGACCATCCTAGCAGGAGTCTTTTGGCCTGCTCGATAGACATAAGGGATCTGTATTATTCGCTCCCGCGTGACAAGCTAATGGCAAGTGTTGAAAAAATGCATTGACAGACAGTGGCTATGGTGCGTTTCAAAAGGAAGCAGGGCTTAGTGTGAGCAAGTTTTTAGAGCTTCTGGCGTTTTATTTGAAGTCGACGTTTGCGAACTGGAATGACAATGTGTTTATCCAAAAAGAATGGTGTTTGTATAGGGTCGTGCATAGCTCCCGGGCTGAGCGACATTTATCTCGCATTTTATAATAGAGACCTTTTGTACAAAACTTGAAGGTTCTAAGGTTGCAAGAATTTTTAGGTTTGTTGATGATTATTTGGTTTTATTAGATTGTGACAAAGAGGCCTTCGGAGCAGAAGTTTCGTCTGTTTTAACTACTTTCAGCGATAGCCTTAAACCGCTCATTTTGACGCATGAGCTGAATATAAATAGCTCCATTAGGTTTTTAGACCTCCGTCTTCACTTTTGTGATGCTCACACGTGTTGGGGATATGAACCACGAAGCAATAAACCACTTCTGCCGTTCACCTCAGCGCACTCTAAACTAGTAAAACCAGGGATAGTTAACCAGAGTTTTCAAAATGCTCCGGACAAGTCATGCTCGCACCAGGTTGATATAAGTTTTAATGAACAAGACTCCGGACTGCTGGCTATCCGGTGTACCTATTAACTGCAGTGGCTGAGACCTTACTAAAGGAAAGGCGTAGTAACTCCACCCTAGAGGCTAGACAAGTGAACAAAAACGTCACCGTTGTACCGTATCTTCATGGTATCTCACATAACCTGAAGAAAGTGGGAAGTAGAGTAGGCGTTGAGGTTGTGTTTTCGGCACCTAATAAGTTGGCAGGGCTTTGCAGAAAAGTAAATTCAGATGTTAACAACAAGATCCTGTACAC
This sequence comes from Ixodes persulcatus, assembly GCA_013358835.2. NCBI lineage: Eukaryota > Metazoa > Arthropoda > Arachnida > Ixodida > Ixodidae > Ixodes > Ixodes persulcatus. The sequence goes on from JABSTQ010009507.1 coordinate 43,782, forward strand.
TAAAAAACATCAAAATCAGTTCGTTTCTTGTGTGCAAGGAGTGGTCTATTCCATTCCTTTATCTTGCGGCCGTCGTTATATACGTGGCTTGCACATGACGTCATTTCCGATGCCCTCCAGTGAAAAGGGGAAGAAGGAGCTCCCTCTTATCAGGATCCTCCTTTGTGCCTCCCGGATTTGCACAGGCGTCGCTATTCTCCTCCCAGAAGATTATAGAAGATTAACCTGTCACTCAATATTCTTACAAAAGCAGCTTCTCTCTCCTCCTCTTACATGGTGTTCAAAAGTATGCGATGTGACGTCAACGGGAAGATGCTTAAACAATCGACTCAGAGAACATCGATACAACGTTTCTAAAGTCGTGTCAGGGCACTTAGGCGTGCACTGCAGAGATTGCGGGTGCATTCCTGCCTTCGAGAGATGCCAAGTGGTTTTTAAGAATAAGGACAGAGTGACGCGGGAAATAATAGAAGCCCGTGATATTGCGCGACTGGGTCCTGGTTGTGTTAATGTCCTGTCACCCGTACGTTCGGATAAGGAGCGCGGCAGTTCTTAGACCGATGAGGGCAAAGCAGTGACAGTGTTATATTGAAAACGTGACATGTTATATATCTTTTGTGTTTTTTCCTCGATTTTTTGGGTGGCATGTTTGCTATTTATAAGAGACGCCTACACGAATAAATCTTCAGTTGAAAGTCAGCGCTGTGTCCTGTGGTTTCTTCTACTTCGTCCTTGTCTTTGCGCTGTTTTGTTTTTACCATAATAAGCGCTGGAAAGGTTTATGGAGCAGCTATAAATGAGCTATAATAGCTGCGTTCGATTTACCGGCACCGATGCAGAAAAGTGTAGGGCAGTGTACTTCCGGTTTATGTATTGAGATACGACCGGAAGTACGCCGCCCTACACTTCCTGCCGTGGATGCAAGAGGTGCAGGCAAATCGAACGCAGATGATATATATGCCTCGGAGTATCGACGGTCCATTTTCTCCGAGTTTCTCGAGGGCGCCGCCATTGCGGTGCTTAGTGCGTACGGAGCATGCGCAGTCGGCGATAGTTACGGTTCGAAGATGCGGCTTCCTCTGTTTTTGAGATGCAGTGTCGGGAAACTCGGGCGATGTCGTTTCGTTTTGTTGCAGACTGTTTTTCTCTCTCTCTAGAGGACGCAAACCGGTTTGCCCGCTATTTCCAGCGAAGCTTGAGCAACAATAGAGAGTTTTAGTATAGCGTTGCTGGCTCTTACGTACGCAATACGCAATAGTATAGCGTACGCTAAAAATGACCTGCTCGGACCGAATTTAGTTGTGCGTTAAGGCCGGTTCAGACACTTGCGTTTGAGTGCGTTTGACTGCGTTGTGTCGAGAACCGAAAGCGAGTCACCGGCACATCTGTGCTTCGTATGAAGCGATTAGACCGATCTCACCAAGCGTTCGGCGCATGCGTGACGCCGCCATAAATTTAGTTCACAGGAGGCAAACGGAAGTGCACGAGAGGGCTCGTGTTCTACACGCGCAGAGCTCCATAGAGGTAGTTGCACGTGCAGAAAGACTAAAGTTCCCTCGATGCATTGCGGCAGCGGTGGCGTAGTCAAACTGGCAGGTGAGATCGGTCTATTCAAGGAATCATCCCGGCGCGCGATATAAGCATCAGGGATGTCCTGGTTTCTCGTTGCCGCAACGCAGTCAAACGCAATCAAACGCAACTGTCTGAACCAGGCTTAACGTTTTCGAGGGAACACCGCGCATGATCTTGGTTAAATTTGCTAGAGCCGTAGAATTCCGCGTGCTTATAGCGCAACCATGCTCCTGGAAAGAAATATTGAAAATGAAAACGTGTCCAATCATGTTATTTCAAATTAAACCAAGCTGCAGCTGCTTCGTCAAGCGCGCTTTTCTGCGGGGTACAGAGGCTACGAGTACGAGTGCGTAGCCAAATTCGATCACGGAGCCTCCATCAGTCGTCCCGTGGAAACGGCAGCTTTTATCAATGCTTTCGCGGAATGAAATTCATGACCTACTGATGTCCAGTGCATAGCGAGAACTTCGGCGATTTCTTTTAAAGTCGTTTGTCCGTCGGCGATGAACTGTGCGAATAGGCTTAGCGTTGAGCAGATCGCAGCGTTGACGCACATTCCGAGCGGCGAACATTTTCACTGTGCACTCCTTCAGCTGCACGGCGATCTGATTCGACCGCGGTAGGTCCCAGAAAAAATTGCCGAGCTGAAAACCACGCAATTTCACGTAACACAGAACTTCGAAAACACCACGTCGCCCTTGCTGCGCCAGTCGAGTTAACCGCCATCTTGAAACTGGCGCTCTCGTTGGGTCCGAGATCTCTCGAGAGCGTCCCGCAAAGCCCGCTAGCCCGCCACGCAAAATCCCCAGCGTTGCGTGCGTACGCAATACGCTAGCTCTTCTATTGCGTTCTGCGCACGCGCACTCCCGACCCGCAATTTTATTGCGTACGCAAGGCTTTAGCGTACGATCCACTAAAACTGTCTAATGATTTTTAGCACCGAGGTGGTTAAGGTGTAAGTGATACCCCGGGGCGTAGCTTGTCGTTCGACTGTATACACTCGTCACGCAGGCACGCACACGCTGGCACGCAGGCACGCACGCACACACACACACACACACACACACGCACACACAAACAAAAAAGTTTTGCGCATTAGTAGTTTTTACAAGGTTTGGTTATCGAAGGAAGAAACGTGGCTTTCGGCGTTTGAAACCTGTACGTCTGGATACAAATCACATAAAGCTGATCTAAGATGCACCCACATATATCTTAAAGGTAAGCTGAAGCACTTTTCGAGAAATCAGAGTTGGGAGCGGAGCTCTATTTTCCCGTGAATTCAGTTATCACACTTATCTAAGGCAGAAGTAAATGTACACCGCATTTATCTATCTTTCTAAATACGTGCAACGATGGCCGCCAGGCATGCGGCGATCCCCTCTGCCGCCTGTTATCTGTCCAGAGCGTCGTGACGTCATTGACGGCATCGCCGAGCCAGCTTAGTGGCGAGCAAGGGTCATCCGACCCCGCCGATGACGTCACTTTTCCTAGTTTTTCTCTCCGCTCTCGCGTTTTCCTACCGTCGACTCGCCGCAACGGGCGGGTCTAAATCGAAATTTTAATTGACTATTACGACGCTCCCACTAACGAGATTGAAATAAAACTTAAGACACGTAATTTTTTAAGATGTCTACATTACGACTTTTACTGTGTGTTCGAATTCAAGGACCTCTTCAGCTTTGCTTTAATAGAACACATGAAGGGGGAGATGGGTAATGTTCCGCGAGAAGCCGGACTACTTTCTTTTACTAGGGTTCTTGAGGTGAAAAAGAGTGCAGAGCCATTAAATAAGCTACGCTTCAAGGTAACGAAACTTGAGTGATTGTGGAGCTTTTAAACTCATTGTTTCCAATGATCTTAAAGTTCTCTCTAAACTCGCATGCGGAAAGCGGTTTTTCGTCGCACGGAAATGTTCAAACAGTCCGCGAAAGAGCAAAACGATAAGTTGCATTTTTTAATCGTTACCGACCACCGATTCCGCCCTCTCTGCGCTTAGCACCAAAATGGCGGCGCCCACAAGGAACTGAAGTGAATCGAGTACCGATATTCTGACCGTAGTTTATCTTTAGCGGCTCTAACGGTATACCCTTTCGGGAACAAACCTATCCGAATCAGTAAAAGTATATCTGAAAACGGGAAAAAGTCCTGTTCTATATATGCTTGAGCTTTGTGCGGGAAAAACGGTGAACGGCAAAAACGCTCCAAAGTATGGAGTTATAAAATAAAATGTAAAAGTTGCCCCTTTGCCCTACTAGCGTGTCAAAGGCAGGGGTAAACCAGAATATGATATGTGTTAGTGTGAAAACCCTTTGCGCACATGTTGAGTCGTGGCGCGAAGCGGCCGCGTGTCGTGCAGGCGCGGGGAGCGCTCCGTGGATGTGTTACTTGTGAGTGCTATCTTCCGCGATGTGACTCGGAGCATGTTTGTCGGAGTGAGAGATGCGGTAGAATGAGCATGCGGAAAGCAGGACAATTGGAATGCGACAGCGCTGAGCAGAGCCCTGGCACCAGCTCGCGACAAAAGAGAACCAAACACTTGGAGCTCCCTCCCAATCTGTTGCGGCAAAGAAGTCTGTCTCTTTTTTTAGAGCGCAGCTCGCCCGTTTCCAGCTTGAGCGGCGTCGGCGTCGCCGTTGCCGTCGCCATGGGCGTCGGCCTAACCGCGCGGTGCATTATGGGTAAATTCTCCCGCTAAATTTAGCGGGAAAATTTTCCCCTAAATGGGAGGCGAGCAGGAGAGGAGGAGGGGCATAGCCTCTTCTCCGTACCTTCCCCTCCTCCTCCTCAAGAGCTGCGCTCTAATTCGGCGTTGCAGGGTGTTGTAAACGTCTTTCATTTTTATTCTCTCTCTCTCTCTCTCTATCTATCTTTCTTTCTTTCTCTCTCTCTTCTTTGTACTTTTCTCTCACTCTCTCTTGCGCTCTTTTTCTGGGGATGCACGGAGTGTGCTCGTCTCACGGTGCAGAGCACCACTGTATGTCTGAACACGTGATGTCTTACCCCCGCCGGGGGTAACACGGAGGCAGTGGAGGAAGAGGTTCGGCTGGCAGTGGTGTCCATGTCAGTGAGGAGACGGGCGCTGTGTCATCGTTTGGCTGCCCGTCGGCCTGCCGACTTCTGTTGCTGGCACCTAACCGGATATGGTTGGGTGCCAGCCACATAACACAATCTAGCTCTGTTAAAAAAAAAAAAAAAGTGTCGGTAGTTATTCAAACAGCGGGTGCTTAGGTCGCCAAGGCATAGCGACATTGTTATCCACTGTATGTGATAAACTTAGCCAATGCAGTACAACTGCTAGCTTGGCGTCTTTAGCGTGCGTCAGACAGGAGGGATGAACGATCGCACGCCGCTACGATGCTCATCCGGTCAGGGTATAAAACAAAAAGAAATTAGTAGTTAGTTGTTTAGAAAGCATCAGAGTTTAGTCCTAGAAAGTATGTCGACATTGTTATCCACTGTAGGTGATAAATTTAGCCAGTGCAGTACGATTGCTACCCTGGTGTCTTTAACGTACGTCACGCAGTAGTGATACACGACGTCACGCCAGTACGATGTTTATCCGGTCAGGGTATAAAACAAAACCAATTAGTCGTTAGTTGTCTGAGACAGCAGCAGTTTGGTCTGCCAGAGTATGGTGACGTTATTATCCGGTGCAGATGAGAAATTCAGTCAGTGCAGTACGGCTGCTAGCCTGGCGTGTTTAACGTGCACCACGCTGTAGCCCCCGACAGCACGTCGGTGCGATGCTCGTCCGGGCAGGGTATAAAACGAAGCGAGAAGCACGTAATTAAAGAGGGTGAAAACGAAAAAGAACGACGAAGGAAAAAAAAAATTCAGAAAATCAGGGTGTCGCGTGCCTCAATATTTCGTCACGCTGGCGCCGATGACGGCCCCAATAAATCCCAACGAACTACGCGGAATCAATTACACAACTTTAGCGCATCCAAGGACCAACTGAAGATTAACACCCGTTGCCGAGAAACTGCCCTTGATTCCTATGTCACGCGCCAACGTATGTCGGTTTCTTTTCTTTTTTTTTTTAACGAGTGTCGCGGTCAGTTATCTCGTATAATCGAGCCAAATCCGCGCAATGCGTTAAAAATATAAAGCGATCTGCAACGGTAGCACGGTTCACTATAACACGCGTGTATCGTAACGACGCGGTAACAAACCGGTTTCTTCGCCCGATTCATGTGGCCGTCGTTGCAAGGGAATACAGGGCTTGCACGTGACGTCACATACCCGTGCTAGCGGTTATCCTGGTCCATTCATGATTGTTTTTACCGAGAATAACAAATTCGATGATGCGAGATGCACGCTGCAGAAGCTACATGTTTTCAGCAGCAAGATTACCACAATGGCGGCCGATGTGACGTGAGTGCGAGTCATGTATAGAGAGTATTCACTGGCATTGGCAGCCATCGCTGAGGCCATGTCCGCTCAGCGCGAGCTATAGCCGCTTTACACACGCACCAGATTACAGCCGCCATTGCAGACCTTTCCTTGTCTTACCGACATACCGAGTCGTTGAAGCTGGTGTTGACGAGCCTCCACAAAGTTCGATTCTGGGGAGGAGGACACAACAGAATCTAAGATGGCAATAACCTGGCCTGTTGTGGTAATGATGAAGTGAAGTAAACGCAATAAAAGGAATCAAAAACTGAAGGTCGGTTAAGGCGGCGCCATATACACAGTTGCTGCGAACCGTCCATAACGGCGAGCTTCAACGGTGCATTCCACACCAACAAGGTTATACGTGTCTTTGCAGTCAAGCAGCTGTTAGCTCGTTCTGGACATGCGCAGCGAATATCGCACTCAAGTATGGCGTTTAGGACTCGTCATCGCATCATGCCGGTGGTCTGTTCCTACTTGTTCTTGCCGATGGTACGCGCTCAGCAGACAGTGTGGGCAACCTGGTGATCCAAAGCATTGAACCAGGTTTCCCGCATGTTAGCCCATCTGTGGTCATTTCCACCGCGAGATGGCCAGGTGCAATGGGCCACGCGAGCGGCGCTCCACCGCTGATAAGAGGCCGGCGCAGCGTATGGGCGGGGGCTCTTCGGGATGCGGCGTGTGGCCATAACAGTCATTAGCCAGTTTTAGTATAGCGTTGCTGGCTCTTACGTACGCAATACGCAATAGTATAGCGTACGCTAAAAATGACCTGCTCGGACCGAATTTAGTTGTGCGTTACGTTTTCGAGTGAACACCGCGCATGATCTTGGTTAAATTTGCTAGAGCCGTAGAATTCCGCGTGCTTATAGCGCAACCATGCTCATGGAAAGAAATATTTAAAATGAAAACGTGTCCAATCATTTTATTTCAAATTAAACCAAGCCGCAGCTGCTTCGTCAAGCGCGCTTTTCTGCGGGGTACAGAGGCTACGAGTACGAGTGCGTAGCCAAATTCGATCACGGAGCCTCCGTCAGTCGTCCCGTGGAAACGGCAGCTTTTATCAATGCTATCGGGGAATGAAATTCATGACCTACTGATGTCCAGTGCATAGCGGCGAGAACTTCGGCGATTTCTTTTAGAGTCGTTCGTCCGTCGGCGATGAACTGTGCGAATAGGCAGATCGCAGCGTTGACCCACATTCCGAGCGGCGAACATTTTCACTGTGCACTCCTTCAGCTGCACGGCGATCTGATTCGACCGCAGTAGGTCCCAGAAAGGATTGCCGAGCTGAACACCACGCAATTTCACGTAACACAGAACTTCGAAAACACCACGTCATAACCACGTCGCCCTGCTGCGCCAGTCGAGGTAACCGCCATCTTGAAACTGGCGCTCTCGTCGCTCTCGTTGGGTCCGAGATCTCTCGAGAGCGTCCCGCAAAGCCCGCTAGCCCGCCACGCAAAATCCCAGTGTTGCGTGCGTACGCAATACGCTGGCTCTCCTATTGCGTTCTGCGCACGCGCACTCCCGACCCGCAATTTTATTGCGTACGCAAGGCTTTAGCGTACGATCCACTAAAACTGTCTATTAGCCAGTTTAAGTGGACCGTAAGCAAAAGCTTTGCGTGCGCAAAGAAATAGCGGGTCACAGTGGCGTACCAACTTGCTTTTGAGTGGGGGGGGGGGGGGGGGCAAACCAACCAACCCCCCCCCCCCCCCCGGGCCGCATATTTTTACTATACTTCGTTTCACTTTATCTGCGAGCGAAGCCAAGGCAAGAAGCGCGAGACCAGCGCTTTTTGCGTTTCTTCCCAGCTTGCGCGCTCGAGCAAAGCCTGAACGCACGGAGCTTCCGTGCTCGCGCTTCCAGCTTTGCCTTCGCTCGCACATAAGGTGAAACGAAGTATAGTGATGGGCCGAACTTTCGCCGAATCTGGGGATACGGCGGAGCCGAACTTTTGCCGAACTTTTCTAAAGATTTGGCAAAAAAAAATACACTGTTCATCATCATCATCAATTATTTTCCTTTAGGGCCCGTGGGGCATTATACAAGGGGGTGGCAATAAAACAAAAACAAATAGAACAGTAAACACAATTATAACACTGTAATCTAGCTAGGTAGGTTAGACAAAGAGAGGGTAATGACTTCAACAAATTTAGTAGTATCATTAATAGAAACGATTTTATGAGGTAGTGAATTCCGATCTTCGATGGCCAATGGTAGTGTGAAAGTCTGGTGAGAAACAGTTGATGATCGAATTGGACGTAATTTACATAGGTTATCTAGACGCAGAAAAATACGACGGGGGGGGGGGGGGGGGGGGGGGGTGATAGCGGTGATTCTTTTGAGGTGGCTATTGTGGTAAAAAATTCGATGGAGGAGAGAAAGGCATGCTAATCGGCGGCGAAGGGAAAGTGAATGAAGGTTAGCTGATTGGCATAATCCTGATTTGCTGGTATATGGTGAGTAGTTGTTATAAATAAAACGAAAGGCTCTGTTTTGGACGGATCCTAGATTATTCGCAAGGTAAAACTGCCATGGGAGGACCATATAGATGAGGCGTGTTCTAACTTCGATCTCATAAGAGTAGTATACGCTAGTCGTTTTACGGAGGGTGTAGCAAGTTTGAGGTTACGGCGCAAACATCCGAGAGAACGGTTAGTATCAGAAATAACAGAAGTTATGTGAGTAGTCCATGATAGGTCAGAGGCAGTGTTGGGAAGTACTTTAAGTACATTGTACTTAAAGTACTACTTCAAGTAGGTTCAGGAAACTTGTACTTTACTTGAAGTACATTCTCCGAGTACGTACTTGTACTTTACTTAAAGTATTTTTTTTCTGGTACTTTCCGAGGAAAGTACAATTCCCGACTTCAAAGTATACATTCCCCAAATGTGGCTTTGTGAAGTTTGTATCACGAAATGATGCCTTGTCAACTCCGAAGAAATACTCAGAGGGATATTCTACTCTCACCAGAAACGTGAGCCGACGACGCATCGGTCCGTTTGTTCTGGGGGCGGTTTTCCCGTAGATATTTGTACTCTCGCTACTTCTCGGTCGGTCAGCGCAAGCAAGAAGGTTTAAGATATTAGGAAACCAGAATTAATCATAATGTAGCACCTGAGACTGTAGTACGGAAAAATTAAATTTTCAAGTCGAAGTAAAATACAACAACGGAGAACGTCACAATGTTTTGAGACATTTTCTTTTGTCTTTTCCTTCTATTTGAAAGTTCCTTAATTTTTTCACACCCCAATCTCAGGTGTCACATTATGATTAATTATCACCAGCTCGCATGCACATTCACTGTTTTTTTGTTTTTGTTTTCATTAGGAAGAAGACACTTCTCTATGAGAGAATTGCTTGCGGAAGCTACGGGGCTGACGTCATGCTCTCTCCTATAGTACATTTAACCCCGTTGGGTGCAATAATCCAGTGCAAGGGGCGCCAAATTCAGAAGAAAGGACTTCTGAATTCGGCTCCATTCCAGAAAATAACAACTCTGTGGCCACTTGACCTTATTAAATATTCGCCGCTGTTTTTGAAAATATAGGTCATGCACCCCTAATTACCCCTGGGCAATGCATACCAGTTAAAAAGTCGCTGTATAAGGGAATGAAAGGGGCGTTATGAAAGATTGTGTTAAAATGCTTGTACTTTACTTTGAAAGTAGATTGTATTTATAGCACTTTACTTCAAGTACATTGCACCCAGTGTACTTAATACTTTACTTCAAGTACATCACGTCCATATTACTTTGTACTTTACTTCAAGTATGTTTTAGATGTACTTATGTACTTTACCCAACACTGGTCAGAGGTGAGATGAACACCCAGGTATTTATATGATGAGCATGCTATTACTTGAGTGTTAGTGAGGTAATACGAAAATGGTGTGGCACGCGAACTGCGGGAAAAGGATAGGGATCTACATTTATTGAAGTTTACGTCATCTGCCCTTTTTCACACCAATGGATTACAGACTCAAGGTCTTCCTGGAGAGCATGATGATCATGGTATGGAAGAATGGGTCGGTAAATGACACAATCGTCGGCGAACAGGCGCAGAGAAGAACCTATATTAAGGTGGACATGATTACTATAGATTAGGAACAGAAGGGGGCCAAGTACGGTTCCCTGGGGAACACCTGACGTTATGGCAGAGGTGGGAGATTTTACGTTGTTAACGGAGGAATATTGCTTACGGCTAATTAGGAATTCAGAAATCCACTTAACAACACAGGGATGGATATTAATATCGACGTTGGTGTGGTACTTTGTCGAATGCTTTGGAGAAGTGTATGAAAATGGCGTCGGTCTGAATATTCGAATCGAAGCTTGAATGAATATCAGTAAGGAAGGCGGTTAGCTGGGTTTCGCAAGAGTAAGATTTACGAAATCCGTGCAGATGTTCAAAAAGAAGATTATGAGAGTCAAGAAAGTTTATTATATTTGAGTAAGGTATATGCTCCACGAGCTTAGATGGAACACTGGTGAGAGAGATGGGACGGTAATTACTTATGAGTTGGCGATCACCAGTTTTGTGAACAGGTATTACGTTAGCTATTTTCCAGACTTAACGTTCATATTTATTTTTTTTCTCACGAAAAACGTTTTATGTTTTTTTTTCTTAACTTAAATACAACATGTAGTGCCTATTGACACAGTTATTACTAAATAAGGTGATATTCTGCAAGATAATTGTATCGGTGTCGCTTTTGTGTGTTTACTTGCAATTTTAGTGTCTGCTTCCAGAAAGTGGCCTGACAACGAGGCTGGATAGCAGCCGGCTCAGTCACGAATCACGCTACCAGAGTTTTGATTTTGAACCTCATCAGCGCACACCCGCAAGTGTGTTTACATTGTTAAAATAAAGGCAATCACTGCGTTCTTACTTTTTCTGGGAGTTGCCGTTTCGTCCGCGAAAACGAATGCAACGGTTGCTGAGGCTTCACCAGAAGAGGTAACAATATTGTTAATATGCATGCTTTTCGATTTGAGTCACTTGACGTCAGCTTTGCATGAAAGTGTGCGTTCCATATTCGCAACGTGCCGTTTTTAACCTTTAAAATTCCGGTTTCTGGTGTTAGGACACACACGAACGCTTAGGAAGATGAGAGAGTTAGGAATGTCGGATGTGCAACGTGGAGCACTGATGATAGATAGTTCTGTGTTTAGTTTTATCCAGATACATGAAATCGCGAAATAACGCGAACTAAAAAGTAATGTTATTCTGTTTTGGCACAAACTGCTTGTGAGCCGAAAATAGCATTGTTATAATAATTATAATAATAATATTAAAAATAATAATTTGATTTGCACAAACTGGAAGAGGCCCATGTGGTGGTGTGCGGCCCGGGCTAGGCAGATAGGTGAAAACCCTTACGCAGAGCGCCTGCCAGCCCGCCACCACATGTGAAAAAACAAAACCGATATATAAATGTACAGATATACACACTACAGAAAGTGCGTAAAAAGGAAAGAAAAGAAGCGGGAAAACATGTATCACATTATGACGAGGATGCCACCTGCATCCCATACATTCTGGCAAGCTCTCGTGACTCTGCCCCGTTTGACGGCAATGGGCTGCGAACACTGAGCGTACTTGTCAGTTGTCAGTCAATGTTTCAACCACCTCGTTTCATCAATGGAAAGGTCAAATGAAAATCACGTTATCCAGAATGCACCGCATCATTTGTCACTTGCGCAGTGGACTGCGTAAATTACTGGTCGATCTTCTGTTCCTGAGGCAGAAAATATTGAAGAAAACCACACTCGCGAAAGCTCACAAACGCACAGTAACCGTGTCGCCTACTCCACACCTCGCCGTTACCGCTGGTTGTACTAAACTGTACGATGGTAACCGCGCGACTGCGCAGCGTCCATTTGCGATCCATGGCCCCATGGCGTTCGTGCGCGCGCGAAAACATTTGCCGAATTTTCGCCGAATTTTTGCCGAACTTTCCTTCTAAATTTCGGCATGTGCGGAACTTTGCCGAATCTGAAGTTCGGCAGATTCGGTCCATCGCTAACTTTTACGGCGCAGGTGATAGACCCCCTACCAACGACGCTCACGCCGGATTGGCTGCTCGGCAACGCGCGGGAACTTAAATTGCGGATTCGGACAGCGCGTGTATATAACCCACCCCTCCCCTCCCCCCGCCGGCGTTCTCGCCGCTTCGCGGCGACAGTGTGTGCCTGCTAATTACAAAACTCTTAACCCACTTAGCCCCCCCCCCCCCTCTTCTACACACGTACACGCCGCTTTGGAGCCGGCAACCCAAGACCCGCTGTCCCCCATGCACATCCGTAAATAAAAGAGTCCCATACGATTAATTTAGTTCAGTGATATGTTTCGTCGACAACATTCGTTTTTTTTTTTTTTTGTGTTAATCGTAAAAAAAGAAATGTCGTAAATATAGCCAAATGCCTAAACAAAACAAAATCTTTAAGGAAAAAAAAAAAAAGAGCCCACACCCTGGATAGAACCCGGGTCTGCTACTTCTGAGGCAGACATCTTACAACTAAGTTACGCTACCGAATCGGAAACTCACATTGTAACCCCTGCCTATGTTGACGACGGCAGCGCCTATCTCCACGAACCAGCCAATCCGGCGTGAGCGCCGTTGCTAGGGTTTGCATCGCCTGCGCGTTAAAAATGTGCTCCCGCGGGTCGGGGGGCGGTGCCCTTGGTATTCCTTGGGCGCCGCCGGCCAGTGTCTGCCCTGCCCAGTGGCGGCTGTTTCAGGGGGGGGGGGGCAAAACACATGCCTTGCCCCCCCACTCTGAGAACTGGGGGGGCAAGCCCCCCCGGTTGGTACGCCCATGGCGGGTCAGGTCTGCGGATGCGCAGAACGCAATAGAAGGGCTAGCGTATTGCGTATACGCACTCCAACGCTGGGGATTTTGCGTTGCGGGCTAGCGGGCTTTGCGGGAAGCTCTCGAGAGATCCCGGGCTCTGCGAGAGCACCAGTTTCAAGATGGCGGCTACCTCGACTGGCGCAGCATGGGCGACGTGGTGTTTGCGAAGTTCAGCGCTACGTGAAATTACGCGGTTTTCAGCTCGGCATTTTTTTCCGGGACCTACCGCAGTCGAGTCAGATCGCCGTGCAACTGAAGGAGTGCATATAGGGAAGTCGTTCACCGCTCGCAATGTGTGGGAACGCATGCGATCTGCTCAACGCTAAGCCTCTTCGCGCAGTTCATCGCCGTCGGACGAACGACTCTTAAAAAAATCGCCCGAGTTGTCTCCGTGCACTGGTCATGGATTTCCTCCCGCGATAGCATTTATAGAAGGTGCCGTTATCGACGGGACGATTGACGGATGCTCCGTGATCGATCTTGGTGCGCACTCTTCGCCTCCGTAGTACCCCGCAGAAAAGCGCCCTTGACCAGGCAGCTGCGGCTTTTCTTAAGTTGAAATAAAATTATTAGAAACGTTTTCATTTTCAACATTTATTTTGAGGAGCATGGTGACGCTGTAAGCACGCGGAACTCTACGGCTCTGCAAATTGAATGAAGAAGATCATGCGAAATGTTCACTCGGCAACGTTTACGGAACGCACAACCAAAATTGGTCCGAGCAGGTAGCTTTCAGCGTACTCTATACTATTGCGTATTACACGAACTCAGCTTTGTTACGTCACGGCGCGGTGGTGGCGCGTCGGGTGCACTTCCGGTTTGGAGCTGTGGGCGGAAGTCAACATGCGGAACGTGCAGTCCTGTGTTGTTTTAAAAGAAACCGGACAAAAACCTGCCTCCTCGTCAAAGCGCCGCGAATGGGGCTGTACCAAAAGAGTCGCAAAATGTTAAAGGTCAGTCTTCATGTGTTTTCTGCCTGCTGGGTTCGTCCGAGAGCGTTGATAGGTGCCGTGAAAACGTTCTCGGGCGAACGTCTTCGGTGGTGTGCCGTGAAAAGCACACCACCGAAGGAAAAGCACACCCGAAGGTAAAGCACGCCCGCAGGCAAACACACGCCCGGAAGCAAAACACGCCAAAACGCAAAAAGTAGGAACTCGGTCCTCAACTAGACTCACGACGGAAACAGAGGGTGGACGAGAGGAGCGCCAGCCAGATGGCCACTCACACTGCAACCATTACGTCAGAAACAACCCATTTTGTAAGCCAACCTTGCAGGTAGGCAAGGTCGAAAAACATCGCCTTACCATGACATTTTCAGACATTTCGAAAGAGCCACCTTAGCCCTCGAACAAAAATGAAACCAGCGTGAGGGTCACACGAACAATGAGTGAGCACCACGACCAGGATTCAAATATTCCTAAAAATCCCCATACTACATAATTGCCGCCCCCCCCCTCCCCTCCCACCCTTAAAGGCCGACGAACAACCGTGGTTTTCTGCAGGGAAGATAATCCTCCCGTCGCTCCCCTCTCCTCCTAAGCTGCGAGGGGAGTCAAGATGGGGCAAGGTAAAAAGTGAAGAGGATGTAGGTGGAGGCGGGCAAAAGTGGAAAACGCCAAGTGTACGTCGGCCTTTAAGTGTTGACATATCAACACGTCTACGAGGACAAACCGGAAAACTCCAAATCCGCGAAGAGCTCCGGTGACCCCGAGTGTAACGCTAACCCAACAAGAGCGGTCACCGAATCCCCAAACAAAACTAGCACCGCAAGGGAAACGAGAGAAATAAACCGCTTAAAACGGGTTCGGCTTATCCTACTTCGCTTCATCGAACGAGACACGAACGCCGGTTTGCCTCTTTTAAAACACACGAAAAATAGAGGCGAACAAAATCTGCTGAAATTCGTGACACTGGTGACTACTTCCTACATCAAAAATCTTCACTCGTAAAAATTAGGAGAAAAACCAACAAAAAAAAAAGCAAAGGCACGAGGTCAGACATACTAAACACAGGACTAAGCACTCGACCAGCATAAAGGTAATCAGCCCGCGCTCTTCAGTCGCGAGCAAACGCCACGCGCGGAGGATCGTCAATGATTCGCCGCGGAGAATAAAGGTCCCTCAGCTAAATGTACCTTTATGATCGTGTGAATGGGGTATTAATAATTATATACCAAGTATAACAAAGGACGAAAAAAAAAAGCGTTCTACGCCAAAATAGTGCAAGAGGATACAACCCCTACCTCAGAACATAATAGATTCCTGGATACGTACTTGCCCCAAGCCTTACACCAACTGATACATCACGTGTTCTCGCCAAAAGAAAAAAAAATTCTTACTAATAATAATAATATGAAGAGTGATCAATCAATCAATCAATCAATTTTATTGGGTGTCCACGAACAACCATTCGGTCTTGGTAATAATTATAATAATAATATTATTATTACTTTATTAGAATAACAAATCACAATAACAAATTACAAAGACCATAGTGCTGACCTACAAAAGCAGCGTCCTGCTTGTGCGTAGGGCCAGGCAACCAGCAAAAATGACTGTACAAATGAGCTCGATGTAAACAAGTAAATGCAACGAATGGATGCAAACAGACAAATAGAACGAATCTATGCTCGATATAAAAAAGGGGAAAAAAACAACGAATATAAACACTCCAAATAATTCCAAGTAAAAAAAAAATTATACTGCCAGAAAAAAAAAAAATGAGGAAAATATGTATCAAAGCAGACACTAAGGCACATAGCACACTAGGCCAAAAACAATTAGTCAAGAACCAAGATACAAAAACCATGAAATTCGCAATAAATTCCTCTCACAATTTTAAGGAACATAGAAGTGGCACCATTTCTTTACTTCTTTTTTCAGCATTCTTAAGGAGCTTAGGTACATTAAAACCTTTGGTAGTTTATTGAATAAGGAAGGTTTATTATAATTCCTAGATATTTTCCGTATTGCGTATACACTCTAAGGATCTCAAACCTCTCTGTGCGCCGTAAGTCTTTTTCCTTGCGAACCTCAAGTTCAAAAGTAAAACTATAATAATAATTTCTAAGCAAAACATATATATTAAAGTTTTAAAAAAATCTGGAGTTTCTTCGCTTTTTTCCTTTAGTTCTAACGTTTCGTAAGATTTTCCATATGCAGTTTTAAAATGATGTCCATTGATTTTGTTTTGTATCGCGAAGAGTGTCCATTTAAAGTAATCCCATATAGTAGAATAGCTTCTGCTAAAGATCTGAACAATAGTAGTCTTCATACTACACATACTTCTTATCTTAAATAAATAAGCTGAAACGGCGCGCAGTCTTTTAGTTACATATTCACCATGTTGATTCCATGACAAATGTTCGTCAACATATAAATCTAAATATTCTACAAATTTATCATAATAAGGCAAAGGTCTACTAGATAACAGAAAGTATAAAACATAGAGAGGACAAAACACAGACGAGTACAAAGAATGTACTCGTCTGTGTTTCGTCCTCTCTATGTTTTATACTTTCTGTTATCGAGTACATCCTACCAACACGCTCGTTAGGAATACAAAGGTCTACAATGACAATTCTTACACTGAGACAAATGAAGTAATATTGTAGGTGTCAATAAATTCGTTTGTAAGCACTTCGGAAGCACATAAGCTTTGTTTTAACAACATTCATTGATACAACAGTTGAATTAAACCATCCCGTTAAAGTGTTTATATCTCTCATATGTCCTAGACTGCAACTGCAAAATTCCTAAGAAATCATGTACGTAAATATTAAATAACGTTGGCTCCAAAGTGCTTCCATGTGGCACATCGCGTTCCAGTTTAGCTGTACTGCTGACATTATTCATTATTTTATCTTTTGGCAACCTATCCTTAAAATAGTCCTGAAAACAATTATAAAACGGGCCTGTGAAACCTAATCTGTCAAGCTTAGCTAGCATTAGAGAATGATCAACAGTATCGAAAGCCTTCGGTAGATCTATAAACAGTTTTAGCGCAATTTTATTGTTGTCCAGTGTTTCGTTAACGCAACCTGAAAAACCTAATAGTGTACTAGTACTTCTTTGTTGTGGGAAACCATATTGGGTATTACTTACAAAAGAAAATGTATCGCAGAAGCTAGTCATCGCAATATCTGCCCATTATTTTCTAATATGTGAGTTAAGACAGGTAGAATAGCAATTGAACAGTAGCTCTCTAACTCCTGGTGTTTTCCATTTTTATATAATACAAAACAAAAGGATGTCATTAATAATGTTTTGTAAGATCTGCTTCAGTCTATCAAACTTATGCCTAATACCCGTATATCGGATTCTAATGTTGTCAAACCCTGGTGGCTTAGAAATATAAAAGTCAAAAATACACCCTGATTGGCAAAAGATGAAAGCAACAACTGCTACGAACAAAATACACAAAAGCAAATGACTCACGTTAGCTCATCAAACAGAAATGTAGAGAGAGATTGGCGAAAAAGAAAATAATCGGGTATAGTTGCGGTATCTGTTGGAAAGTGGTTCCAGTCGTTTAATGTATGCGGGATAAATGAATAAAAAGAGGTGTTCGTCTTTCACCGTGTTAATTCAACTTTATTCTGATGGTCCAGACGGAAAGAGTAATAGTTAGGCAATGTAAAGAAATGGTCTCGCAGCGAGGGATGATGATACACTTTATGAAACAGGTAAAGTCGAGAAGCTTTCTACGCAATGACAAACAGGGTAACAACAAACTGGACTTCATTGATGATATGCTGGCCGTTCGATTATAATTAGACAGAATGAAACGAACGGCGTTATTTTGATCTAGTTCGAGAGATTTATGTAGAACGGCGTGGTTAGAATTTCAAATGGAGGCTGCGTACCCTAATTCGGACCGTACAAGAGTTGTTATAAAGAAGACGTGTTAAGTTAGCTGGGGCGGTTTTGAAGTTCCGTCGTAGGTCTCCTAATATGCGGTTAGAGTTGGTGGTTATCATATAGATATGAGGTTTCCAGGTTACAGTCGATTATATAGTAACACCTAGATAACGGTGTGAGTGACATGGAATTAATAATTTCGCAAAAGGTCCTCTTCTGTTATATAAAGCAAAGACGCTGAATTAAAGTACATAGTTGTGGAGTGACAGGAATGTGACTAACCGGTGGAATTATTTTTTTTATATTTTAACGCGTCAGCGTTAAGGAGCTCGCGTCGCAGAAAACCCGGTGTCGGTGGCGTGACGGTAAAATCCTGATTGGTCGATAGGGTCATGACGTCACAGCCACATCACCTCGCGTAGGAAATTCTAACGACCCACAACGCCCACGGGACGTCACGCGTGGAATGAGAGGGATTAAAACATGATATGTAGTGCGAATTGAAGGTCGCCACATGTCTCAAATGATTTTACTGTATAAAACAATTCATTTGCTTTAGAAAAAACAATTGAAGATTTTTAGGCGGGATTTGAACCCACGACCCTTCGGTTGCGAGCCAGACAATCTACTGACCAGAACGCGAATGAAAAGACGATGCGAACGGTGCCCGTTAACGCTATCGCGTTCTACTCTTAAAGGGGCACTGACACGTCAAAATCATTTTTTTTTATTATCCGAAACGATTGAAAACGATGCCGGGACATTACCCTCAAAATTCGAAACTTTGAAATTCAGTATTTGTGAATTAAAAAAACACTTTCCAAATGCCGAATTTGAAGTTCCCGCGCTATCAGCGCCAGTACAGTGAGTCACATTTTGCGCTCTCCTGCGACTTGACTTTTTTTAAGACCTCCGCCGTTGCCGCGGCAACCCCAAGCGAGATGGAGGTGATATCACGCCGGCGCGGGAAAGAACCGGTTTCTTTCCCCACTCGCCATGTTGCTCGCCGACGACCGAGCCAAGTTTTCCGAGGGAGGGTACAAATCTAGGAAGCAACATCACACCGAACTCTGATTTCTGGTATTTCAGAAAGAGGGGCCGTAGTGCGCTCGCAATTGCGTTAAAAAACATGTTTTACGATTGCCGTTATTAAATTTTATAGAAATGTCACCTACAAAGCTTCTAAATTTCCTGATTTTTGACGTCACCGATCAAAAGAAGCGAGGAGGTGAGCGCGGGAAATTTAAACGCCAAAAATAAAAAGGCGCACGCGCGCGCGGGGAAATTTTTTTTCGCGATGCGGTTTTTTTTGCGTGTCTGTGACTACAACTTGCATCGTTTTAGACAATAAAAAAAAATACGACCTTTGGGTTGTCAGTGCCCCTTTAACAAGAAAGGGGTTTTTCTGATTCCGCTTATGGTCAGAACATCCAACGGCTGAAAACGTCCAACGAGTCAAAACATCCAATAGGTCACGTGAAGCAAGAGTCAAAACATGCAACGATTCGATTCCGAGTCACAACATCCAGTGCGTCAAAACATCAATCGAGTCAAAACATCCATTCGTGGATGTTCTGTCTCGATGAATCTATTGACGCGTTGGGCGTTTTTACTGGGATGAATGTTCTGACTCTATGGATGTTTAGACCCGGAGGGATATTCTGACTCGATGGACATTTCGTCTCGATGGATGTTTTCACTCGGATGGATGTTTTGAGGATGTTCTGACTGCTATCACAAGGCCTAATGAATGTTTTGATTCGTTGAATGTTTTATCTTTTTGCGTGAATAGAGTTTTGAGAGCATGGTAAGCAAGCACTCACGACATGAGTTCCCTGATGGACCTAAATCAACTATTAAGAAAGAAACATTAATTATTTTGTGGAAGGTTTTAGGGCATGAAACAGTATGAGTTATGTTCCTCATTGTAGCAGTGCCCAGTACACCTGTTAGTGACGATGCCCTCTCTGTCACTGTTGTGTCTGATCGTGGAGTACAGAAACTACTTACTACAACCTTGGTGCCCTGCTTCGTATTGAATTCAGGTGTGACACACAAGCGCAGTGGGAATGACTCCGTAACGCGGTGAGCGAAGCGGGCGCACGAAAACAATCAGCTGCAAGACGTTTTGTTTTTGTATTTTTGGGGTATGCATTTGATTTATTGTGAGGAAGCTTAGGAAAGAAATTTCCTTATGTATTTCGGGACAAGGAATATAGGCGATTTAATAAAAACCAATTTGCTAACTTTCATAGGAATTGAGATTTGAATTTTTTTTTTCGCCGCAATCATTCGAAGAGTTCAGGTGCCATGGAGTGGCAAAGCGTGCAATGAGCTCCGAATCTGCGCGAGTGCTCGAGCCAGAATAAGGTCAGAATTCTTTGACGTAAACTCGTCGAGCGATTTAGTCTCCACTTCTGGCATGACGTAACATAACAAACTTCTATTAACATGGCAGCGTGCGCCTCACAACAAGACTTAGCAACGCCGACTTTTAGCAGCGAGTTTGCTTTTGCTACGGTCTTTTACTACAGTTTTTCACTAAGTGGGTGGAACGGACACATTACTGAATACTAAGTTTTGCGAGTTGTAGAGAACTGAATTTGCGGCTCTTGATGGCTCTCTCACATCCATCGAGCCAATAGTTCTTTTTTGAGCCATATCGCATTGACCGTGCCAAAGCATTCACCGTATCGTCATGGCCAATGGGAAACTATACATTCATTATTACTCTGGGCAGTCTCGTTCAACGATAGATGTTTCGACTCGATGGACCTTTTGACTCGATGGATTTTGTGACTCCAATGGATGTTCTGACTCGGATGGATGTTTTGACACAAATGGATGTTTTGACTCGTTGGACGTTTTGACTCGATGGGTGTTTTGATTCGGGTGGATGTTTTGACACGATGGATGTTCTGACTCTGGTGTCATCTGACCGAATGGATGTTTTGGCTCTATGGATGTTTTGATCGAATGGATGTCTTGAACGGAAGCGACCCTCTCTTATCTCTCCTAACCTCGGCTAGAAAACATTCACACAAAGGGTCACAGTTCAGCAAAACCTCGAACTTACCCTCGGCGAACGCAAGGTGTTCACAACTAAAACAAAGAAACGACCTTGCCCTCCGAGAACGAACCAAAAATACTAAAACTGCGCTTTTTTGACTATCCACGCAGTCCAAAGAGAGTCCCAGACTTGTACGTAACGCGTTACAAGTAATGGATTACTTGTTATCGATTACATTTTACTGTAATTTGTCACGCTTCTCTTATAGAGCAAGTCTTGCTCGACCACAGCAAACTCTTCCGTGCCTTAGTCAAATTTTTATTTAAAGGTTCTCGTTTGGGTTGCTTTTTTTTCTTGCCCACAGGTCCTTCGTGCGCCTCTAAGTGAACCTCACTAAGGTTGGTGCTGCTTTTGCTTCTTTAGTTTTAAGCCTACGGGCAGCTTCGATGCCAGTCTCAGTCAGTTGTGGGAGTTCGATCAAGTTTTGTTGCCACTTTGTTAATAATTTCCATTGTGTTTTCATTTGGATGTTGATTAATACCGTGGATTTCAATGTTCCGATGCCTCCAGTAAAGCTCTGCATCGTCAGCTACCTTTCCTTAGTTCCCAGATTTCTTCGTATCTTTCCAGTATTTTCCCCTCAAGTTGGATTTCTTTTTAAACTCATTTTTGTCTTGTCTCGGCTGTCCAGGCGAGCAATTGGTTCATCATGCCTTACCTACTGTTCATTCAAGGATGCCTCAATACCTTCTATTGTTTTACATTGATTTTCTAGTTTTAGCATCACTGCACTTCCCCTTGTCCTAAAGAAGCACACAAGAGATGAGAAGCGCACTGACACTCCGCGCGTGCTTATATTAAAATAAAAAAGACCCTATTTGCTCCCACCCGAACGGTGCAGAACAGCAAAAAGAAAATTAGCGCCTCGAAGAGGGTTAAAAACTCAACAACCTCACCTAGCTCGCCGAGCGAACCCAGCTTGGCCCTGCCTTCAGAGTCACTCCTGGGCCAGTAAGGAAAGTCGCGTGGTCGTCCGCTTCCATGGCCCTCCTTGGGATCGCAGCCTCTTCCGATCTTGCTTGCGACCTCGGCGCGTGGATGAGGACCGCTCGCTCTCTCTCTCTCTCTCTCTCTTGCCCGAGGCGTCTGTTCGGCCTCCCCTGCGCCTGCCCCTGCAGAATCCGATGCCTGGACTCCTTGTCTCGGAGCCACCCTCAGATGTCCTCTTCTGGGGCATCGCCCTGCGGTGCCCTGCCCGCTTGACTTTTGGCGACCAGGCTGCCGACCCTGGCTCGAAGGTGTCGCTGGCCTTCAGGGACGAGGGCCTTTCTCCAGGTTCCCGCGACCGACGCAGCCGTCAGCACCGAACCGGTGATGGACAATCGTCTCCACGTTGGGGGTCTCCTCTGCTCGGTGGAGTAGACCATGGGCCCGACTCGCTGTCGCCATGGTCGACCTCGTGGTTGGCTCTCATGACGCACAGACGTGTACGGTACTCACTACAAGCAATCAAATTACTGGTAATCGACTACCTTTCTGGGAGTAATTTCGTAATCATTTGAATACATTTATTAAGAAGTAATCGCGAGAGTAATTTTATTACTTTAGGAAACACTAAAATTACCTGTAACCGTCACTATATATCTCTCACCGTCATAATGGCACCCTTCGTTTGTACAAGTTTCCTACCAACGATTCCTCGAAACCAAGTCTCCGATAGCAGGGTGGTCTACCAAAACTGGCGGATTAAGAAGATACGTGTAGTTTGGAATTTGGCGATTCTAATTCGATAATTGACGGTATATGAAATACCTGTTTTCAGACCGGCAGAAATATCAGTCGTTTTAAGAATCTGAAGTAATCGGAAACGTATAGTGGTTACCTTCTCAAGTAACGGCCAATTACATTTATTCTCGAGTAATCAAATGAAATACTCGAGTAATCAAATGAAATAATTTAAAACAAAAGTAATTGTAATTGTAATCAATTACTTCTTTCGAGTGACGTGCACACGACTGCTCGTGAGTTCTGCTCAGTCCTAGCAGCGACCCTCTTCAAACCTGTAACGGCGAATTTGGCCGACGACCTCGCGGACATCGAGGGACTCGGCTTTGCCATATCAGAGTGAAGAGGCGGAAAGCTTTCAAAGGGATGGGTAAGAAATAGTCCTCTATATTTTAAAATTTTCGTACCGAAAAGCACGCTTTCGGCTCTCTACCCTCGTGTACTAGTCATTATATATATATATATATATATATATATATATATATATATATATGTTCTATATAATATATATATATTATATATATATGTTCTATATATATATATATATATATATATCGGTGCCGTGACGTCAGTGGAAGGAAGGCTTGCAGGTCGAGCGGGCAGTCTAAAACAATGGACTATACGCGGAGCATTTGTTTCGTGCTGCTGCGCGAGCCCTGGGGCGAGCTTCCAAGGCATTTCGTTCGAGACCATGAAACTGCTTGTAATCATTTGGGAACAAACTCTACAGTCCAAAGAGTGAACCACTGCATGGCGCTGGCGTCACGTTTTTATTTTTTGCCAGTAGAGACTTTCATTTAAAAAAAAACAAAAAAAAACATGGTTAGGGCCAAAATTGTAAACTCAATAACTTCGCGAAAAAAAAATTATTCAGGCCTAATTTGGGGTTACTATTTTAGCTGTGTTTGGTTGTATGTTTCGCAAATTTTGAGACATATCGGGGACTATGAAGAAAAACGCCGGAGTACCCCTTTAAGCGTGCCTGTGGTATTAGTCGCCACGAGTTGTTAATGAGCGTAAACGATGCGAAAACACGCTTTTTTTTTTTTCAAGACAGTGACCTTGGTCGCAGATCAATTATGAGATCCGAAAACAAGTCTCCCGCCGGCGCGTGCACTACAACAGATGCCTAATGACTCCAAAAAGATTGATCACGCTTACATGCCCATCGATAAAGTAATGTACCTATAGAAAAAAAAAAAAAGGAAAGCACGCAGTACGCTCATACAACCTTCGATATGGAAAACAGAATACGACAAGATTCATCGTCACTTACTCGCTGAAGCGCCCGAGAGCGGGAAAAAAAAAGGAAAATGTAAAACGAAATGCAAGAAGTATGACCTGTGAGGAGCTTTGTACCGCCACGTTCAAACGTGTGTAGCTTACAAGGAGACCGTGTCTAAAGACACCAGGACGTGATAAGAATGCTCAGTAAAAACGGCTGAGAGACAAAAAAAAAATGCGTCGTCGCGTGTCGTATACCCGCATGCGCTTGAGCAAGACGTGACGCTGAGCAAACCACTGGACCGGTTCCTCCGGTCTTCTGCAGTTACCGCGTTCGTTTCGGACTTGACAAATTCAGGCACGTCATTGTCGCCCTTGCACTACACCCCCTTTGAAACCTTATGTAATGGTATTGTAGTTTTATTTTATTATTGTACGTGCAGGGACACCGGACCTAGTCGCAAGCTTCCAACTGGAAGCTTTTTGTCCGGTGTCCCCGGCACAAATATGTTCTAATAAATATCAATAAAGCTCACGACGGACTGCAGATGAGGCCACGAGCCATGGAGGCCAATCCAACGGCGAGTAGGTGTCACGTGTCTTTCGGGGAGGGGGGTGTAGCGACGTGAGAGATGCGTATGTTCACACTCGGAGCGCTCCGTTTGGCTAGGATGACTCGTAGTGTCCGCTGCAGTCAGGCCAAAGGTGAAATGGAGTTATAATTAGGATTGCGTGGTTTCAGCTCACTTCTCGCGAACTTCAAAAAATGTTTCTCAAAGTTTTTTGTTTTTTTTTTTTTGCTGAGATTTTGGAGTCTGTTTTTCAGTGAAAATTCGGGGTTTATCGGAGTTTATTTTTGTTAGACTTCCAATTCTCGGAAATTCAGAAGTTATTTTACTTTGTTCCCATGTTTTTTTTTTTTCTTATTTAAAAACTATATAAACGAAGTCCGGGTGACATGACTAATTGTCCTGAAGGAACCTTGACGAGCTAATAGGCAAACCCCTTTTGTCAGCATATAGTTCGAGATTTCAAAGAAATCTGAAGTTGCATTTCCTCGGGACCACTGACTTTGTGCTCTTACGAGGTTTGTTTGTAAAACACCGTCTTTTTGTGTGTGTGTGTGTGTGTGTTTGTGTGTGGGTTGACCTTGAAATTTGGAGTTTTTCGGATACATCCGAATTGACGAAAAATCTATCGGCGTGTGTTTTTTTCGGATATTTTTCTGAGATGCGAAAACACGGAACACTAGTTATAGTCCAACCTGCAGAGTCCGCCGCATGTCCGCATTATAACAAAGTTCCATCCCGTAATGAACTGACCACTGTCCCGCTTTTTGTTTGTTTCGTTGTTGTTGTTTTTTGTGTATTTCTTTTAATATCTGTTGTCTATAAACCGATGGTAAGAGAAACTTGCGAGGTCGTTTCATTTGTGTCTTCGAGTTACGAAGTGTCGTACAATGGCACACTATGTCTTTCTCTTCCCGTCCGACTACTCATTTCGCGCTGTCGCTGAGTGTTCAAAGCAGGGAAACTGGTTGCGACATCTGTCGATGCCAAACGTTTGCTAGTATTATCGTCTCTTTTAGATTTTCACCGAACCCGTCTTATACCCCTATTCACACGTTCATAAAGATCCCTTTAGCTACAAGACCATTATGCTCCTTGGCACCGTGGCAATCAGTTCGTGAGCCCGCGCGTGGCGGGGTCACGAACTGATTACGAATATAAGTGCCTCGTTAGGTCATGTATATCACAACAACAACAAAAAAAAATTCCTCAAAAACATTTTTGTGTGCAATGTTTAGATCGCGAGACGACTCATTTTGAGTCCCGCAATGCGCTTTTATATTTTTGGCTTCTATTTCGGGATGTCGCGCCCAAATAGGGGGTATTCACCGGACGCCATATTTGAGGGCGCTGTTTAGAGCGCATGCTCAGGACGAGCTCACATTAATAGGTCGCCAAGACCTACAACCTTGATGGTGCGCAAAGCACGTTGCAAAAGATTTGTGGAACCTCGCCGTCAGTACGCGCTCAGCAATCGCGCATACAGCTATGGCCGCCTGAAGCGTTCTGGAATGGCTTCTCACTTAAAACCAGTTTCGCGACGTAAATATTGATTTCTTTTAATGTAAATTTTATCACAAACGTCTACGATTCAAGTACATTTTTTAACTTCAGTGTTTTTTTCTTTTTTTTTTTTTAGGAGTGATTGCGAAACATGTGCTTATATTTCGGGTCGACGTGGTGAAATATCAGAATTGCTTGCTCCTAACTCCATATGCGTCTCGTCACTCAATTAAGTATCTCGCTAAGAATGTTTTTTTTTTTTTTTCTATTCAGAAGTTTATTTTAGATCACGTGAGTCCTATTCAAGCACTTAACAGAAACGTTAATTCGCGAGTTTAGTTTTCCCCTTAAAACACTCTTCGACTGTTCAGACGTTCTTTGATTTTTTTTTTCTTTTTTTGACTCGACGACACGGTTTCCGTGTAAACTCTAACCGAAATCCGGAATTCACAGGCTTGTCGAATGTTGTTACTTAGATCCAATCATAAAACCACCTCTTCTCGACTCTACATGAATTTTTTGAATTAACACTTGATTGTGAGATACATGTCGCGCTCATCTTCGCCGACTCGTATCTTTGCCAGCACTTCCAGACCATTCGATTTTTGTATCGGCGTGGAGATCTAACTGGGGTGCTTTATGTAGCTTCCTTTCCTCCGTGCTCGATTTTTACCCAACGCAAGACCGGCGGAACATCGATTCGCTTCCTCGTCTGCGTCGATCGTGCGCGGGGCACGGAGCTGACACGAGCAGGGGTTACCCCAGGAATTGAAATTAGGGGAGGGGGGGGGTGCTAATTTTTTAGGGGGGGGGGGGGAGGGGGGGGGGGAGGGAAATCACTGAACACGAGTGCTCTGACAGCGTTCGGCTACGTCAGCCGAGCGCTGCTTCAGAAACAAACGAATCATTTATGATAATTTATGTTGTTGTTTTCCCGATGGGTTTCGTTCTCACCTCAGCCGCTACGGGCGCTACCTACGCTTTGTTATCTTCACGCTCATGATCTTTCTTCGGTGTAACGACGCTCTAATAGGAACGCGTTTTTAAAAGAACGAAGGAACGGCTCCCTCACAGTATGCATTGATGAAACGGGAGCTCGATGGTTTCCGTTCCACCAATACAAAACGTGTTGATGAAGCGGCAAAACGAGCTGATGAGCGTTGCCGTCAATTCTTACTCTGTCCCTGTTGGGTCTTTTCGTTCGTTTTTGTTTGCGCTTTTAGCACGTAATGAACCAACCAGCCATAGGCAACATCTCTTAATTATGCGCCTGTTATCGTCCTCTTAATGTTATGGCAAATTTTAACTGGTTTGCACGATACTTTGGACGCAATTTTCGTAAGATTTCCGGCTTTGCATCTATTTCTTTGGAGTGGTTTCAACCTTGCAGGAATCAACTGGTCCGGTGCCTATCCTGTCATATTGTCCAATTCTTCCGTCTGTTCCGAGTTTTTAAAGCTTTGTTATGACTTTTTTTTTTTTTTATCGCAGCTTGTCACAAAAGTCAACTCGAATTACGGTAACTTCTGAGGATGTGCTCGACCTTGTTCTTTAGTGCGCCTGATCTCATATCTTTTCTCACCAATCTTCCTGGTACCAGTGATCACTGTTTGCTTCATTTTAACGTCAGTGCTTCCGTATATCTTTCTAACAAGAGCAAAGGGGGGTTTTCCTTGATTATGGTCAAGCTAACTTCGACGCTATATAAACGGCGAGCTATATCAGTCATTCTCGATCTTTTTTTTTTTTTTCTCCGGCTTTTCTGAGCGCACGGTAGACGTTAATTGGACCATGTTCAAATATAAAGTTAACTCACTCATTACTTCGTTCATTCCAAGGAGATCTAGTATTTGAACTCTATTTCTAAATCTACATCTCCATGGTTTAACTAGCTTAAAAAAAATTTCCGATAAAACGAAACGCTTTTTTTTCGCCTTGCAAATCCTACCGATAATGCCGAGCGCTGGAGAGCGTACCAAAATGCTGTCGCTTCTTATAAAAAGGCAATACAAAACGCTAAACAAAGATTTTTTACCAAGACTTTCCCCGATCTCTATCAACAACTGTTAAAAAGGTATTGGAGTGTCATGCGTGGTAGCAAAAAGAAAATCATTTCGCTTTTTGACTTAGATGGGGTCTATTGTCTCCGTTCGTAACTGTGCAAGATTACTAAACGATGCTTTTGTAGAACCTTTTTATAGTGCTTTTATTTTACCCAAAATCATCATTTTCTTACTATAAACCCAATTGTGATTGATTTTGATAGAATTGTTCAACTGATTGACAATCTGAAAGTTTCTGTATCTTGCGGTGTAAAACATTAATATAAAATATCTTAAGAATACAAAAATATATAATGCATTTTTTTTCTATCCCAAGACTTTTTTAACATCCCGTTCTTACTGGCGTAGTTTCAGAAGACTGGAAAATTGGCAAGGTGGTTTCACTACACGCCGGCAAGAAACAGTCTCCCAACAATTATAGACACGTTTCCTTGATTAGCACTCCCTGCAAACTTCTAGAGCATATCATTTATTCCCACCTGGTAACATTCCTTGACCCCAACTCCTTTTTTTCCATCTTCACAACGTGGCTTACGTAAATTTCTGTAGTGTGAAATGCAAGTTTTAGTCTTCACTAACGATTTGTTTTCAGTTCTTGACCACGGATCCCAGGTTCACCGTATTTTTCTCGGCTTTTGCAAGGGCTTCGATGAAGTTTCCCACAACCTGCTGCTCCCGAAACTAAGTGAACTCAACCTTTATCCCGATTTACCAACGTGGATTAAGTGTTTTCTAACAAACCGTTCTCAGTTCGTAAATGTAAACTATTCTAATTCCCCTACGAGTCCTGTTCCATCTGGGGTCCCTCAAGGATTCGTCTTAAAACTTCTACTTTTCTTCATCTATATTAACGACTTACCGCCGTGTGTTTAATCGAGCCTTAGTTTCTTTGCGGATGATTGTGTGCTTTATCATGAAATTACTTAACGATTCTGACGCCCTGCTTCCTCAGAATGAATTGAATGCTTTATCTGCTTGGTGTCAGCAATGGCACATGACCCTTAACACCACCAAATGCAAAACAATGTGAGCTTCAGGTCGTAGCACATCTCCTTCCACTTACTACCATAACATTCCTCTGATTTCTGCGACTTCCTATAAACATCTCGGTGTGCACATTACTTCCAACCGCTCCATATTAGACTACGCTGCTGCAATCTGGAATCCTGGTCAGACCACACTCACAGCTAACCTGGAGTCACTTCAAAATCGCAGCTCTCGTTTTATACTTGCCAACTATCATCGAACAGCTGCGGTGTTTCATCTATGAAAGCTAAACTTTCTTTACCTCTTCTTTCATTACGTCGTAGATGCTCCCGTCTATGCCTTTTCTACAAAATACATAATAATAATCCTATCCTAAAAAAAAAAAAACTCCTCTTCGACCCATCTTACATTTCTTCACGCCTCGACCATCAGTTCAGAGTTGGCATCCCTCTTTGTCAGACCTCGGCCTATATAACGATTCTTTCATACCTAGAACATCGTCAGAGTGGAACCACCTGCCTGCAGCTGTAATATCGATGCCATCATTAGATTTGTTTAAAACTTCTTTAAATAATTATTTTTGCGTAAGTGTCCCGTAACTATGTTCATTTTTTATGTACGTATTTTTACCGTTTAGGTGCCCATTCCCCCTCGTAAAACCTTTGGGCCCTGAGGGTACTGCAATGAATAAATATATTGACCGACTCACCATTTTTTTTTGACGAAGCGGCAATTTTTTGTTGTTGTTGCTTTGTCAAAGAAAAAAAATTTGATTCAATTTGCGAACTTTGTTTAAAGGGGTCTGTTTATGCTTAGCCTTTCTGGCTTGTGGCTGACTCTGAAATTGGCGTTCTCGACCTGCAGTGGTATAATTTGTTTTGTTGCGCATTTATTTTCTCTATCTAAGGACGACTTAAGCAAAACCTTTCGTAAAAAATGCACGAATGGAGTGTCAAGATTATGATCCGTTGGATTCTCTTGAGAAAAGAATGTTAATCAATTTTTGTTTAACGAATAGAACTCTTAACGAGAAGCCGTTGCTTTTTTAAGAAAAAAAAAAGAAGTCAAGGTGATTTGCTACACGTATGAAACATGAACATCATACGATAGCATTGCGGGAATTTGTGAACTTATTTCATCGCCATTTTCTTTTAAAATGAGAACGACGTATTGTGAGCTTATCTTGGAATGTCCCAATTGTTACGTAAAACTTGCAATATGCAGCCACAAAAAAGAAAAAGAAATATAAAGGAAATAACGAGTAGCGAATTGGCCTGCACTATAGCCTATAGGTCATCACCCTAAAATAGGCCCATTATGCACCTTCGACCGCGCAAATTACGTCCAATCGGGACCCTTGCACCACAAAAACTTTCCTTTAATGTGAACACGTGTTGCCCACATATTACGAACACCCCGCATATTACGAAACCCAGCACACTACGGAAATTAGCATATTACGAAAACCCGCATATAGCGAACGCTACTTGCAGAGTTCACTTGCAACGTTCCACACGCAGACGCCCTTACCACGGCAAGAGTTTGTGGGCCTCCTGTCAAGTGTGGAGGACAGCCGCGTGACGCATCCCGGGTTGTGTGTGTGTGTCCTCGTGCACGCACGTTCACGGAAGCAGGTATGCGCTAAATTTTCGAATAACGTATACAAGGATTGCGGCACTGTTTTCCTGGAAATGTCTTTCCGATTTTCCGCAAAGGCTCGTGTGTTTTTTTGTGTGTTTTTTGTTTTTTTTCGGCGGTCGGTCGGTCAAAACAAGCCGGCTGTTCTTACATCCCACGCGTGAAGCAATACTGCCTAGAAGACAAGGCCTGCGTCTTTCCCCACCAAACGTCATCACTATATACGAAGCGCAAGTTCGTCTGCATCTTGCGCAAAGGTTGCGATGATGTCAGAACGCCGAGCTCTTATTGGCCCACTATCCTTTCAATCGAAACCAATCAGAGCTCGGCATCGTCGTGACGTCACCTCCACTCCCGCGCAAGTAGCAGACGGCTTGCTAGAAGGTTCTGCTTGAAGGCTACTTCGTTCTTGAGAGCCGGGCGCAAGCAGGACGTTTTCGCAGGCGCCCTGTGTAACAGATGCAGCGAGAGGATGCGAGAGAACTTATGACGTCATCCAGGTATAACCCCAGAGGCACGTGCTTGACTGCTGCTTAGCCTAAGTGTTTCGCGGAAGGGGCGAAATTCGTCAAAATAACGGCGTTATGGGTTTCGGCGGTTTTCGTTTTTGTTTCTTACTTTTTCCTTTTTTGTTATTTTCGCGTGACGTGTTTTCTGGCTGAGGGGCGCTGAGTGCGCGGTGTGGCCTTTGCGCATATAAATCAGCCAAAAGTCGCGGCCGTGAACGATTAAGCGAACGGGACGAGGTGTTTCGCGAAAGCGGTCTTGGGCTTCCCGTTAAACTTGAAAGCAGCAGCTCCGTGAGGTCATGCACATGTTTATGGGCATTGGCGAAGCTTTTTAGCCTTTACGGGTTGGCAGAAGAACGTGGGACATGAGTAATGTATTTCTTGGAAGAGGTTCGATGTCTGAGTGACTCGTGAATTAGCGTGGTAAAGAAAAAAAGCTCCGGCAAACTTTGTATAGTCGCTTATTCAACTCCAAATCTGTTTGACGCATTAATAGACACATCTGAACTATACTCAGTTTCATACTTACACTCCGTTCTACCTTAAAGGGTCCATGAAACGATATCGGATTGGAATGTTCATGACTGCAGAGGCGAACTGGTTTTAATCTGGCGTAAGTGTACTCGCATAGACCACTACTGATTCAGAAGCTTCTTGGTCGCGGTGAAATTGCGAGGATAAAATGGGACTATTTCTTTCAGTCTTGCCTTCGCAAAGCTTGATGATGTAATAGTGGTATCGAAACCATCCGCCTGAGGACAGTCGAGCGCGGCTCATGCATTGGACACGAGAACTGCGTGATCACTCGACTTCGGCTCGTAACAATCAATGCCTCGGCGGACACTCGGGTAGTGACTCGTGTCCGACCACTGCGGTGATGAGAACAGACGAACTCTAGCAATGCCTGGAGCGCAGCAGGCGTGTAAACTTTCCCAGCTCGCGGCTGTAATTAACGTTGGCGGCATACGATAGGCACCAGACAAGGTGGCCGCTTCTTCTGGCTCCAAGTTGAGGGGATAAACGATGTTCATATTTCCAGAATTTTTTTTTTTTTGCGACTGCTATTGTTTAGAAAGGAAACCAAAGGCAAGTGTATTCAGTTATTAACGTCAGGGAGTAATTTTAAATAGTATTTAGCAAAAGTAGAAAAGTCGTTCATGGCTCTTTTAAGCTGAGACTGCAGCCATTGCCACAAGCACAAGAGCTATACTTCGTTTCACCTTATGTGCGAGCGAAGGCAAAGCTGGAAGCGCGAGCACGAAAGCTCCGTGCCTTCAGGCATTGCTCGAGCGCGCGAGCTGGGGAGAAACGCAAAAAGCGCTGGTCTCGCGCTTCTAGCTTTGGCTTCGCTCGCAGATGAAGTGAAACGAAGTATAGAGGTCGCTGCTTTGAAGCGTTGTTTCGTAGAACGAGCACTAGCGCTATAAAAATGCACGTCTCAAAGCCAGCAGTGCGGGATAGCTCGCATGCACTTGTAGCTTTGGCCGCAGTCTCAGCTTAAAGGTGAACAGAGTGTAGTATACATGATTGCGAGCGAAGCAACTGAAGCGGCCGCCATGTCTCTGCTCGTCCGAGAGAGCCTGCGCATTTGGATGGCTGCCAAAGCTACGTGTTTAATCTCGCAGACAATTTGCACGCGTTCTCGCACAAACGAAACCATAGACAAAGCCACGCGCTCGCGCCAGTAGCTTGGACTAGGGTGCCTTCCTGTGCGCTTTGCTTGGGGCAGAGCCGTTTATTGAGAGAGTTTAGCCATACATTGGTTTGAATAGGCGAGCATCTCGGGGCCAACCACAGGCCGCGAAACAGCCCCTAGCGGTGGTCGTGTGCTCTAAATTTGTGACACGACTATACTTCGTTTCACCTTATGTGCGAGCGAAGGCAAAACTGGAAGCGCGAGCACGGAAGCTCCGTGCGTTCAGGCTTTGCTCGAGCGCTCGAGCTGGGGAGAAATGCAAAAAGCGCTGGTCTCGCGCTTCTAGCTTTGGCTTCGCTCGCAGATAAAGTGAAACGAAGTATAATTTGAGCCGTGCCGAGCGGAACTCCGCGTCTCAAGACGCTCGCGCACCCCAACCTTTGCACTGCTTTCTTTCAGCCAGTCTCAGGACGCTGTTCTAGCAGTGCAGACAAAGGCATGGGCACGAGCGCGTGGCTTTGGAAAGTGCCTCCTATGCACGAGGTCTCGTACAAACAAAAGCGTTTCGCTGAGCTAGGCTCACGCGCCTGCGCCTTTGTCTTCACTGCAGACATTTGAGAGATGGAGTAGAGGTCTCCTGATTGGTCGACGCTGTGTCACAAATTTAGTTTACGCTCTAAGCGTGGGGGGAATATTCGGCGCTGGCGGCGGCCCTTGCTCCGCCTATTGTCCAAACTCTCCTAATATAGACTTTTCCAAAAAAGAGCGTATGGCCGGTGCCATTTTGAGTGTTTGTGCGTATGGCGCGTGCTTTGCTCGTTTTCCGTAGCGACGAACACGAACGTGCTGGACTGTGAAGATCGCACGCTGGACTGTGATTTTGTAAACATTGGAAAGGTCTATACGGCTCTGGCTTGGGGTGATGGCATCTGGCCATTTTGTTTCGAACGCTTATTTTTATTTTTTGTTCTGAAGCGCGTGTCCCTGCACGCGCTCGTGGCGCTGACTGTGCTACGGCAACATTTTGTTTCCTGCGATTTCTTTATATTTTCCCTGTGAGCGCGTGCTGTCGGCATCGGGTACTACAAACGATGGCATCACCCTAAACAGAAGTGCATTGAGGCACACTATACTCTGTTTCATACTTAGGGTGCAACGCTGTCAAAGCTACTGGCGCGAGCGCGGGGCTTGATCTCGTTGATCATTTGCACGTGCTCTCGCGCAAACAAAACAATAAATGAAGCCACGCGCTCGCGCCAGTAACTTTGACAGCGTTGCACACCAAGTATGAAACACAGTATAGCTTGGACAACGTTGTATATCAAGTATGAAACGGAGTATAGTATACTCAAACTACAAGCCTAAATTTTTTTTTTTTTTGCAAAGTCATTGACTTTTTACGTTTGATCTGAGGGGGGGGGGGGGGGGGGCGGCTTAGAGGCTCTATGGCACCACTGATAACGTAACGTCAAATGTTGTAATAGGGAAGGGGGGGGGGGAGGCACTACAGCTTGTTGTTGACGGTTTTACGAGAACTTTGGTGGTGTGAAATGAATGCTGGAAAAAATCACGCCAGGGGGACGAAAATAACAAACGCACGAAACACTGCGTCTTTAAACTGCTTGTTCGACTGGCGAGGTATACAAAATGGAACATAAACCCGCCGGAGAGCGCCGGAAATTTTGTATGTTTATATTAGCATAACCAGGCATAACCTTCAGTTTCCGTTTCCTCAATAGCTATTTTGAATTTAGAAATGGTAAATTGCGTGTGCCGGGAAGAGTAGAACCTAGGCATTCTGAAAATGTGCTTAGTTAAGGTAGCTGAAAAAGAAAATTGATGACTTAATGAATCATCATGTTTAAACCCTAAGACTGGGAAGGAAACTTGAAGATATATTAGAAGAGACATGAGAAAGGTAACAGACAAGCGTCTCAAACTCAAATAACAAAATATATTTCGTTCACCGCTTTTATACCCTTCTCCCAAAATCGTCTAAAACGTCAAAAGCACAAAGGCGTGAATGAATCCAAGCAGTAGGCTTAGGAGGGAAGCCCGACCGAAACAGTTCAAACAAACCTAAGTCCTTTGACAAACAGATACACACAGGAATAGAAGAACAATGTCTGTCGAGATAGCATAGCTTCCCGCATACGAACAGTGCAAAACAAAAAGTAATTTAAAATTTTAGCCCATTCTTTCAGCAAATAAAAACTAAAAGAAGGCCCAGTAGAGAACCCGACCGAAACAATCCAACAAAACTAAGCCGTTTGAAATTGAGATCGCTGGAATTCTTCGCATATCGACAATGAAAAAAAAAAATACTTTTTGCTTTAAAGCAAGAACAACACGCCAACAGAAAACAAAAGACGAAAAATCTCATACAATTTTAGCTAGAGTTTCAAAAAAAAAAAAAAACATTCTGACTGGCTTCCGAGTTGCATTGAAGCTTGACTGATGCAACTGCCGGACATATTTATCCTAACTGTTTCTTTCACTGTGCGTTTCATGTCATTTGACTCTCTGCAAAACACCTCTGTTCTTGGCCAAACAACAGTAAATTTTACATTCCTGAATATTTGTAGCTAATTCCGAATTCAACACCTTGTTCTTTTCGTTACATTTGTGCTCTATTGGTCAGTCGTTAATAGGAGTAGGAAAAATTGTCCCCAAATAAAAGTCCCCGAAAAAAAAAAAAAAAAAAAAGCCCTTGGAGAGAAGTAGGAAAACATGGTCGCACGTGGTAAAGCAAAAATATTTCCTACGGAAACCATTTTGAAATTCGAAATAATAACCTCGCCAAGTTCTCACCAAACCGTAGTCACTATGGTTGGAAGTTTTGTCCTCTTCATTTTAATTTGAAATAAAACGAAACTAGGAGGTGCCCTTCAACACACTGACGTGAACATTCTAAGTATATTCAGGCACGTTAGGATCGAATGGTACGGCCGACTGCACGCAGGAAGTCCTCAACTGTTGTCATCTCAGTGGCATATGATACTCCTCACCAGTGTTGCGGAATGGGCATCCCCCTTTTATTCCGATTCCATTCCGGGGAGTTAGAGTTTTCGATAATTCCATTCCTTTCAACTCCTAGGAATGGGGACACTGTGCCCATTCCCCATCCATGGAATGGCTGAATCGTTCCATTCCATTCCTCTAATTCCTAAACGTAAAAATTGGCACTTGACGGCTACATTCTGATGCCGGCATAAGCATCATAAAGCTGACATCATCAAATGCAAAGACAATTGCAAAACAAAAAAAGCTAAATGCCTAAGAAAATTACTGATTTTACTATGCGGAGCGCTGGCGGCACAAAGTGTTTATTCACATTGTACTGCAAACATCGAGAAAGCCCCTTGATATGTCGATGCTTGTTTAAGACATCGGTCTCGCGACCACGTGGTTCGCAACAAACAGCAAAACATAAATCCACTCATTTTCTTCTCTTTTTTAACTATTTGCATTTGACTTTTAGGACATACGCGGCTAGCGTGTTTGTTTGATAAGACTGTAAAAATGTCCAGTCCGTGCGTGGCGTAGAAATAAGCTATATAACTGTATTCTCCAAATACCTGCACAGCAACACGGCTAGTACGCTGCTGGAAGCGACTCCATGCACAGCGGCAAGAACACGACCTCTGACAAAGTGCGACCTCTATGGCGAAGCACGAAGGGCCGTATAGGGTCAGACCATGTCACAAAACCTGTTTTAAAACGCATAAGTTCACGCTTGCTTTACGAATCCCGATATTTCATATCATATTCAATTAAATTTTTGGCTGGTTCGCCTGCCCTTTTCCACCCTTCGCGTACTCATTCTCGTGTTTCCTCTTCAGATGGCGAATAAAGTTCGATGATACGCCGACTGCACCGTGTATAGTTTCGTTGCACAACTTGAAGCGTGCAGCTTGTTTATTTTGTTCGGCACTAATGTCGAAAAATGTCTTCCACGATGCCATGAGTGTATTTTGCTCATCGATCGGCGGGTTCAGGCAGCAGGCCGTACCAACCGATTCATACTTCTACCTCGGTGTCGGTTGTTCGCATTGTGCTGGATTGCCTGGGGTGACTCGTAGCGTCCGCAGCGGTCCATCGCAAGGGGAAACAAAGCATTCAGAGACTAAAGTCAAAGGAAATGAGCGGGAATCCGCTAGCTTCTTGTAACCCTAACCCACGTTGAATGTAAAACATATAACACAGAAAACAAACATCGGAACAAAGACCAAGTAAACTGCGGACTTAGACTACAAATGCAGTATTAACAAGAAAAAAACAAGCCTCGGAGCAAAGCGCAAGAGGAGAAGAGAGAAGTGAATCTCGCTTTGTTTTAATGCCGAAGAAAACCCACATTTCGCACTTCAAAGGAGTGCGCGCGAATGAACGTGGAAGGCAGTAGGGCCGGCAGGGCTGGCTGCCTGCTAAACAACGCTCCTTGAACACCTCGAACTATAAGAAAACAATAACTGATCACCTTTCGGTGGCGCGCGAGTCAACGAGTTATCAGAGCTCCGCTCTGATAACTCGTTGACAGTTCCGCTCACAGATCTCAGACTGTGCACGCGTGCATTCTCTATGCCGTCGCAACAACAACAACGACAAAAAAAAAGCAAGACAACAAGGACGATGAGGAGCCGTGCATGGCGGTTTCTTTCTTTGCCGCTCCCTTCGTTTATTTTGCTTGGTGCTTGGTTTCTTGTTTCGATCTCGTGTAACACCAGTGAAGCGCCGTCGCCTGCGTGTACGTGAAAGGAGCCTCCGCCACCCCCCCCCCCCCTTTTCTCCAATTCTCCAAATGCCCTTTGCTTCAACGCTTATTTTTTGTATTGCATTTTTTTTTTTGTTTTGGGGGGGGGGGGGGGCGGGCTGAAAATTTGTAAGGATACTATCCTCCCATTCTTTCTCGTGCATCGGGGGTCCACCCATGTCAAATTGCCCTCCGAGAAGGGGGGAGGGGGGGGGGGGGGGGTCGACTTGATTTGGGAGGGGGGGGGGCGGCCGCCCCCGTCGTCCCCCCCCCCCCCCCCCTCCCCCTGGATCCGCCCCAGGCAGTTTCCCGCTCATTTTATTTCTGAGCAACTGACTTGCTGACTGGCTCGGTTTAGCGAACCGTAAACCCTAAAAAAAAAAAAAAAAAAATAGAAGAAAGAACCGGGCCCATTCCATTCCCATTCCATTCCGGGCAACAGGCATCTAATTTCATTCCCATTCCATTCCCCTCAACGTTGCCGCCATTCCATTCCCATTCCATTCCAGGGTTGCGAAAATGCGGAATGATTCCGGAATCCTTCCAACTCCGGAGTGGCAACTCCGCAACACTGCTCCTCATAGAGTTTCCTTGAGACGGCGTTGCTTTTCGACAGGCGCTCGCTTGTTCCTCCTCTTGGAAGTAGCGCCGACTGCATGGGTCCTCGGCCATCTTTATGGTTACGGTCGATTCCTCTGAGCGCAGGGCGTCGATGGCCTTCCACACTGTTGGATGGCTCAGGGCTGTGACCGACAATGCTTCCAAACTTCCCACTCCATGTTTGACGCCAGTGTGTCCAGGTGCATCTTGCTGTTTCTTTTCAGTACAAAGAAATAATAATTACAGCACTTTATACGAGAATGCAATTACTGCGTTGGGTGCAAGTTTGCGAGATTACTACGCCTATCATTTCCAAATTGGTTCCGGGGGAACTAATATTTCTCCTTACGCCTTGGGGCAAATTTTTCCAACTTTCCACTCGGGGTCATTTCTTCCGGGGACATTTTTTCCGGGGCCTTTCTTTCCGGGGACATTTATTCGGGGAACTTTTTTTTTTTCGGTGACATTTTTTTCCGGTATTCGTCGTTAATACATTGTGATGTTTGGCCTACATATTTAAACCCACCAGCCTGGTATCTCATAAACAACCCCACTTTCGCAAAATACTGACTTTTTGCGGTGCTTTTTTTTACATTTACTGTGATCTTTTTAAAAAGAGGTGAAAACCGTGTCAACGCCGAACCTTTTTGCACAAGCCTTTAAGTTGTGTGAGGTGTAATAAAACTACGGTATTATCACTCTCCGGTTCCTTGGAGCCTCGTCTATCTTGACTTTTCTGAATTGTACGGACATTTGCTTTTTTTTTTTTTTTGTGAACGCATCTCGATATCCGGCATATTCCAAACTTCTCCAATGCCTCTGTAACGCCTGATTGATATGATTGTTGCCGGACCTGTCTAAAGCACTTCTTACCAACGACGTGACTAATCCGGCTAAAACAATTTTTGAATGACAACTCTAATGAGCAAA
This sequence comes from Ixodes persulcatus, assembly GCA_013358835.2. NCBI lineage: Eukaryota > Metazoa > Arthropoda > Arachnida > Ixodida > Ixodidae > Ixodes > Ixodes persulcatus. Next base: position 82,671 of record JABSTQ010009507.1, read on the forward strand.
ATGTAAGGGCGCAACCAACAACAACAACAACCATGACAACTCTGTTTAGAAAGAACTGTTTTTTTTTTTTGTGTGTGTGTGCTAATTTACCGTATTCGCAACAGAAACTAGTTCTAACCTGTAAGCGTCTAAGAACTGTAGTACTACCTCCTCTAGTTTTTCTACAGTCAACTGCAATTATGGCACCGCCGATCTCGCTGATTTTTTGAGGGATTCCGATAAACCATCTTCAAACGTGCATATGATAATATCCTCAAATACCTTCTGACAAACCCGACATTTTTTGCCATATCGTCCATCTTGTCAGACACTATTTTGTCCAAGGTGTTGAAATAAATCTCCGCTAAAATGGGCGCGACAGAAGTACCAATGCACAACCCTTCTTTTTGTACATACTTTTTTTTTTTTACCTTCTAACTCTAAAACCGTCAGAAAAACCTTCCAACGACATGCCCGCTTCAGATTGAAACTTAAAGGGCCCATGAAACGAATTTTGGGTTGGGATGAATGATTTTAAATTCGGACTTTACTAATCGCATATCGTTTAGTTGGCCAAAAGAAAGAGGCTAGAAAGTCAAAAGCCAGCTTTTCGGTACGAACATTTGAAAATATAGCGGACTATTTTGTACCTTCTTGCCTTCGAAAGCTCTCCGCCTTTTCACTATGATACATCCGCGGTTCCAAAAGCGCGTCACCGGCGCCAAACTGACGTCAGCAGAGCCCAGCTCACGCATTGGACACGAGAACTGCGTCACTCGGACGTATGCGCTCGTCAACAATCAATCCGTCGACGAATATTTGGATTCGCGTTCGTCGCCAATGAGTGCCCTGACGGAACTTATCGTCACTGGGGAATGACAAGCTCTGTGGTGTGCATAAAAAGCACGGTGGAAGCTACGTGATTTCACAATTCACATTTGAGTTGAGGACTAAAGCTAAGGAGGAAGAAGTAGGAAAATCGTTTCATGACCCCTTTACCAAAATTTAACTCAAGGACCTCTCTCGCCGCGTTCATCAACTTTTTCTTCTCTAGAGAGTAGTATAAAATATCGGTTTACGAATTGGTATCAGTGGTAGACAAACAAATGGACGAACAGCGCAGTCTGTTTGGCACGGTCTAAACATATTTCCCGTTTCGTCATTCGCCAATGTCGTCTAGATTGCCGCGATTGGCTCCCCTAAGTGTTTTCCAGAGAAGTAGACACACCAGCTTTCTTAAAGTGTATTGAGTGGGTAGCGTGACCTCGTACGTAGATGCCTGGGTAGATGAGCATTTCGGTGAGGTGATCTCTCTATCGGTGCGTGGGTTGGTGTACGGGTACGGGATTCGACGGGTGGATATAGAGATGAATGACCACGTAAATGCATGTCTGGGAATGAAGAGTCGATGACGGTGCGTGGATTGGTCGGACAGGCAATCGTTTATAAGTGAATCGACAAATAAAGGGATTAAGAAGTGAGCGCGCGACTAGGAGTACTAATATATATCCGTAGATGACTAACTCGACTATAAAGCGTTGAGGGGCTACGCGGGACGCGTGAACGTGACGGAGATGAATAAAATCGAGCGGAAAGGCGATGTGACGGTTGATTCTTTGGCAACGTAATACCGATCGAATGAGCGATCGCCGCACTCGCAGTTGGAAAACAGATGCGTCAACTGCAAAATCGCGTATCTTGCGTTAAAAGAAAAAAAGGAATTGCAGAGTGCGTGGTTCTAAGAGTTTATCGCACGTTTCTAAACTTCATACGAGTCGTTAGTGAGAATAAAATTTGGCATTTTGTAAAGTATACGGTTAAAAAATATTCGCGCTTCTCGCTTCGTGATTGGTGTTTCGGTGTTCATATCGGCTAATAAAGAGTTTTAGTAGATCGTTCCGACACTTTCGATACCCCTGATAACGATACCGAATAACAGGCAGTTTTAATTTAGCGTTGCTGGCTCTTACGTACGCAATACGCAATAGTATAGCGTACGCTAAAAACGACATGTTCGGACCGATTTTAGGCGTGCGTTTCATTGCCGAGTGAACATCTCGTGTGATCTTTTTGATTCAATTTGTCAGAGCCGTAGAATTCCGCGTGCTTATAGCACCACTATGCTCCTCAAAAGAAATACTGAAAATGAAAACGTTTCCAAAAATTTTATTTCATATTAAACCAAGCCGCAGCTGCCTCGTCAAGCGCACTTTTCTGCGTGGTACGGAGGCTACGAATACGAGTACGTAGCCAAATACGATTGCGTAACCTCCGTCAGTCGTCCCGTGGAAACGGCACCTTTTATCAATGCTATCGCGGAAAGAAATACATGACCTACTGATGTCCAGTGCAGGGCGAAAACTTCGGCGGTTTCTTGAAGAGTATTTCGTCCGTCGGCGATCAACTGCGCGAAAAGGCTTAGCGTTAAGCAGATCGCAGCTTTCACGCACATTGCGAGCGGTGAACATTTTCACTGCGCGCCCCTTCAGCTGCACGGCGATCTGATTCGACCGCGGTATGTCTCGGAAAGAATGGCCGAGCCGAACACCACGCAATTTCACGTAACAATGAACTTCGCGAATACCACGTCGCAGTGGCGTACCAAGTTGTTTTTGAGTGGGGGGGCAAACCAGACCCCCCCCCCCTTCCCCCCCCCCCCCCCCGGAGCCGAGGGGCGGTGCCCTTGGTATCCCTCGGCGCCTACGGCCAGTGTTTGCCCTGCTCAGTGGCGGCTGCTTCAAGGGGGGGGGGGGCAAAACACATGCCTTGCCCCCCCCTCTCTGAAAACTGGGGGGGGGGGGGGGGGGGGGGCAAGCGCCCCCCTTGCCCCCCCGGTTGGTACGCCCATGCCACGTCGCCTTTGCTGCGCCAGTCGAGGTAACCGCCATCTTGAAACGGGCTCTCGCTGATCCCGAGATCTCTCGAGCTTCCCGCAAACCCCTGTAGCCCGCAGCGCAAAATCCGCCCTTCTATTGCGTTTTGTGGATGCGCACTCCTGACCCGCAATACTGTTTGCGTACGCAAAGCTTTAGCGTACGATCCGCTAAAACTGTCTAACGATATGATTCATGCGCAAAGGCAGCGGCGGAGTTTCGGGTATCGTTATCGGAGTCATCGGAACGATCTACTAAAACACCCTCGTTTTCGCCGTCCCGCAACGCTCTCCGCAACCCGCTACGATACCCTGGAACTCCACAGCCAAGGTCATCGGCGCGCAGGCGCAGTTGCGGCTTCTTCGTTGCTGAGGGCTTAGCGCAGGGGAAAACGCGGTCTACGAAAACTCCTGTAATAAGATAAAGCCTCGCCGTGCGTTTCGTATGGAGACCGACCTCACTAAGCGTTCCACGCATTCGTGACGAGTGCGTAAGAGGCAGGCGCCAGTGTACGCGACAGTTCGTGCACCCACCTCGCTCTCATGATCGCGCAGCGCTGGTGGGTGCGAGAAGGCTGCTGCAGGTCCCACGATGCATTTTGACCTAATGAAGCTGGCCGTTTATCGTACTCGGCTGGATCGCGAATCCGGAGCCCGTCGGTGGCACCACCGGCGGCCATTGCTTGACACCAGGCAATAGGACATGCACACGCCTCTACGGCCATGGGAGAAACACACAAAAGTAGGAATACTGAACCTTCCATGCTCTTCCCGAAGGCAAGTATATTGTGACGTGCTGCGATCATTATGTCGGGATTTTGAAGACCGAATCGATATTTGTCAAGCGTTCGAACGCCGATTAAAAAAATCAAATGTGCCGGAGCACCACCGACTGTGCCGGCGTCGCTTGCTTCAGTCGCTAAATAAATGACACGTTCCAACAAATGAAGGACAAGCTCCGAGTTTTAGTTCGTCACAGAAGCCCTCTCTGCAGTTCAAAACAAAAGCTTGCACCAGAAGTACTCTGTACAAGCGCTTGAAACGACGCGAATGTCCCCAGTAAATCCCTTCTAACTTGTCGTCTGCTAAGCTCTGATGACTTCGAGATCATGAACGACTCCACATTGACTCTCGACAACCCTTGTCTCATCGAACCGCATCACAGTTTACGCCAAAGTCGCAACCCTCGACCGCCGATTGCTATTCTAAAACGTCTGATATTTGCACCGAGAATATTAACTCTCATTCTAAAAAAAAAAAAAAAAAAGATAAAAGCTTTATTGTTGAGACCAACCTACTGAGGTAAGAAAGTGCAGTTTTCCCCGTTCCTCCCATAGAGCCCCATGCATTAGCTGGTGTCAAGCGATGGCTACCGGTGGTACCGCTCGTCCCCAGCAGCAAGACAAGCCTCGATTCGCGATCCAGTCTATATACTACAATAGAGATCAGTGGTTTATACCAGAGCCGCATATAGACTGACACGCGGCGCGGCTCTGTTTACCAGCACGGTCGGAAGGCCGCGCATGCGCAGAAGCTATGTGGGCAGAAGCGGCCAGGCTCTCCCTGTTTTCGCCATTGCGTTGTGTGGCGTGTGCTCATTGTTGACGCTGTAGGGAAGCTTCTAGATTTATTTGTGCGTCGTATTTCCTGCCAGCGTATGTCGTATGTTATGTCCGAGTATTTGAGCTTGCTATCCGAGCCTGAACGGCAGCGGTATCGAGACAAAGTGTGCGTGGACGGCGTTGCCTTCGACGATCCGTACGCTGTAAACAAGGCCTGCTGGAGTTCCGACGCGAAGTTTCTGCCACTGACGTTGATGCCTCACGTCGTTGTTTATTTAGTTTTTTTCGCCAAGCCAGTTGACGGCCGACACGGTGCAGGCGTACAAGTTTCGCGAGGCGGTTCAAGTAAAGGTATGATGTTTTTCTTACCTTCATATGACCACAAGGCAAGACAAGCGGTAACGCTTTGTCTGTTCTGCCGTTGATCTCCTTCCGCTTGGTAGCACGGCGTATAGCCACCGACGAGCGCTTGGCCGGTGCTTTGTGCGCGAATGCCGTGGGAACAAACTCTGGGCGGTCTCGCGGTTAGACGACGGTTTGCCTGCACATAAGCAAGCCTCGGGACGGAGATTGAAATGGAAGCCACACTTGCCTTCAAGAAAGCGCTTGCCACACAAACGGTCGTTCGCGCGAGGCGACCATTATTTACGATCCACGGATATTATCCACCTTCTGCGCCTTTCAGAGTCCGCCGGGAGCTTGTGGAAACTCACTCCGCTACTTTTGCTGTACCTTTCGGGGCAATTAACGGCTACACAGTTTTTCGGCATGCTGAAATGCTATGACGCCCATGCAAATCATGCGCCCTTCTGCCCACAGAACCCAGCTCCGGCTAAAGTCCCTTGGTACTACTTTTACAAGCAACGACATCCAATAGAAACGACAAAGTACATTCCGCTGGAACAAAATGGCGGCATTCAGTTCAAACCTCTGCTGTGCACCTCCATTCGTTTCCTAAAACTTCCACCGTCATGCAGTCGGCGCTTCAAGGAATGTCGCTACTTGTAGGAAGCTCTTATCTATAGGGACTTTAGCTCCGACGCGATCACAGCGCCACCGCAGCTCCGTGACGTCAAGCCCGCGTGTCGGTCTATAGACCTTTCCAAAAACGAGCTTGTGGCCGGTGCCATTTTGAGCGTTCGTGCGTATGGCGCGTGCTTTGCTCGCTTTCCGAAGCGACGAACACACACGTGCTGGGCTGTGAAGAACGCACGCTGGACTGTGATTTTGTAAACATTAGAAAGGTCTATAGAGAGAGTTTGGTCAATTGGAGGAGCGGGCAGAGCCAGGGCGTGCCCGAGACGCAACTAGAAGGCTTGAAGTGTTCTCTTGGCCAACCAGATGCCAAAAATAGCGGTGGTAGCGAGAAACACTTTTAACGAGCGCGTTAGAGTCAAATAGAGTAACTTTTCACGGGTGAAAATATAGTGCACGTGATGTTTGTATTATGATCATGCAAAAAGATGTAAGAAACGAATCTGCCACTCGAACTCTCTTTTCCTCGGTCGGAGTCTGACCGCTCGGACGGCATTTTCCCGGCGCTCGGCGCCTGGCGTACGGATCACGTTGATCGTTCGTCTAGAATTTGATTGTGCATGACAGTGATCGAAAAATCACGTGCACCATATTCTCAGTCACCGAGAGTTACTCTGACTCACTTATTACTTTTGTTGCTCGCTCCCACCGGCAGGGTGGTATTCGCGGCTTCTGGCTGGCCACATTCAAAGCTGGGAAGACGCCCATGAACACGCCCAGCCCGCTCTCGGCCAATGGCGCCTCCTCATTTGCCTCCAATACTTCCCAATAAATGGCCAGACTCTCTCTATATTCACCGCATTCGGTGGGAGTTGGTACCACGAGGGCGCCACAGTATTTGGTGCCCCAGTAGACTTCCGGTAATGTCTTCATTTGTTCTTCAGCAACACACAGCAATTGGGGGAAAAGGTGTTTCCTTCGGAGAAGTACCTGTAATACGTTTGTAAGAACCTGCGCGGTTTGTAGAACGCGGTATAAATAACAAAAGGGTGTGAGACAAAATAAAAAAAAAGAGAAAAACCGGAAGCGCGCAAGGGTCCGCCGATAGCGGGCGGCAGGGAGCTTGTTTGCAAACAAACATGGGTACCTACCGGGCAATGAAGTTTGCTTTGACAAGTGGTGCCCTCTTATGGGGAAGTTTTGCAACTTTGAGACGGCCGGCGGCCGCAATCATTGGATCCGATCTCGAGCCCGAATGTCCGAGCTCCTTTCCGAACTGTGACGCTGCACTCGTGTCCAATCGCTTGGTTGCATGGCCTTCCCAAAGTTGCCCCTTTTGGCCACCAGCGGCGCAGACTAGCAGCCGGCCCAGTCACCTCCTGTTCCCTGCCTTGGGGCTATTCCCTCAGGAGGATTTGGAGCGGTTTTTTTCAACGCTTTTTTGTTAACTTTTTATTTGCGCGCGCGTGCTCAAGCGCGTTTTTATAGTATTAAAGTTTCAAAGGCATGGAGCACTTTTGGATTGCTCCAAATTCACCGAGGGAATTCCACAATCATATATCTATATAAGACCCTTTGAGCAAACGCTCTCTTTTCAACTAATCGACGAATTCGTCGATACGTGTAATTTTACCGCGCGATCACAGACTCGCTTGATTCACTTTACTTTCTTTTTTTTTCCCCTCTTTGGTCGTTTTTCCTTTTTTTCTTTTTCTTTTCTTTTTTTCAGTATGGCGCATCGCGAAGACGCGACGATCCCGACGAGGCCACCAAAGTCCGCAGCGCGTGTCTCGCCACTTGTATACATATATGCGAAATTCCTGCGACGTAACCCTGATAAGGACGCGGGCGGAAAGGGGCGCGACGGCGGAATATGCAACTTTCTTCACCCCCCGTATATAATCACACTTCCTGCTACAATACGAGAAGGGGCGTTCCTTTAATCCGAGGCGCGACCCCCCCACCCTTAACCATTTCAATCCAGAGGAGCACCGTACACGTATACCTGCGCGTGTTCGTGTACAGTCCCCGCACTCTGTGATGCACGCTAAAGTGCCCAGACTAGCAGTGGCACTACACGGGCTAAATTTCTCATCTATACAGCCGAGACCTCACACGCCTAGTGAGGCTGACTAACTGCCTGTCGTCTATACATACACATAACGCAGAGTTATGTGCGTTATGTGTACAGTGTACAGTGACCCTTATGTACAGTCCCACTTCCTGTTACACTCTCAGAAATAAGGTGCGTAGTACTTACACCCCTTGTCCCAAATATTACACCCTAAAAAGACTATAATTGTGCGTTCAGTCCACTGACGTCAAACCGACGATACCCACTTTCACGAGCGGCTTGAAGTTCGACGTCGGTGGACTGAACGCCGAAATGTAGTTTTGGGGTGTTATATATGCGACAAGGGGGGTGTAAGTACTACACCCCCTAGTTCCGAGAGTGGCATACAATAGGAGTTTCACGCGCTCCGGTAACAACATTAACGCTTATTGTTGTTACTTTAGGCTAGCGCACACCAGCTCGGAGCACGTGGAGCGAAAGCTCGCGGTGCAGTACTCATGGGATCCTAAAGCCTCTGTATCCTGGGAAAAGTGGCGCCATTCATTGTTGTGGAAAGGCTCGAGACACGTGCCGCGCGCCCCTCTGGGAAGAACATGGCGTCTGAAATCTAGCTCAGTGCTGCGCTGTGCCACCATGATCTTCCCAAGAGCTGCACGTTGCACGTGCCTCGTGCATCGATGCACCTCTTTTGAAACATGAAGGGGCTTTAAGGGATCCTGGGTTCAATCCCCACCCCTGCTCGTTTCGATCTGGATGAGCATCGTACCGGCGTGCGGTCGTGTAGCACTACTGCGTGGTGCACGTTAAAGACCCCAGGCTAGCGGTTGTACTGCACTGGCTAAATTGCTCATCTACAGCTGAGAGACAAGTCGAGCAGAACTAACTTCAGGCTGTATAAACATAAACACAAACACCATCTGTTTTTGTCAATATATCATGTAATGCCTTCTAACTCCAACGAATGTGTCTCCAAGTGAAAAAAAAACTGGTACAAGCTAACATTATTCGACGTAGTCGTTAAAGCTGTCTCTGAAGGGCGAACAGCCTTCTAAAGGGTGCTTGCTTCATTTTATTATAAGTACACACACTCAGAAAAAAGGGTATATTCTTATACCCCTTGTCCCATATAAGACACTCTAAAACTTCAGTCTGACGTACAGTGCAATGGCGTCGAACCAACGGTACCCATTTTCACAAGCGGCTTGAAAGCCGAGGGATACAACTTAATAAAATAGCTAATGTACAAATTACTGCATAAAAAAAAAATCGTGGTTTTCTTGGCTTTATTGCGAAACCTTAGTGTTTTCTCTTTTTTTTTTTGTATAGGCTTTGATACGTACTTTAGCTGTTTAATAAGATATATTGCACCGTTATCACGGTACGTCGAACTGAAGTTTTGGAGTGCATTATGTGGGACAAAATAAAGTAGGACGGCACCTTTTTCTTTTCTTTTTTTCTTTTTTTTTTAGAGTGCACTTTTTCACGTTTACTTCATACCCTTCAAGATATAAAGGATGCTCCGTGCAACAGCCCCGTATCTTTCGGATTAAAATGGGTGTACCACTCAAATTGAAGGTGCTGAAAGGGTGTAGCCATGGGTTTACGTCCCCGAAAGAGGCTTTCTACACCCTTAAGGGTGTAAAATTGCTTCGTGTGTAGCGCCGAACCGTCAGCCGTCGGACGCCGCCTCGTGGCGGTTCCCTTAGCGCGGTGAATCTTGTCTCTGGTCGATGCCAGCAAGGAGATCCCATTCAGAGTTTCTCTCGCTTAAAGGACGCCTGCCTTCCGGTCAATAAACCCGCGACGATTGCGAACGCCGCGGAGACGTGGCTGGGGCCCGACGATAAGGCGCGCTTCTGCTATTGTTTGCCCGCTGGATTTGCTCTTTAAGGAGCGCCGATGCTGCAGAAATCTGTTCCCCCGCGTCCCTCTCCGACGCCATACTCGTAAGCGCTGCTGCCCGAAGGTCTTTTACGCAAATAGCTCACGGCCCGAATCTGATCTCCCTCGGCTCCGAGCAGCGCATGGCCAATAGACGATATGCGAAATGCACAGCGCCATCTGGTAGGGCGCCGAAGAATATGCTCCATCTCACCAATTGGCTGCGGCAAGAGCCAGGGGGCAAAAGCGTTGTTCTGAAGAATCCTTCGCTCGCACAAGCACTCGCGCAGAGAAAGCGCTTTCGGAAATTAGGCGCCCGCGCCTGTGCCTTTGCCGGCGCTCAAAGCCAAATTTCGAGCTGAAGTGTACGTCCGCCATCTTGGTTGCGGCGAGAAACCAGCGACCGGCGGGGCGACGAGCACGGATATGCGCAAGAAGAGCGTAAAACAATACTAACCCTTAGCTCGCAGGTGTGGGTTAGGATCGATGGCAGTGAGCACAGTAGGCAGTAGGCCTTGATTGTTGGAGACAACGCTACGAAATTTACAAACAGCAGAGGAATCTCGCTGCAACAAAGATGGCAGCACACAGTGCGATGCCAGACAAGGCTCCCCCCCCCCCCCCCCCCCCCCTCGCACGCGGGGATGCCAGGACGGACGCGTAAGGTGTTTTGAGCAGCGCCCCTGGCGAGCGACATCGGACATTTTTAGGACGCCTTTCCGTCGCAGGTTCACTTTGCGTCCTTGCAAACGCCATGTTAGAGCCCGCGTGAACAGACGCTAAGGGACGCTGACATACGCTAGTTTACGCCCGTGGATCGCTCGTAAGGGACGCTAACCGCCGAATTCAGAAACCTCACTCAAACTACACTCACACTTAAAGGGGCGGTGCAACGATATTCGTTTTGAGCGTTTTTCACTTTGTATGAGCTTACTGGCACTAGTGGGACCCAAGTACACTCGCACGCAACGCCACTGACCAATAAACTTCTTTGTTGCGGTGTAATTTCAAGGAGAAAGCGAGCGTTTTCTTTCAATCTCTCCTTCGCAAATTTTGATGACGTACCCTGGTGGTAGCAGCATCCTCCAGGGACGATATTTGAATGCGGCTCATAGATTGGACCGGAGCATTGCGTGAGCACTCGATTTGGGCTCGTGATAATTGATAGCTCGAGAAGCATTCGGGTAGTGGTCCGTGTCCAATCGCTGCAACGACGACAATAGCCGAGCCATAACAATGTCTGGAACTCAGCGCGTGTCCTGTGCTTTGCCGACCCCAGCGCGTGGCTGTGATCAACATTGGCGGCATATAATCGGCTCCAGATCACGTGGCCGCTTGTTCTGGCTGCGAGTTGAGGGGGTGAACGCTGCTCGCTTTTCTTTAATTTTTTACTGGGACTTCTATTGCGTGGGGTGAAAAACGAACGCGTGCTACGGCCGCTCCACTTCCTCGAGGAAGGCGTGAGGGCCGGCGCTGGCCAATCGCGAGGACGGACCCGCCGTCGCGATTGGCCAGCGCCGGCCCTCGCGCCTTCCTCGAGGAAGCGGAGGGGCCCTTAAGTGTGAGTGTAGTTTGAGTGAGGTTTCTGAATTCGGCGGTAAGACGCCGTTTCACGTCAGCACTAAAGGATCTGTTATACTCCGACGTCGAGCTTAGCAAACGCGGCGTAGCGCAGCGCGCACAGATGCTGATTGGTCGCAGATATCGAGCCCCGCCCGGCTCGCCGTCCGATGAAAGGCGCGCGTTCTGCGCCACGCTGCGTTCGCTGCGCTCAACATCGGAGTGTACAGAGCCTTAAATGGTCGTCTCGCGAACGCTAGCGAAGGCGCCTCTTTTGTGGTCGCATTTCATGGACGCTACAGCGCCACCTGGCCGAGAGAAACAGGCCTATAGTATTACAGCTCTCGTGGAGCCTCAGCCTGTTAGCCACTTGGTGTTGGTCGGGTATTCACTAACGATAACGAAATACGCAAGCATTCTTTTCTTTGTTCGTGGTGGTGCTTTGGTGATCTTTCTCCCTCCCACTTTCCTTTTTTTATTCTTTCGTTCGTTAAAACTTTTTTTTTGCGTAAAATGAGTTGTTGCAGATCATGCGCCTCGCCTTTGTCGCTCAAATGTTCTCCTTGTTTACTTGGAAGGAATGTAGAATATAGCGAACTCACTTGCGATTCCACTATTGTTGAGGTATTTGGTATACTATCTTACAGCTCGGAGCGAAATATTGCCGTCGTATTAATAGTAACAATAATAATTAACGTTTGTTATTGGTCCATACAGGGGGAGAATGCTTCAACGCGAAGCTGGACAAGCACTCAGCGCAGTGGGTGGACACAATTTAAATAATACACGGAGTACGCAAACGTATAAGCAAACGTGCTTAGATTAGTGCAGTGATGGAACAAAGAGTAGTAATCAGTGCACAATTTAGCGTTTGACCATATATAAAAGAAGAACAAGAACGACTGTTTAGCGTAAAGTGCGTCAGGGTTTGTTGAAGAACCTAGAACGTTTATACTATAGTGACTGGAAGAACTGAGAGGAAGCATGGTGGAAGGCGCAAGAAACAACCGACACCTTGCACCATGCTTTCTAACGTTCACCAACTAACCCAGTTACAAGTTCTTCTACAGTCACTGACAGAATGAAAACGGCAGGACGTCTAGATTAAACTTAAATGTCCGCCTCCAACACACGCTCGGTGCCTTCCGCCGTGCTTTGGCTGCGTGAGCACACACGAAGCTCCAGAGACGCCGAGGCACCTAGTATCATAGCCTCCTATAAACTGACAAAGCCTGGAAAAACGCCACGAGAAGCGGCCGCCGAAATGGAAAAGGGGGAGCGGCAGACAACGAATGAGAGGAAAGCCACGTGACTGGCGCCCCGATGCGGCGAAACGTCGAAACACACTTCTCCCGAGCGAACAGGTGTGTTTTGGGTACTCGCCGCTGCAAAAGCTGTGCGCTGACGTCCAGGTTCCCAGAGAAATGGCTCTTTGATCCTCTGTGCTACCAGATCCTCGCGCTCCAAATCTGCGACCGTGCACTCTATGGCTCCGTCGTAGAACTGCCAGGCTTTGTGAGTATACAGGAGGCTATGCATGGGCGCTGCCATCTTGGAATCACGTGACGTGGCCGCCGTAAGGGGGCTTCAACTCGTCACTCCGTTCTCCACTCCGCGCCTTGGCGAAGACGTTGCATTCGTAATTTTCGTCGCGTATCGCTGCGTTTTTCGTCTTATTGTGTATAGTGTCACCCGATGCTTATACATGCAACTTAAATGCATGTCAGCATTATGTGCACGACGACATCCGCGGTTAAATTTGTGACACATTTTGAATATTTTCACCGTCCGCGTGCCGGATACGTGTGAGAAGGGAAGAGGCACAGGAATCAGCGTCGGCCCTGGCGCACATTGATCCTAATTATTTATGACAACTAATGTTTGCTCAGGGATAGTGGCGGAATATTCGCAATGAGTAAGGCAATGTATATTTATAATCGCGCATTTAGGCAATCTAATGGTATAACGTCCACACCAGGCGATCTGTTTGTTCGCGCGGTATTAGACCTAAATCTGTTGGACGTTCTTAAAGGGGCCCTGCAAAGACGTTTTTGCTGGGTTTTTTTTTAATTTGCACCGAACCTGAGTGCACTGAACGTCGTAACTTAATGAAACCTTTCTTTTCTCGAATTTCGCTTTATTTTAAAAGTTAGAAGCAAATTAAAATTACAAAAACACGCAAAAAATAACCTCCTTCATGACGTCCTTGGTCGCTTGAGTGGCCGTGAACTAGAGGAGGGGTAGTGAGCTCAGCGAGCGCTCATGGCTGCCGCACTCCGTTTCGACGGCTCGAGAGGGCGCCACTAAAGCATGTGCTGGATAGGTGTATGAAGCGGGCAGCCAGGGCGGCTCGCATTCGTGGGCGTACCAAGCGTTGGGGCAAGGGGGGCGCTTGCCCCCCCCCCCAGTTCTCAGAGTGTGTGTGTGTGGGGGGGGGGGGGGGGCAAGGAATGTGTTTTGCCCCCCTCTGAAACAGCCGCCACAGGGCAGGGCAAACACTGGCCGGCGGCGCCCAAGTACCAAGGGCAACGGCCCTGGGGGGGGGGGGGGGGGGGGGGTCTGGTTTGCCCCCCCACTCAAAAAGAAGTTGGTACGCCACTGCTCGCATTCCATTTACTGCACAATTAAACACAAATTCGGCATGACACTTCATTGACCAGAAACGACAGCAAACACGGGGTAAAGAACGGGAGCCACTTCGCGCTGCCATACAACAAGCCAAAACTGCTCGTTGAAGGCCTTCGGAACGCGCGGAACCGGTCGGATCCTCGAGCCCGTATACGACCGCAGCACCGCCGCGTACATCCGGGACCTTTTTACGCTCGCCACTCGTCGGTGCCTGATTCCACTACCCCTTTCTAGTATGCACCGCCTTTTCCACCGCTTGGTGGCGGGTATGTCGACGGGTACTTTCTTGTTTCCGTACTTTACAAACTGCATTTGTTTCATTTCTGATCTTAAATACTGAACAAAAACTACTTTCATAAATACTTGAAACGGTTCGCGACACTTATATTTTGTATTTCGACTACGAAGAAGCTTTCAGCGGCTCTAACCAGTAGTAAGCCCAGGATTAAATACCTCACATATCGCGCGCTTCAGGCACCGCGGGTCGCCCCCGTAGGTGGAGGAGGTTTCCGCGTCGTCCGGTTAAAATAATACGCACTGATATTTAGTTACTCTCTCTGTGCCCGCTGGCTTGCCCGAACCCCAAGAGATGTGGAAACCGCAAAAAAGGTAGACGCTTAAATATATGATTGCAGGGCCACTTTAATCGTTCTTGCGATATAAACATTCGCTTGATTTGTTTATTTATTAATTTAAAGAAACTGTATACCATACTCACTCCCATATCTGCAGTCATTTAAGCGAATGGAAAATTTTTAAGATATTCAATTCAATTAATTTATTTCAAATATTTTAACACAAAGGTCGGGACTACCCCGGGGAAAAAATCTGTCACCGGCAGTTGGAGAATGCGGGGCTCGGATTATGTGATGCCGAAAAGATGCCATCCACATACATGTCAATCCCCCCAGTTCAGCGTTGTTGACTCCAGATCGCATCAGTTTCAATTGAGATATGTCTACCCAGGTTCATGAAGTGCTACCTATAGCATTCGACTTCAGCCAAACGTACTGGAGGTCACTCCTCTGGCGCCATTAGGCAAAGTTTACGCAGAGACAAAGTCTCAGACTTCACCTGGCGGGCACTTATCTCATATGTTGAGTATGTCCGTAACACATGTCAGTAAAACAAACAGTTTATTTTCTAACGCCAACGTTGTTAAATGCTAGTACTTTAGCTGGGCCGATAGCTAAAGAAATTTCCCACCCGACTTAGGACGGACTATCGAAATATTTGTCGAGTGCTTAATTTCTTTAAAGAAAACAACCCGGGAAACATCACTTGTTTTTTTTTAATATCTGCGTTATTATAGGACATACTTCCAGTCTCTAAAGTTCACAAAAAGTTGGTGTCCGCAAAAATTAAACAGTGAGGTGTGAACTTGTGACTTCATGTATTTTTCGCGATTCAGCAGGTTGTTAATCAGGTTGTTGACCTGTTTTTTTACTATACGTCTGCCTTTTCTGGAAACTACGGTCAGACGATGGGAACCCTCCATAATTGTTCCGCCGCCGAACATGACCAAAAATAACGACAAACATGACCAGATGCGTCGAAAAGTATTCATAAAAAAAAGTTCGCAATTTTGACACGAAATCACTTCGTGGTTCTCAAAACGGCTCACTACCACTGTTCTTTTGGTTGCGTACTATAACGGACAGATTTGTATCACGAAATTAGGCAAAAATGACATAAAACATAAACACAATCGTGAGCCCGCTGAAACCGAAACCAACCAAATTGCAGCCATTGAATAATGGCGAGCGCGCCAGTGCCCTCTATCCGCTGGTCGGGTAACTACTGCCTCTCACCAGTTTGCACACGTCACACATCGACGTAAAGTTTAGACGTCCACTCCCACGTCATATTTTCGTCTCTGACTGAACCCTTCGGGAACTTCACAAAAACCCCGAGGCCACATGCACCTGCACGCTGTCAATTAACAAAGCATGCCCTCTTCCCCAAAATATAGCATGCACTTCCCTTTGTTTGTTGGCACCTGCCAAAATTTCTTTGTTGCATCATCGAGTGTCATTGAGCGCTGAATTATACAGTTCCCTACTGGCGCACTCGTAATAGTTTCATTCAACGCTCGTTTTACACAATTAATTTCTTTAAAGAAATTCACGGTACCATCCCATTCCGCTACACAGTTATTACACTCGCGAAGGTGCTTTGCAACTTCGGAGTTAGCGGAGTTATTTTTTTACGGCTCTCTTATGCTCATTTAGACCGTCATTCACACAACCTTTAGTCTGTCCAACATAAGAAAATCCACACGCCATCGGAATATCATAAACAACACCTTTGAAGTAATCAACGGAGCCATCTCTGTGTTTCTTTTGACGCCCACATTGTTCTCATACAAAAGGTGTCAGTTTGCTCAGCTTGAAGTTTGTCGTGAAGGCCACTTTTCAATTGTTTTTTCTTGCGATGGACATTAAATTGTAAAGAAACCCATGACAAAAATACACGGAACCAAAATTATTTTATTAAGTTTCGTAGTCTGCATGTCCCCTCTACATCCCGCTGATCTTCATTACAAGTCTTATCGCAGCCCCTTTCACTATGTTGTTGTTGTATCCCGCATCCTTCAAGCGAAACAACTAGTTCTCCACTGACGAAAAAAAAAAAAAAAGAATTGTCCAGGAATCGCATGACGATGAAGGAAGTGGAGACCTGCTTTTTTAGTGTAACTAAGATAGTAGGGGGAAAATGCGTGGAGATTTAATAATTTCATCTCTCACACACACACACACAGACACACACACACACACACACGCGCGCGCGCGCGCGCGCGCACACACGCACACACACCAGGACCCACAAACATTAAATAGTTGGTTGTTCAACCGATAAACTTAACTTTTTTTTTTTTTTTTTTTTTAAGGATGCCTCACGCGACAGGCACCTCGCTCGGCAAAAAGCGTTGCTATCAGATAATATTTTTATGATATTAGAACGCTATATTTGGGAACAACTTCCGGCGGCTGTGCAGTCCAAGGCACGGGAGCGCGTGCTAGAGCACTACCAGCTGGATCGCGCTTCCCCGCTCCGCGAGTGCGGCTACAGTGTAAATACGGGATAGTATTAGCGGCGAGATGTTTTGGTGGCGCCCTCCTGTGGTTCCCCCTCGTGACGTCATTACCTTGCAAACAACAAGTTCGATGGTGTTTGTTATTAGCATGGTGGAAGCTTGAAATCATTGCGCTCTCAAAGGAACACTGCCAACACCGTAAAAATTAAAGTTCTTTCATTCCTCTTATTTCCGTCGATGAGAAATCCCCTTTCCGACGTCATAGTCAGCGTTCGGCCAATCGTGGAAGGCCGACCACAGCGACGCTTTCGGTCGCGCACGGGGCTAGTTGGAACCGAAGCGGCTCGCTTGAGGCGTGTGGTGTAGATCGCGATAGGTGTCGACACCGGCGCATCGGCATGGTTGAGGTTGTGCGCGTGCACGTGCACGTGCGGCGGCACGTGCGGACTGCAGTGACTTTCTGCTGCCCTGTCGACTGCAGCGCCGCGATTGTTCTATACACGCGCAGCCTCACAAGCTCCCATATTCGAGTCGCGCAGGTCCAAACCACTTGTCTCTATTGTAGTAGGCTGGATCACTGACCGCGGCCTCGGCAGCTGGGGCCGAGTGTCGCCACCGGCGGCCATTGACTGACACCACCCAATGGATGGGACTCTATGGGGGAAAAAATGCCGTTTCCCTCGTTTCTAAGCTGTTGTCGGCACTGAAACTTTTCCGCTGCTTTTTGACAAGCCCGTCAAATGGCTTGCGTACAAACATTAAAACTGGCAGCCTTCGCAGTTCTTATAAATAAATATTTTGTGGTCGAGAGTGACTCCGCTGGGCGACAAATGTAGAGCCAGACTTGTACCGTACGCATTACAAGTAATCAAATTACTTGTAATCGATTACTTTTTGGAGTAATTTTGTAATGAGTTGATTATTTTTATTAGACAGTAATCACAAGAATAACCTGATTACTTTTTGAAGTAATAAAAATTACTTCTGTTACTATTTTTCTGCTTAAGGACGAGGTGAATCGCCCATGCTACAGGGAACCAGAATCGAGACGCCAAGATGACTGCGTGCTCTCCTCGGACGTAGATTTTTTCAACTTTTTTGTGCCGGGAACGACTAACGGCAGTGGGGAAGTGCCCCGGTACTTGACTTCCCAGGACAATACAACGGACCTCCTGAAGGACTTCCCTCGCCTTCAGAAAGTGTTCCTCAGATTCAACACTGCCTTGCCATCCAGCTCGTCCGTTGAGAGGGTTTTCAGCGTAGCAGCAGACATATTCACGAGAATACGTGGGAAAATGAGGGACAACTCTTGCTTAAGCTTAACAAAATCTAGAACCCCCTCCGCTCCCCCCACCGCCAACTGGCGAACGCCCAAATCACTAAACTTCTTCAAACAAATTCTATGCTTGTGTCCGCATCGTGAAGGTGCAACGACCACGAAGAGGGAACCTGTTTTTTCTTCTTCAATACTTGTGAAAAGGTGAAATAAAGGTTGGAAGGCTCTCTACACGCCGGGATGGGGCTGAGGGCTAGTCAAGCTTCTTGTTGAAGCTTTTTCCCTTTTGCTCCACCATTTCTTTAAATGGAAATAAACATTATTATTATTATTAAGTAGTTCATTGTTATGAGCGCTAAAGATGTAAGTCTTCACACAATAAAGTAATCAGAAAAGTAACAGTTACTTCTTAAAATAATGTCCAATTACTTTTGCTGTCGAGTAATCAAGTAATCTAATCGAATACTTTTTAGCCAAGAGTAATAGTAATTGTAATTGATTACTTTTTTTTAGTAACGTGTACTAGACAATGTAGAGCAACTCAATGAGGCGAGAGTTACCTAGAGTTACCGCGGAGTCGTTGGCGGTTTCGTTGTGTTGGGTTTAGCCACTGATCTCAATGACAATTGCTGGATCGCGTTTGCCCGCTCCGCGAATGCGGTCACTGGCGGCCATCTTTAGGTAGAGTTATATCACCTCTAGCCAAGATACAGCTGCAGAAGCCACTTGGCAGCCACCATCATTCATCCATGGCAGACGACGTTTTGGCAGTTGTGGTGGCAGGCTGCCATCAAAATAGCGTGGGGGATATTCCGTGATTGATTGAAATTGTTTGACGAAACATGTTTTTAAAACCCGGCGTGAACGGTAGCCCGGTCTTTGAGGACCCGGTGAAAGTTTCACGAAATCGCGCAGCACCGGGGAAAAGCAGCACAGCACGCATCGAAGGTCGCATCGAAAGAAGCATTGAAAGCAGACTCCGGTACGTAGTCTGCTTTCGATGCGAGCTGCGCTGCTTTCCCACGGTGCTGCGCTCCCGTAGAACTTTTGCCGGGTCCTCAAAGACGAGGCTACCGTTCACGCCGGGTTTCAAAAATCTGCTTCGTCGAACAACTTCAATCAAGCACGAAATATCACCCACGGTACAGTGTACTAGATCTACGGCTATTTTATGGCAGCCTGCCGCCATTGCGCTGTCCGCCATATTACTATGATGGCTAGAGATGATATAACTCTACCTAAAGATGGCCGACCGTGGCCGCATTCCGGTCCATAGGCAGAGCTGGTCAAACGCGATCCAGCAATTGTCATAGAGATCTGTGGGTTTAGCAGACGACAAGCTCGGAGGCTTTGCTACGCGGAATTCGCTCTCTCCCGGGTGGCCGCTTGCGAGATGGAACTTCTTTGTCATTCATCAACTTCTGGGCTTCCCCGAGGACGGTCTCATTGACGGCAAGTTTCTTTGTTTACTCCACTACGAGAGCAAGCTTGTCAGCTCAGCCGTAGGTGCTCTGGTACATTTGATTTTTTTTATTAGGTGGCCGAACATTTGACAAATACCAATTCGATCTCCAAACACCCGACAAAATGATCGCCAGCACACCATAAAATACACGCCTCCGAGCATAGCGTACATGCTTCAATATTCTTACTTTTTTGCGTTTCTCCCATAGATTTGCGTATATTGCCTGGTGTCAAGCAATGGCCGCCGGTGGCGACACCGGCGGGCTAATGATCCGCGATCCAGCCTACTGCAATAGAGATCAGTGGTCCAAACACACTGATCTCAATGACAATTGCTGGATCGCGTTTGACCAGCACCGCCTATGGACGGGAATGCGGCCACGGTCGGCCATCTTTTTGGTAGAGTGATATCATCTCTAGCCATCATAGTAATATGGCGGACAGCGCAATGGCGGCAGGCTGCCATAAAATAGCCGTAGATCTAGTACACTGTACCGTGGGTGATATTTCGTGCTTGATTGAAGTTGTTCGACGAAGCAGATTCTTGAAACCCGGCGTGAACGGTAGCCTCGTCTTTGAGGACCCCGCGAAAGTTCTACGAAAGCGCAGCACCGGGGGAAAGCAGCGCAGCTCGCATCGAAAGCAGACTACGTACCGGCGTCTGCTTTCGATGCTTTTTCGATGCGACTTTCGATGCGTGCTGTGCTGCTTTTCCCCGGTGTTACGCGATTTCGTGAAACTTTCACCGGGTCCTCAAAAACCGGGCTACCGTTCACGCCGGGTTTTAAAAACATGTTTCGTCAAACAATTTCAATCAATCACGGAATATCACCCACGCTATTTTGATGGCAGCCTGCCACCACAACTGCCAAAACGCCGTCTGCCATGGATGGATGATGGTGGCTGCCAAGTGGCTTCAGCAGCTGTATCTTGGCTAGAGGTGATATAACTCTACCAAAAAGATGGCCGCTAGTGACCGCATTCGCGGAGCGGGAAACGCGATCCAGCAATTGTCATTGAGATCAGTGTCCAAACACTACCCCGTATTCTAGTACAGCCGCATTCGATTTACCTGCACCTCCTGCACCGGTGCAGAAAAGTGTATGGCAGTGTACTTCCGGTCCTATCTCAAGATAAATACCGGAAGTAGACTGCCCTACAGTTTTCTGTTGACTTTTCTGCACCGGTGCAGGAGGTGCAGGTAAATTGAACGCAGCACTGTAGTGCGGCCACCGGACGGCCATGTTGCATGCAGCGAAATCGCGTTCTTGTAGTGTTGCAGAAGCTGGCAGCAGCGTGCTGAAGACACGTTTTCTACTCGTTCGTCGTCATTCGCCGAAGAAGTTTTTTTTTTTTTTTTTTTTTTTTAATCCATGTGCAAACGGTGAAACTAGCCGTTTGAAAAAAAAAAAAAAAATTACAACGCCAAGTTCGTAAATTTCTACGAAAGCGCAGTGCCGCAGAAAAAAAGGCTCAACTCGTCGAAAGCAAGTTTCGCCGGTCTCGCGGCGTGATCAAAGCTTCCTTGACACGTCAATCTGCTGCGTCTCTGTGCCTTCGCACGCTTGAATACCGATGAAGAATCGACGCCGTGGCAAAGTGTTGAAGGTTTGTCGCGCGTAGATGTCCTTGCATTATATAGGGTGGTTCAAGTCACCAGGCTCGATCTAAAATGAACCGTAAAAATCGACGCCTGCACGTAGCCGTCTAAACTTTTCGTCAAAGGTGTATTTCAGAGGTCGGTTTTTTCTTGTAAAACTACAAAGCGTAGATTTTTTTTAGTAAAAAATAGGGCCAAGAAACTTGCCAAGGTATACGACGGGCGGCGACCCAGACGACCAAGTCCAGTAGCGGGGTGTGTTTGGCGCTCGTATTGATAGATGGCGTCGGGAGCAGCGTCTGAAGATGCAGCCGACCAGCGAAAGATAGCAGACGACATGCAGACGAATTCCGTTGGCAGCAAAGGCGCCGCCGTTATGCAGATGCGTTTTTTTACTTTAAGTTTTGCTTTTATTGTTCGCATTTATTTTTTAACCGGAGGTACATTTCAAAAGGATTATATTCATTTTAATAAACTACGGTGGTCGCGAGCCGTCGCGATAAAGAGGTAGCGCCATCTATCAATACGAGCGCCAAACAAACCCCGCTACTGGATCCCTGTCGTCTGCGTTGCTGCCCACCGTAGACCCTGGCAAGGTCCTTGGCCTTATGTTTTACAGAAAGAGAGCTACGCTTTGTAATTTTACAAGAAAAACCCGACCTGTGAAATACACCTTTGACAAAAAGTTTAGATGGCTACGTGCAGGCGTTGATTTTTACGGTCCATTTCAGTTCGAGCCTGGTGAGTTGAACCACCCTATATATTGGCCACGGAGTTCTGGATCGTGAGGCTGTTCAGGCGAGCTGCTATCAATAAAGGGGGGAGGGGGAGAGGGGGAAGGGAAGGGAAAGGGGGGATGTACTGTTGCTCTCGTGCAGTATTAACCATGGCTATGTTCCAAAAATACTGTAATGAATCACATTGGTAGCACAAATAGAGCAGCGTTGTGAATCAAAGGTTTTCGAAGGCAAAAGTACAAGAAGTTAAATGTAGTATCCCTTCATGGTTGAAAATAGGGTGCACGTGATGTTTCGATTATGGTCATGCAAAAAGATGTAAGAAACTAATATGCGCCGCTCGAATTCGGTTTTGCTCAGACAGTGTGCGACTTCTCGGACGACAAATTCTCGGCCCTCGGCGCCTGGCGTACGGATTATGTCAATCGTTCCGCTAGTCGCACTCTTCCAGCATGATTTTGGATGACCGCAAGTGAAACATTACGTGCACCATATTTTCAGTCACCGAGAGTTACTCGACGCACTTATTAATTTCGTTTCTCGCGACCACCGCCAAGTTAATATTTCCGGCTTCTGGGTGGCCACATTCGAATTTGTAAAGACGCCCTGGAACACGCCAACCCGCTTTCGGCCAATGGCGTCTCCTCATTTGCCTCCTATGCTTATGGCCCCTTTACTAGTGGCAGGCAGCTTTACCCCAAAAAAGCCAAAACATCATGACTGGATGGATGGACGACTGGATGGATGGAGGAGGCCGAACCCTTTGAATCAGGCGGCGGCTTGCGCCACCTAGCTAGCGTTTTTGTTGTTGTTTTCTAACATTTTTTTTTAATTAGTAGATCCAAGCAGCGCCGCCTAACCAGCTGCGTCAGCATCGTCGACAGCGCGTCTCGCAACGTCTCACAACGAGCGTGAGGCTAGTACATGGCGACGCCAAGACAGAGGCGTCTGCGTTTGCCGCTTGTGGCAACAGAGTTGTAATGTCCGCTAGAGGTTCAACTGGCGCTAGTGTGCTGACGCAAATTGAAGCAGACATCAACCGAAAATTGACTTCCGGTAATGTATTTCCATGAGAAAAGTGACTGCATTTTCTCCCTGCGCTCGATCATAAGAGCAAATATCACGAATAATTCGTACGTTCTAGGTAGCTTGGCACTTTTCTCAGTCAGGCAGACGAAATAATTGGTCAGTTACGGCGTTTTTCTTTAACATTTATTGCATTAAAAAGGTGCTAAAACGGCTTCGTACATGTATTTATGTGCACTGTCGGACACTGTTAGCACGAACCCGACGTCGGCGCTTTTCAACATGGGAGACACACGTGCCAAACGAACGAAGAGCATCTGGGCCGGCTGGCTAGAACAGCGTCTCAGCTGAGACCATGGGTGAAAGAAAGCACTGCAGAGGGTGGGGCGCGCGAGCGTCTTGATGAGACGCCTTTTGAGTCTCGCTCAGCTCGTGCGCTGGCTTTGGCAGTGCTTTCTTTCACCCAGTCTCAGCTGAGACGCTGTTTCTAGCAAGCCGGCCCTGGAAAACCAAAAGAGACGGCAAGAGCTGTACGCAGTAACACTGAATCAGTAACTCCCTGTGCATACACGATCAAAATAGATTGAAGGCCACGTAACATATACACCAATTTAAATAAGTACTGCTTTATTCTTTCTGCTCTGTGCGAAGAAGCTTGTATACTACGTTCAAAACATCACCCGCACCCTCGAAATCTTTGAGAAAAAGTGCCGGATAAAAGCTGCCGGGCAGAGAAAACAATACAAGGAGACACCTTTCGTAGCCCACGTGCTTTATTCTTTACGTTTCGAATGTTTTTATTCGCTCATAAAGATGCACGACAGGTCATTTTCATATAGTGGCAGGACTGGCACATTAGCAATATATAAGCGTCACCGGAATGCTGGCGAACCTTGAACACACACTATATTCTTTCGATATTATTTTGCTTTGAATCGTCGCTTGTTTTTACGCACCTGCTGCGGAACACATGTTTGGGACTGAAATGTAGCGAAGTTAAACATCGTTCACCGATGAAGAAAAATGCGGTAAGTAAAGCAGTTACACTTTTACAATGTTATTAAAGGTACATGCTATTCGGTACGATCCAAATAATCAAAGTGTTCCACGTTATTTTCCGGCGAAGAGATGAAATGCACGCGCGTTTTTCCACAGGAATGCACAAGAGCACTGCAAATTTGCGCCACGGAAGTCGCATAGACACTAGCGCCAGTTGAACCTCTAGCGTACATTAGAACAACTCTATGCTTGTGGCGGCTATTGTTGAGCTTCCGCGTGTTGCCGCTTGGTGCGGGTCGGGAATCCACCGACGATGACGTCATACGCAGCACTTTCTCTTCTAGGCGGTGTTGGATGGAGCGCCGATTACTGCCGCCGCCGCACGCGCACTCCTCCTCTCTTCGGAAATACCACAGAAGGTTGTCGCCGTCTAATGCATGTTTGATTTCGCTGAAACACTCTCTTAGCAAATAGCATTCTCTCGAGCATCCGTTGGAAATAGTTATCTATTCGTGTCATCTATGTTTCACGCAGAAAGAAAAGAGAAAAAAAAATCGTTTAGTGATTCAGAGCATGCGAGTTTTAACGAGGAGGTACATGTAAAACGGTAAGCGGTCTTACCTTCCAATTTACACGTGTTTGTTTTTATAGCGATTTTGAACAAGCTAAGTTTGTCCGCGCGCGCAAGTTATTTTAATTCGATAAGTGCGTACCATTGACGCTCTCTCGGGCATTCCTAAAACCAAAAACAAGAGGGCAAGTGAGATAATAAGACTTAAGAAACATACTTCCTTAGGAAAGCAGGTACCGCGGCTAGTTAAACACCGTTTACAAGGGTATACTGCTTTCCTGCTTATGCGGAGAAGGAACTGCTGGAGAGGAGGAGATAAGAGCGTGAGGGAACCTTTGAAACGGGTGTCAATGCAGCAAAAACCCTTCAAAATTTAAGGGTGTTCTGGCTACACCCTTAATTAGGGTGTTCTTACTACACCAGATATTAAGGGCGTTTTCACTACACACCCCCAAAGCGTAAAAACAAAAATAAATATATTTCTTTTTAAGAATCAAATAAACTAGATTTATTTGTTTAAATCTGATTTACTTCACATAAATCAGATTTATTTAATTTGAATCAGAATCATTCGATTTAAATCACGGTAGCTAGAAAATAGTGGTTCTCTTTCACTAGATGTATCTCTTAACATATGGCAGATCAACTGATCAATCCGTCTGATCACCGAAAACAGTGCGGAAGAAGAAGCTACCAAAAGCAGTCTAGTTAACAAATGTTTATTGATGTAAATCCAGCCATACTAAAACAGAAAACGAATTTATTTTTAAGTTAGTTAAAAAGCTTAGTTAAAAATTTAATGACGCATCCTGGTTTGCTTCCAATAGGACACTACTTAATTAACTGACGAACAAAGTGTAATGTAGGAACAAGCCTCAACGCTCCGGTTTGCCCAGAAGAGCACCAGCTGCTTTTTGATCGCATTCAGTCTGATATAATAAGTCTTACTTGCTCGATAAATATGTGATTAAAATACGATACATGTGCGCATGAAATGCATAAAGCAGTAAACAAAAAGTAAATAAAAAACACAATGTTTTCGGGATTTTTTTTTTTTTTTGGTGGGTGGGAAAAGGGGGGGGGGGGGCGCGAAAGGTTAAATCATTGTGATTTTTGTTCTCCACCCTGTCCATGAATCAACACCCTATTTTTACCATTGAACTGCTCGGAAGAAAGGTGCTGAAAGGGTGTATCCGTACTTCTCTGGGAGAAAAAATGTTGTGTGCGTATTATCCTTCTAATTAAAGCTCGGCGCTCGCACGTCGCCGCTCGTTCTCGCCTTTATATTTGCAAAACAAAGCCGTGCGTGCGCCGAAAGCTTTGTTTTTATTTTCTAATTTTGATTGTTTTTTTTGTTTGTTTTTTTGTTTTGTTTTTTTTGGGGGGGAGGGGGGGTTAGATTTTGACTAGGGAACGAATATTCGAGCTCGCCCGTTACAATGGGAACAGTCACAATATGATAATGATTATCATCGCCATCATCATCATCATCATCATCAACCAGATTCGAGTGAAAGCGTCTGCTTACGCGCCCTGCCGACAGCCGTGTCAGAAAGCGTCTTTTCCGCATGGGCGGCACATCGTAAGGCCCGTTCACACTCTTGCGACCGAGTACGACTGAAAGAGACGAGATCTCTTAAAACTTAATTTTTTTTAGAACGAGAGAACACACTGGCATTGTGGCGCCATCTATGTGGTGACCCTGGAACTGCATTTCACAAGAGCGAAGGTTTTGCGGGATTTCCGAGGTCAAATGTGCGTAATACCCACAGAAAGGCTCGTTTATAACATTGACAAAAGTTTTTCGAGCCAAGAAAGAAAGGATAATGCGCGAGAGAAATAAAAACAAATATGCCGGACCGCCGAGTGTACACTGCTACCCAATAGATGGCGCCAGTGTGTCCTCTGGTTTAAGAAGTTTTAAGGAACCCAGGTTTAAGAGGTCGCAACGGTGTGAACGGGCCTGTATCCTTCGTAGTCGACGCGCCACTCAGCGCCCCCTGGCCCGACGGGACAACCGTATAGGGCCGGAGGTCTCGATAGTAATAAACGCGTTTTCCACCACCACCGCGCCATTCAGTGCTACTCAGTTTGGATGTAAAGGGGCGGTGCAATCGATTTTCCTACTTCGCGGAAATACCACTTGGAATACCGTATTTTCCGGACTATAGTCCGCACCCGTGTATAGTCCGCAGGGACAAATTTGGGGTCAAAAATTAAAGTTTTTGCTTAGATAGTCCGCACCCGGTGCATAATCCGCACCTGGTGCATAGTACGCACCTGGTGCTTAGTCGACACGAAAATCTTCTCATGGACGGCACCCCTTGACAAATGCATGTTTTTTTAACTCACAAGGAAGCCTATAATATACATAAATCATCATTAACATACTCTTTCATTCACAAAATCTGTCACGTCTCGGTATAATCAATGATATTGAAAAACAAAAATCCTGTATAGTTCGCACGCGTAGATAGTCCGCACTGCCCAAAATTTCAACTTTTAAACATGTATAGTCGCGGACTATAGCCCGGAAAATACGGCAAATCCTTGACGTTTATAAGATATATGAAACACGCGTTAGTTTTTTTTTTTTTTTTTTTTCCTCTAACCGAAAATAATCAAGAAGATTTTTTTTTTTTTTTAATTTGCGGCATGAACAAGCCGCCACGTGATCTGGAGCCGATTATATGCCGCCAATGTTTACCAGGACACTTTGGTGGTTGTGCCGTCAACAAGTAGTTCAGAGGCCATCCACCGGATCGCCTTAACCCTCTTGTTCGTGGATTGACGGTTGCAGCATTCCGTGAGGACTGCCGCAGAGTCTGTAAACATTTGGAGGTGCTTGGATCTGACCCCCTCCTCGATGATGACGCGTAGCGCCAGTTGGATGGCTCCAAGTTCACCACCCTTAACCGATGTGCCGCCGGGCAATGTCTCCGCCATAGAAAGTCCTAGGCGGGGAATGACGGCCGCGATGGAGCAAGCCGGCGTGGGGGAGGAGTAGACGAAGGCAGCATCAGTGTGCACTGCGAGTCTTTTACATGGTGTCCGTAAAGTCTCGGACGAGTTTGCAATGTTGACGCACTTGGCACGCTTGCCTGGCAGGGCGGCTGGTTCCCGCTCCCCTTGGGTACCGGTCGGTCGTCCACGACGCAGGTGTCGTCGCTCCAGTGAGGATCGATCTCCGGAAGTGTGGGAAAAGCTCGGTTGTCAGAGCCTATCATTTCCAGGATTCGACGTCCGGGGGCTGAGTGTTGAAGTCGCTCTAGGGGAGCACAGGCGCGCTCTTGCACGGTTTCCTGAATCGTGTTGAGCCTTGGGTGTGTCTTGAGTATATGCTCAGCGGGTTGTAACGGGGAAGGCCGGTGATAACGCTCGCTGTGTTGTTGTTGAGGGCTTCCAGTTTCTTCTATTGCCTTCCATCACCAGTCCCTTCGTCTTGCTTCTGCTTTCTTTTTGCTTCCGACACCTCAATTGTAAGGTGCCCAGCTCATTTTTATTGCTATTTTTTTCGCCTTTAATTGAGTTTTTTTGTTCTAAAACAAGTACCATCGCCTACGGCGGAGGCGATGGTACTGAACACCATTCGCCAGCTCGGCGTCAGTGGACTGAACGTCGAAATGTAGTTTTGGGGTGTTACATGTGGGACAAGAGGTGTACCCCTCTACACCACCTATTTATGAGAGTGTCGGTTAGATGGAGCAAGCCGCCGCCCCATTAAAGGGGTTCAGCCGTACCCATTCATCCATCGATCCATTCATTCAGTGGTGAATGGCATAAATCTATGTATGCACAGCATAACAGTCAACACAGTAGCGGCGGGAAGCTGTGCTATTGTTGTAACATGATGTCGAAACCTGGCCGAGCTCGTCATCTATATTTATCCATCCGGCTGGGACGCGGCCGCTTCGCCTTCCCGCTCGAGCTCGGAAGGGACGGGTTTGCCGATCATCCGAACCAGGGTAAAACCCGATTCGATGCGAGAGATCATTATCGACTTCCAAACGTGGTTTCCGTCTCGCGGACATCATCACGAGAAAACCGTGTGTTTCGCACAAGCGACAGGGGAAGCTACGTGCCTGAAATGCGGTTTTAATGCTAGGTAGCAATGTTACGTCCCTGTCAGAGAGGCACGTTAAAAGGCCCTAAAACGGCTAACCAGTGCGCACCGATAGAGACGAGAGCGCAAGCTGATTCGCCAATTCTTTTTAAGTAGTTCGTTTTGATAGGCCTTTAACCTCCCCGTCTGACCACATACACATTAACATGCCCATCTGACCACATACATTTTAACATGCCCGTCTGACCACATACACTTTACCATGCCCGTCTGACCACATACACTTTACCATGCCCGTCTTACCACATACACTTTAGCGTGCCCGTCTGACCACATACACTTTAACATGCCTGTCTAACCCAATGCACTTTACCATGCCCGTCTGACCACATACACTTTAGCATGCCCGTCTGACCACATGCACTTTTCCATGCCCGTCTGACCACATACACTTTACCATGCCCATCTGACCACATACATTTTAACATGCCCGTCTGACCACATACACTTTAGCATGCCCGTCTGACCACATACACTTTACCATGCCCGTCTGACCACATACACTTTAACATGCCCGTCTGACTACACACACTTAAACATGCCCGTCTGACCACATACACTTTAACATGCCTGTCTGGCCACATACACTTTAACATGCCTGTCTGACCACATACACTTTACCATGCCCGTCTGACCACATACACTTTAACATGCCCGTCTGACCACATACACTTTACCATGCCCGTCTGACCACATACACTTTAACATGCCCGTCTGACTACACACACTTAAACATGCCCGTCTGACCACATACACTTTAACATGCCCGTCTGGCCACATACACTTTAACATGCCTGTCTGACCACATACACTTTACCATGCCCGTCTGACCACATACATTTAACATGCCGGTCTGACCACATACACTTTAACATGCCCGTCTGACCACATACACTTTACCATGCCCGTCTGACCACACACACTTTACATGCCCGTCTGACCACATACACTTTAACATGCCCGTTTGACCACATACACTTTAATATGCCCATCTGACCACATACACTTTAGCATGTCCATCTGACCGCATACGAGGGGCGTTCATAAAGTTCGTATTATTGTAACGAAGGAATAGAGATTAAGCAATCAAACTCGAGTAGGAGTTGAGACTTTCTCTGCATGTTCGCCATCAAAAGTTACCCACTTCTTTCAGCAATGCACCACATGCCGGAGGCCATTGTTATAGAACTCCTCGTCTTGAGTGTTCAGGAATCGCTCTACTTCAGCAATCACTTGGTCGCCGTCCTTGAAATGCTTTCCTCTTATTTGGCCGCACTAGAAGCGTCTGTGCCATTTAACCAAAAGTGTCGTAAACTGGGACGTTGTCCCCGAACAACGCTCTCAGATTGGAATGAATATCCTTGGCATTGCTTCCCTTCAAATGAAAAAAAAACGGATTACTGCATGTGCTTGGCACCGACGGGCGGTGCCATTTTTGTTTCGTCTCCCTATCGGCGTTCCGAGCTATGCGATGTTTACACTGTGCGAAAACTAGAGGGACGCGCACTTATATTGATGCCTGTTTTGTTCCGTTTCCTTTAATTGTTTGTGCCGATAATACGAACTTTATGAACGCCCCTCGTACACTTTAACATGCCCGACTGACCACAAACACTTTAACATTCCCGTCTGACCCCATACACTTTACCATGCCCGTTTGACCACATACACTTTACCATGCCCGTCTGACCACACACACTTACATGCCCATCTGACCACATAACTTTAACATGCCCGTCTGACCACATACACTTTAACATGCCCGTCTGACCACATACACTTTAGCATGCCCGTCTGACCACATACACTTTAACATGCCCGACTGACCACATACACTTTAACATTCCCGTCTGACCACATACACTTTACCATGCCCGTCTGACCACATACACTTTAACATGCCCGTCTTACCACATACACTTTAACATGCCCGTCTGACCACATACACTTTAGCATGCCCGTCTGACCACATACACTTTAACATGCCCGTCTGACCACATGCACTTTTCCATGCCCGTCTGACCACATACACTTTACATGCCCGTCTGACCACATACACTTTAACATGCCCGTCTGACCACATACACTTTAACATGCCCGTCTGACCACATACATTTAACATGCCCGTCTGACCACATACACTTTAACATGCCTGTCTGACGACATACACTTTAACATGCCCGTCTGACCACATACACTTTACCATGCCCGTCTGACCACACACACTTTAACATGCCCGTTTGACTACACACACTTAAACATGCCCGTCTGACCACATACACTTGAACATGCCCGTCTGGCCACATACACTTTAACATGCCTGTCTGACCACATACACTTTACCATGCCCGTCTGACCACATACACTTGAACATGCCCGTCTGACCACATAGATTTAACATGACGGTCTGACCACATACACTTTAACATGCCCGTCTGACCACATACACTTTATCATGCCCGTCTGACCACACACACTTTACATGCCCATCTGACCACATACACTTTAACATGCCCGTCTGATCACATACACTTTAACATGCCTGTCTGACCACGTACACTTTAGCATGCCCGTCTGACCACATACACTTTAACATGCCCGACTGACCACATACACTTTAACATTCCCGACTGACCACATCCAGCCTTACCATGCCCGTCTGACCACATACACTTTAACATGCCCGTTTTACCACATACAATTTAACATGCCCGTCTGACCACATACACTTTACCATGCCCGTCTGACCACATACAATTTAACATGCCCGTCTGACCACATACACTTTAGCATGCCCGTCTGACCACATACACTTTAACATGCCCGTCTGACCACATACACTTTACCATGCCCGTCTGACCACATACAATTTAACATGCCCGTCTGGTCTGACCACATACACTTTACCATGCCCGTCTGACCACATACACTTTAACATGCCCGTCTGACCACATACACTTTAGCATGCCCGTCTGACCACATACACTTTAAGATGCCCATCTGACCACATGCAGTTTTGCATGCCCGTCTGACCGCATGCACTTTACATGCCCCTCTGACCACATACACTTTAACATGCCCGTCTGACCACATACACTTTAACATGCCCGTCTGACCACATACATTTAACATGCCCATCTGACCACATACATTTAACATGCCCATCTGACCACATACACTTTAACATGCCCGTCTGACCACATACACTTTAGCATGCCCGTCTGACCACATACACTTTAACATGCCCGTCTGACCACATGCACTTTTCCATGCCCGTCTGACCACATACACTTTACATGCCCGTCTGACCGCATACACTTTAACATGCCCGTCTGACCACATACACTTTAACATGCCCGTCTGACCACATACATTTAACATGCCCGTCTGACCACATACACTTTAACATGCCTGTCTGACGACATACACTTTAACATGCCCGTCTGACCACATACACTTTACCATGCCCGTCTGACCACACACACTTTAACATGCCCGTTTGACTACACACACTAAAACATGCCCGTCTGACCACATACACTTAACATGCCCGTCTGACCACATACACTTTAACATTCCCGTCTGACCACATACACTTTAACATGCCCGTCTGACCACATACACTTTACCATGCCCGTCTGACCACACACACTTTAACATGCCCGTTTGACTACACACACTAAAACATGCCCGTCTGACCACATACACTTTACATGCCCGTCTGACCACATAACATGCCCGTCTGACCACATACACTTTAACGTGCCCGTCTGACCACATACATTTAACATGCCCGTATGACCACATACACTTTAACATGCCCGTCTGACCACATACACTTTAACATGCCCGTCTGACCACATACACTTTAACATGCCCGTCTGACCACATACACTTTACCATGCCTGTCTGAAGACACACTTTAACATGCCCGTTTGACTACACACACTTAAACATGCCCGTCTGACCACATACACTTTAACATGCCCGTCTGACCACATACACTTTAACATGCCCGTCTGACCACATACACTTTACCATGCCCGTCTGACCACATACACTTTACCATGCCCGTCTGACCACATACACTTTAACATGCCCATCTGACCACATACACTTTAACATACCCGTCTGAGTACATACACTTTGCCATGCCTGTATGACCATACACACTTAAACATGCCCGTCTGACCACATACACTTTAACATGCCCGTCTGGCCACATACACTTTAACATGCCTGTCTGACCACATACACTTTACCATGCCTGTCTGACCACATACACTTTAACTTGCCCGTCTGACCACATAAACTCGTTGTGATAACCAAGAAAAAAAGGATTTGCGCATTATTCATGCGCTCCGAGATGTAGTTCTTACAGGAGTTTTTTGTCGATGGAAGAGACGAAGCTTTTTGGCGATTGAAACGTGTACGTCCTGATTGAATAACATAAAGCTAATCTAAGGTGCACCTCCGCACGTATATCTTAATTCAACACATGGAGGGGGAAATCGGTAACGTTCCGCTAGAAGCCGGACCTTTTTTTACTACGGTTTTTGAGGTGAATACGAGTATAGAATAATCAAGACCTGGGAACGCAAAAAAAAAGCGGATATGAACGTTTAGCGATTTGTAACAGGGGCCTCCAAACTTTTCGGCTAAGGTGCCGATTGGGGATCTGTTCCAGTCTGGAGACACAAAAAATGATCAAGACGAACAATAGTAGTGTTGAAATACCAAATTAATAAGCCTCGATAAGCATTCGAATAAAGAAATTTAAACAAGAGCGAAGTGGATGAACACTATACTTTTTTTTTTTAAATTTAGTGGGTTGCTAATTATGGCATCACAAAAAGAATTCTGACCCAGCAACCTCACCAGGGCCGGTTTGCTCATCTTGCGGCCGCGGCCGCGGCTGTGGCCAGGAGGGATTTTTCTGTCACGTGACCAGGTCCATGGGGACAAGGAAGTACCTAGCATTCCTGCCTAATGGCGGAGAAATCCGTATCGCTTCAAGCACAAAAGCCTAATTTCGCTCGCAGAAACTGACTGCGGGGACTTTCAATTGGAGTCCAATTGACCGCCCCTTTATACAGTAGGAGCGGCAGGTAAAGTTACGGTCAGGGAGGGTAAATATGAGGAAAAATGAAGATAAAACCACGCGAGATAAAAGCGGTGGCAGTATATTTATATACCTCCGCCAGCGCCGCCGACTCGCGCCTTCTGCTGTGGTCTAATAAAGATTAAAAAAATAATAAAAAAAAAATCTTCTGCTGTGGTCGAGAGGTTAGAGCGTCGGCACTTCTCGTCACGGCGTGAAAGTTCCGGGTTCAAATCGCGCTAAAAACTTATTCTTTGTGTGTGTGTATTTTGCGCGTGTCTCACTTTTTAATTTTGATCCTTTTACGAATCATCCACTTGCACTACTGCGCCTTACACTGTTTTTACTGTTAGTCCCGCCTGTTCAATTGAAACACCGGGAAGAAAAAAAAAAGATCAAGGCAAGTTAACGCGCTAATCCAATCGTTTCATAATGTTCATTAAAAGGAAACCAAGGTAAAAACATCGGTATGGCTTTCACACAAACGGAGCCGAAACAAGCATCCTTTCCCCAGCAACTACAATTTTGTGTTTTTAAATATACAACGCTCTTGCTACGACTCCTTTCAATAACAGGAGACGCCTATTTAGTACTAATAAAAACTGCAGTTGTGGCAATTAAAAAAAAACACAAAAAATTTCCACAAAATGAGCAAAAAGAAAAAAAGACTAGCAGCTCTTGATGCATTGATTGAGCAAAATCCTACAGGCAAGGCAGCAAGTCAAACGTCTGAGAAAGTAGTAAAACCGAAATAAAAGTGATCATACTTTTACTTGCATGGAATGTGATAAAAGGTATATTTTTACTTTTTACATTTTGCTGTGGCAGTCGTTTTGTAATATTAACACATTACTTGTTGAATTTTAGTTAGATTAGCAGACGATCACAACCGAATTCAAAAATGAATCAGGCGTCGACATCGCAAACCATCTCTCTAACGCAAACACCTAAAATGAATTTGGATCAACAAATGGAATTAATTAGAGCAGTTGGAAAAAGGAAACAACAAATTCTAGAGAAATTCAGCAGCACAGTTACCTGGCGAACGAAGAGACGGGCATGAGAAGATTTTGTCAACTTTCGGCGGAGTGTACGGCAGATGCAGGAGGCGTGGCGGAAATTGGTAAAGAAAGCCAGAGACATGTATGCGCTCTTCCGAGGTCATGAACAACGAACTGGAGAGTCAGAACCACCCGCCCAATGATTTTATAGAGCTCATAGCTACATTCTTAGTGGGAGTGCAGTTAAATACAAAAAAAAAAAGAAACTGAGAGATTCTGGCGCGATTTGAACCCGGGACTTTCACGCCGCGACGTCAAGTAACGGCGCTCTAACCTCTCGACTACAGCAAAGGGAGCAAACCGGAGGCGCTGGCGCAAGTATATAAATATACTGCCACCGCTTTTATCTCGCGTGGTTTTTTTCTTTATTTTGACTCATATTTACCCTCCCTGGCTGTAACTTTACCTGCCGCTCCTACAGTATGAAGGGGCGGTCAATTGGACCCCAGTTGAAAGTCCCTGCAGTCAGTTTCTGCGCCGAAATTAGGCTTTTGTGCTTGAAGCGATACGGATTTCTCCGCCATTAGGCAAGGACGCTAGGTACTTCCTTGCCCCCATGGAGCTGGTCACGTGACAGAAAAATCCCTCTTGGCCGCAGCCGCGTCCGCAAGATGAGCAAACCGGCCCAGGCATAAATCAAGGTACAAAGGAACTTTGGCATATTTCCACAGGGCGAGAAACTAACGAGAATGGTAGATTTGATTATGACAATGCGGAACGCAAGCTCGTCTGCTTCTTTTGCAGGGGTTGTGGTGACGTCAGAGAGAGGTCAAGCTCTGATTGGCTCTGACAGAAAGATAGTGGGTAGGCCTCAAGGCAGCTTGTATTGAGGTCTACCCCACTGTCCTTCAACCAGAGCCAATCAAAGCTTGGCGTCTTTCTGACGTCACCACAACCCCTGCCAAAGGAGCAGACGAACTTGCGCTCCGCATAGAACGCTGTACACGCCAGTCGAAGGCCCATTCCAAGCACCGTTCTTTAAACTGAACTGCACTCCGGGAGCTCGTCCTAGAGGCCGTCCTAGACGTCGTCTTTGACGTCGTCCTCTAGGACGTCGCCCTCGACGTCGTCCTAGAGGTCCACCTAGACGTCGTCTTTGATGTCGTCTTCTAGGACGTCGTCCTCAACGTCGTCTTAGATGTCCTTCTTGATGTTGTCCTAGACGAATGCTATCGCAATTTATAGACAACCAAGAACAGTGGTTTCTGCAGCAATTTCTTATTGCTCGCTTCAACGTGAAGCGCTCCTGTGATTGAAACGGCGATAGACGCAACTCCGGCAGCCGGGATTCCAAACAATCTTCGCTCATCGTTCACTCGTCAAACACAAAGTTGGGGCCGAAGTTGACGGGGGGCACCGATTGGCATATCACGACGATGACTCCGCGCTTTTTTCGCCTATGTCCAATCGGCGCGCTGCGCGAACTTTCAACTTTCGAACTTTCGAATTCGCGGCGCCATGGGTCGTGGTTTTCTGTAACAGTCTGTGACGGAATTTGTTTATAGATTCTTCCAATATATAGGGGTGACAAAAATGAAAAAAACAAATAGTACAAGAATTGTCTCTGGACAAGAGCAAAACTGATGGTAGGAAATAATTTTTTTTTTTCTACGTGCTAGAAAAGACGTTTTTGTACATACCTGTATTTTTGCGCTATCGAAAATAGCGTGAGGCACGTGAGAACGCCTCATTTACCGCAACAAAAAGTTATACGGCGACAAAAAAAAAAAAAGTTGGGTCTAGACGGATTACTTTTACGCAACGTCGTACGGTACCTGACAAATTGAAAAACTTTATTGCACGAAAAATAGAAGGAAAAAAAAAGGCACCCGCAAGTCGACAGTGCAATCCGTTTTCCTAAAAGTAATAACACAAAAAAAAGTCGAGTCAGATTTTACGTATGCTCGTGTTTCATCACTCAGCAAAGAAATCAATCTCACTCCATCCCTCACACATAGCTCCTTCCCGTCTCCAGGCTGGAATCACGTCAGTATAATGCCTACGCAAAACCTAACAAGATAAAAATGTTGCAACAGCACTTAACCACACACGCATCTTCACGAACGCAGTTGCACACTATATACATGTACATAATATGAATACTATTTCTAAAAAAAAACGGTAAGACGAATCCAAATAAAACATATATCTTTCATATCTGCGTGTGTCTACACCTGGAATGTGCTCCCGTCAAGATAAGGGGAGAAAAAAAGTACGAGTGAGACACACTCGCGAATCAGTGAACAAGAACAAAAAATGTAGTAAGAAAGAAAAAGAAGGGAAAAGCCTGTCGATACCGCCGAGTTAGCT
This sequence comes from Ixodes persulcatus, assembly GCA_013358835.2. Classification (NCBI taxonomy): domain Eukaryota; kingdom Metazoa; phylum Arthropoda; class Arachnida; order Ixodida; family Ixodidae; genus Ixodes; species Ixodes persulcatus. Next base: position 119,507 of record JABSTQ010009507.1, read on the forward strand.
CGAAATATATGCATAAAGAGGCAAGAACAAGCGTCACATACGATTACCATAGACTTATGTGCGACTTAGTCTCTAATCAAAAATTCCGGGGTGGTGTTTTTTTTTTTTTTTACCTTTTGTTTGCTTGTGAGGGTTTGGGCCTTTACAGCCTAGTCGTGGTATGCACTGAGTCGCGCGAGCGTTCGACTTGGCGCAAGTCGTAAAAACGCGTATTACGCATTCTCTACGCAAAAAAGAAATAAGAAAAAGCGTTCCGTTGCGTCACTGTCAAGAGCAAGTGGGCCAAGTCGCGCTAGCTTTCCGAATTCTTTTTTTTTTTTGTGCTTATAATTGTAGCGTGTTCGTCTTCCTTTTTTTTTCTTCTTCTTAACTTTCCCGGTGACAACTTTTGGCACTCCCTGCTATCTACTCCCGTGTCAGTTCGGAGAAGCTAGAATTTATATTTATAAATGTATCCCCTCTACTCCAAAACGGCGAAAAAACTTTTTTTTTTATTTTTGTGTTATTTGGTGGTGCAACGGGTTACGGGAATGACGGTATGAGGGAATGGGATCGGTGGCTGAGCGTGTTCCCTCCTTGTGGCTCGGAGAACGTGGAGCGAAAGCCCGGTTCAATCCCCGGCCGTGCACACCTGCCCTGTTTCGATCTGGATGAGCATCGTACCGGCGTGAGGTCGCGTCCCACACTGGCCAAATTTCTCATCTACAACGGCTACCGAATATGTCGCCATATTCTTCTGGCAGGGTAAACTCCCGTTGTCTAAACAAGTAACGACCAATTTGTTTGTTTTTGGGCACGAGGGAGCTGGAGTAGGCCGTTCTTGCACTCCAGCAAGGATTCCTTGTAATAAGGAGTTTTAATAAATTCAATTCAATTAAATTTTATTGACTCAATAATCGACGAGAAGGAGACAGGAAAAAGAAGATATTTGACAAAATCAACAGCAGAAAAAATGCAGCGCAGTAAAATTAAAAAGAAAATAAAGAAGCATGCAATTCGGGATTCTTTTAAAATATATCGTTAATGAACAGTTGCCTTATTCATTAACTTATAACTAAAATTAACGAGTTTGTTGATTGTCGACCGTTCCGATAACTCCGATAACGATGCCCGATAATCCGCCGAAGCCTTCACGTGTGGCATCGTATCGTTATCGGGTACCGTTATCAAAGGTTTTGGAACGATCCACTAAAACTCTCATGATATGGTGAAGTCGTGCGAACCCCATAACTAGACTGTAGTGTGATTATTATCGTGGTCATGTTTATGTACTGATAGTTTTTTCTTCTTTTCTTTATATAGACTCGGATAGGCACGAAGAAAATGACTGGTGGTGGTGATGATGATTATGGCGGCGATGGTGGTGCACTGTCGGTGACGATGATCAGATTGAATTGGATCGTGCTGGCTATTTTCTTTGTATCGGGTGAACAGAGTCTACGCTCCGCTCCAGCCAAAAGTAACTACGTAATACCTACATCATTATGCTTCTTGCCCTGAGGCCGCCAGTCCTCTAGTCTTCTCTTGGTGCATTCTGTAATGCTCTCGGTTCTTCGCGCTGCATCAGCCGACTCCACGTTGGCCTTCGACTCCTTCCGAAAGCCAAGAGGAGCTTCTGGGGACAAGTTCGTTTCTGGCTCCGGCCTCGGTCCTCGGCCTCCGTCCCACAGATGGCGCTAGCGGCCTCCAAGTCTTCGCCCGTCATGGAGGTATAGGAAGCTTCTGGAGGCGACACTGCGCGGTGGACGGACACGCACCCAACGATGACCGAAACCAAGAGACGCTATTGGACGTAAAAGAGAGCTAGCTTGGTTCCAACGGCTGCTTTGGTTCACCCTCCCGCGGGTGATCAAAGGGTGACCAAAGCAGCTGTTGGCACGGGGTCAGCTTTCCTTTTCGTCCAATAGCGTTTCTTGGTTTTGGTCATCGTAGGGGCGTGTCGCTCCACTACATCATATCGCCTCCAGAAGCTTCCTACCTCCAAGCTGCCCGTGCCCCGATTAAAAAATTATGGTGATTATGACGATGATGATGATTCCGAATGCCCAGTGACTCGGCCTTTATCGCCTGGGTGATACGCTTTGACAAGGTGTATAGCTCCAGAATCCTAAAATGCCCGAAATTGTAAAAAAAAACAAATATATTGAACAAAAAAAAATTTTTAGATGATGTATATCACCTCGGTGCACAGGTTGAAAGCTCGCGATACAGACTCAGAGATGGCGAGTTCGATTCCCAGTCCCGCCACTTTTGGTGTGCGGGCGTTGTGGCGGCGATAACCGCACAAATGCACACCCGTCTTTTCGCCGACTCGGACTGTCCGGTGAGCTTATGTTCGGCGAACTTTCGCATGTTGAGCTTTTCACCGGTGATCTTTTTTTTCCCCCGGTAAGCTTACGTCCCGCAAGCTTTCGTCTTGCGAGCTCATGTCCGGTGAACCTTTTCTCCGGTGAGCTCATGAGCAGAATTCCACAACCGCTGTATTCTCACGTCGAGTAATCTCGGGAGACCGATTTTATGAAAGTCTTACTGGAAGGGGGCAGTCGCGAAAGATGGAGGAAGTCGTTTACGACAACAGTCAACACCTCGCAGAATGCAAAAAAAAGGAGGACTCGTGGCGTCACAAGGACCGCCTATGACGTCAGGAAGTCGTGACGCTCGGAGAGGAAATCGGCGGCTCCGTGTCGTAAACGCGCCGCGTCGCGTTGCGTCATCCAGCTAATTTCACTTTACATTGCGCCCCCTGCAGCCCCCTTTCCACCCCTCAATTTGACGCAACGCCTCTGAGACATCAAGTCCCGAGTGCTGGAATTTTCTACGCCACTTAGCGGAGGCCAGCGCGGCGCGTTGATTGGCCCCGAGTGCTGCGTCAGTGTTCGGCTGTGGCTCGTCTCCAATCAGTGAAGACACGAGTCCGAGCCGAACGCCGACGCTGCATGGCGTGGCGCGCCGGCCCGCTTGCTCGACGTGACGCTCAAAAATGGCGGCTGGTGTGCTGCCCTTGTTTGACTGATTTCAGCATCAATGACCACACATTACTCAAAAAAAAAAAACGATTACAATTCTTATTGCTTAAAACTAATTCGATTAGATTACTCGATTACTCGAGACGAAAAGTAATTGGCCATTAATTAAAGCAAATAACCGTCACTTCTCCGATTTTCGAAACGACGTATAGTTTTCTTGCGGGTTAAAAACGGGTCTTTTGTGCTGCCCCTTATTGAATTAGAATCACCGAATTGTGAAGTACTTATCTTTTTATTCCGCCTACTTCGATAAACCATGCGTCCCCCTGGCGGAGGTTTGGTTCGAGGATTCCCGGTGGGAAACTTGTACGAACAAGGGCGCCTTAGAATCGGGAGGGTACAAAAGTAACAGAAACAAGTAATTTTCGGTACTCGCAAAAGTAATGAGAATGCCCTTCCGATTACTTGCTAATAAATGTAATCAAATAAATACAAAATTACCCAAAAAATAATTGATTACGAGTTCAAGTCTGCGTGTTATGCACCAGGCCACTGGTGAGCAGAAGAGAAAATATTTGAGAGTTGAGGCTGTTTGCGAGGAGGAAAACGGAGCACGCTGGTTCCAGTTAGAGTCACTAAATAAAGCTACGCTTTCAGAGTACCGCATTCCTTTTCTTTGGCACTTTGCCGACAATACAGTCGCTCTATTCAACAATATTCTGGTTCGCTGCGGCACCATTGGACAGCGGCAGTCACGTGAGTCGCTATCATCATCATCGCGTTTTTTCAACGCCACCATCTTGGGTCCAGCGATCCGCTGCCTGCTGCAGTTTCACTGTTTATTGCGCGCGCACGCCGAAGTCCGTCGCTCAGCACGCACCAACGTTATGCCCGTGTCCCACTAGAGCGACAGACAGAAACAAGCGACAGCGACAAGCCTCAAACCAGAGTCTTTCGCGATTTGAGAGGCTTTGTAGAATAAAAAAGGCTATGCTCGAACACGAGCATCATGCACGCGAGGGTATCTTTGGCAGGCTTTCAATCGCTCGTGCTTACTTCACGAGCACTGAACGACTAAACGCCTGCCAAAAGTTACATCGCGAGCATGCTGCATGGGTTTGAGGCTTGTCGCTGTCTTTTGTTTCTGTCTGTCGCTCTAGTGGGACATGGGCTTTACTAAACCACTCAGTTGGGAAACTGCCATAGAGACTGCTCTCAAAAAGTGTCCCCGATTTGTCCTCGAGCACCGAGCTAACGACAAACCCAACGCCACGATTTCTCCCGCAGCGGCCGTTCGAGGAACCGCACGTTACTTCTACTTTGGCTTTAATCGGCCATTTCGGCGCCGAAACAGATACAGTGGAAGCGGTTACAGGAGCGCCACCCCATTTCCCCAGCGGACGCGCCGCGCCTTGCTACCGAAGTTAAAATGCACCTAGGTCGGGACGCGCTACCTGAAAGCACCGCTGAGGCATGGTTGTATAAAAACAATATTAATTGTACCGCAAAACCTTGCAAACTAAAGATTCTAAAAACATCACGCGTCCCCTATTTTGTACAAAACTCCAATAAATTTCACACAAAAAGAGTCTTTTCTGTTTGTTTTTACGCAAAAACAGGCTTTCTAAAAGCTCAAGGTGACCACAGTACAGACAAATGATAAAGAGTGGCGCTGTTGTCGCATTTAGCTCGGTCTCGGTGGACGCCAGCGGCCCAGGTTTCGACGGCGAGTTTCCCAACTGAGTGTTTTAGTAACGTTGGCACGCACTTATTCCTTCTTATGACGAGATACGAACAACACGACCTTGATTCGGTGCCACAGCTGCGGCTACGGCAGCTGGCGCAGGCGACGGCTACAGCTCGGCTTGGCTTAGCTACAGGCACCCCTCCATCTGCGCCGCGGACCCAAGATGGCGGCGCCTGACGCGCTTCAGACGCGTAGTTTGGGAGTTTCGGTGAAAGCGTAGCTTTATTTAGTGACTCTAGTTCCAGTCGGTGACACTCGCCTTGTGCGCGTGTGTATGTGGTCAGTCAGTCAGACAGTCTGGCAAAAACAGATTCGAACGCGACTCACCGCGAGATCCGTCCTTCGAAAGCCGCACGGCAAATGAGTTCGAGAAGGAAACTTGGGCACGCGGCACTCGAACCACGGATACTGCGGTGACTCGTGTTGCCAGACTGTCTTTTTGTATATGATGTATGAGCAGTGTGACCCCGGCTTTACGACGTATTACGAGCAGAGCGACAGCGGCTCTGGGAGGGAGCAGAGTTAGGAGGGATGTTATTGGTGCTCTACAGGTATTGCGAGCTAGATTAGCAAACAGTGTGACCAACAAGAACAACATCCGTTCCCACGTCACACACAAAAAAAAAAAACAAAAAAATGTTGAGGATTAATTTAAGATACGCGTGATCTGGAAGTAATGACTTTGGTGGAGCGACACCAGCCATAGTCCGTTTGCCCCTAAGCAGATCAAGGGAGCTACACGCTCACCGCACCAATCAAACGTGACCAAACGAGCACGTCTTCCAGCGCACTGTCCGTTTAGGGGTGAACACAGCTCGCGATGTTCGTGCCTCGCAACTTGTCGCTGATCACGCATACCAGATTTGCACGCATATTTTCTTGAATTCGCGATTGCGTCCGGCTTCCCGTGTTCGTCGCAACGTTTGGGCTATTGACGACGTGCGCGACCGAAAGCGTCGCTGTGGTCGGCCTTCCACGATTGGCGGAACGCTGACTATGACCTCAGAAAAGGATTTATCATCGACGGAAATAAGAGGAATGAAAGAACTTTAATTTTGACGGTGTTGGCAGTGTTCTTTTGAGAGCGCAATGATTTCAAGCTTCCACCATGCTAATAACAAACACCATCGGACTTGTTGTTTGCATGGTAACGACGTCACAAGGGGGAACCATAGGAGGGCGCCACCAAAACATTTCGGTGGAAAGAAAGCGGGCAAGTATTCGCGATTCCAATGGACTCCATTAGAGTTCCTGTATAGGCTCCCTACGGGAGCCAGAGTTGCGCGTTCATGCATGGCATGTGGATTCAGCTCCTCACGTGACTGAATTCGGCGAATAGCAGCGCCGCGCGTTCGAGGCGCGCGGCGACCTCGAAAGCCGGGGAACGTACGCCGGGGCGCGTGCAACGTCTACTTTGCTGCACGACACTTGATACGGCTCCTCACGTGATCGGATCTCGGCGAATAGCGGCGAGGGCTGCACGCGGCACGTGGAATCAAACGCGCAACTCTGGCTCCCGTAGGGAGCCTATAGACGTTTCCACTGTTTACAAAAATCACAGTCCACACGTGTTAAATCACAGTCCAGAACGCGCACGTTCGTCGCTTCGGAAAGCGAGCAAATTACGCGCCATACGCACCAACACTGAAAATGGAACCTGCCAAGTGTCCTTTTTTGGAAAGGTGTATACAGGAACTCTAGACTCCATTAAAACGGACGACACCTAGCGGGAAAACATTGAACTGAACGAAACAGGTCCTTTCGCGATTTCTGCGCGTCCCTTGTGGCTTCGTAGATTGCGTGCCGTCGGCGATTGGCGCGATAAAACAGTTGCCCCGGTGACTCTGTTGTTACTGTCTTATGATGTCGTATAAGCGTATTGCCCAGGTCGCTCCTACGAATACCGCGTGAACCAGACGTTGTGCGTTTATCGGCGTTCATCGGCACCCTGGTCCTTCCGTCGCGTCCCCGAGGAAGCTCGAGCCTCTGAAGATCGCCTACGCCAACACATCGCCGCAGGTTCGAAACGTGTATAGTGAATAAAAATCGGGGCAAACCATTTTGAGTTTAATGCTTGCCTGCTGAAACCCGAGAGTTGTGCATTGAGCAGGCACATGGTATACGACACGACCTGCATTAGACCGCCATAGTCGCGAATACAGCTTTGGTCAGGGTTTGATTCGCGTGACCGTAAGTGCGGCCGCGGCGCGGTTTCTACGTCGATCGGGCACCTCCAATGAGGTCCGAGCATGCACATGCCGAAGCTGCACGATGCCAACCGGGCCAATCAAGCCGTGCCAAAAGTGCAGCGTCATGTAGTTTGCCGTATTCTTATGACTGCACCTTTACAAAAAAAACAATAACAACTAAGACTGTTCTAACGAAAGAGCTGGAAAACTCCGCCCCCTCCCCCCCTCCCAAGAAAAAAAAAAGAAAGAAAAAGAAAATTGCGGACAGCAGTGACGTTACTATGCCACTCAGCTTTGGCGATGACACATTTAATAATAATAATATTAATAATAATAATAATAATAATAATAATAATAATAATAATAATAATAATAATAATAATTTACTTTATTTTCCAACAAAAAAAGGCAAGGGAAAAAAGCGGTTTACAAGCAACTTGACCGGTCTCAAGGCCCCCAAAAGTGCAGGAGCAGTGAGCACGTATTAAAATGCAGACCTACGCATTTAACAAGTAACAAAAACAAACAAAAAAACATCGGTGAAGTTGAACATTAGAAAAACGTATAGTATACACACGTCAAAAAAAAAAAAAGAAGTGGACATAACAAGTTGTTTTTGGAATCAGACGATAGGGTTAGAAAAAAATACATTTATATCCCGCAAGATGCCCATCGATATAATGTTCATTTCGATATTGATGTCGCTAAGCTGGTTGAGATGGGATGAATCAAGCAGCGTCGAAATTCGTTAGACCTTTTCTGATTATGATGGATTCGGCGATATTAGAACACGTACAGAAACATGCCAAACACCACGAAGGTGCATTTCGACGATGTCTGGTTGGTACCATATCAGCTCCTAAGCGTCCGGTGCGTCTGGACCTAAGCTCAAACGAAGTATATGATAAGTCGTACTTCCCAACGTTTCATACCTTGTGTCTGATATGTAAACACTTTTTCTGTTAAATTAGCAATTTTTTTTTTTTTTTTAGATAGCGATCGTTGATTTTGTTTCGTTGCTTTTATATATATACTCGTATTTACCCTAAGAATCGTACTAAAGGGGGCCCGGCTTCCCACTGAGCATTTGCTAATTTTACCCTCCACGTGTCGGAGTAAGAGAGATGTATGTGTATCCTAGATATGCGTTATGGTATTTTGTAAAGACTTACACGTTTCAAACGCCAAAAGAGTCACTTCTTCCTTCGCCATCTGTAAATCTTGAAAAAAGCTATTTCGACCAGCGCATAAATAATGCGAGAAAAAACATTTATGTGGCGACGTGTACAGCACATTAGCGGTATTCATACATATCATGCATTTTCATTATACATACGGAGTTGATCGAAAGTATTTTTTGTCAGACGTTCAGTTGCCTTATCGCATACGCTTCTCGGTATGTTAATTCTTTCTCTAATATAGAAAATTTCTGAAGGTTCGTTTCAGTCGTGACTGTAATTTATACGCGAATAAAATCATGAGTGATATATAAGTAATTTTATCTAAAGTGGAGGAATATGTTTATAGCGATATGTTAAGACAACTTTATGGACAATTTGTGCACGTAATGTAGTTAATCTGATCGTCCCGCGACATACACTACGAGAGAGAGAAAGTTTTAAACGTTGCAACTAGTTCTATTTTAAGACAATTAAAAAAAGTATATCCGGTTGCATTGGCACATGTGCTTGTGTGCCATTGCATCTGTGTGGAGAGTGCGCAGCGGCCACAATTATACACATTCCGACGTGCATTATTAGGTTTTTTTATTGTTTAGTTTTAATTTCTCCCGGATCTGTTCTCACTGGTTCTATAAGAGCAGGCTAAACATATACTTGCATTCAGCTCAAGAACCGAAGTAGAAAAAGCCCGGCTTCCCGCGGAGCATTACTAATTGCCCTTCTTTGTACGGTGATTTAAGATATATGGAGGTGCATTTTAAATTAGCTATATGTTGTTTTATCAAGTCGTTCGCGTTTAAAACGCCAAAAGCATTGTTTCTTCCCCCGAAAACCAAATCTTGTCAAAACTAAAGTTCCCGCAACATATAAACACTGCGCAAAACTCTTTTTTTCTTTTCCTTGTAGTAACAGCAAGTATACCGTAAAATGTCCCGGGAGATGGCCCACCCCCGAAAGATAACCTACCCCTTTTTTCGGCATGATTTTTTTTTTTTTTTAATACCGAAGGATAATTTGTTTCTAGTGATTGCAAGGCCCTAACCAATGGTGACCTTGGAAGAAATTATGTTAGTTAGTCCCGGCGGCAGATAAGCGAACATTGCTGACTGGGGACGACAGTCGAATGTGGTTCATCGTTCCCCTAGAGTTGTCATCACAAGTTTGGCAGGTCGCAAAATCTAAAACTATAGCACTTCTCATTTTTTTTTTTTTTTTTTTTATCGGACACCGAATTTTAGCGCGCCCCTTATTTCCTTTACGATTTGCGTTCAATTTTAGGTGGGTTATCTCTCGGGATATCACGGTATAGACCCTTTCTTCATGGGCGCCGCCATCTTGAAATGTCGCCACTTCTAGTATGGGCGAAAACATTGTTTTGCCATCGCCACGTCAGTAGGAGACACTTAGGATATAAGCGTAACCGTCACACATTATCGTTTTTCCTCCCCCTTATTTGTTTACTAGTTACAGGTTGAAACGTTTTAGTATTTTTTCGTCGCCCATACCGGATACGCCTATTAGGTGGCCGGGGACGAGAGTACACAGAAAAGGTCTATAGTCAAGCTGTCACGCTTCAAAAGCAATAAACCGACGAATGGGTGGAAAACGCTTCGTTGGGGGCACCAGCCTGGCAACCGTGGGCAGGCCTCAGGAACACATACCAGTGTCAAGATGGCGGCGCCCAGTGGCCTATTTCCTTGCAGACGTGCGCGTGTGTTAGCGCCGGGATGTTCCGGTGGAGCCCCCTTATGATTCCTCCGCGTGACGTAATTATAATTTGCATCGCCGTGACGTCATGAGTTGTGATCCTGGTTACTTATCATACAGTGTTGTGGGCGTTACCGAAAAGAAAAAGTATCGAAATAACGCTACCGGTTACTTGCAAATAAAAGGAACGCGTTACCAGTGGCGTACCAACTTATTCTTGAGTAAGGGGGGGGGGGGGGGGGGGGGGGCGGCAAAGAAGAAGGGAGTTACAGATTCTTTCCAGTTCCGGCCTGAGATGTTTCCCTTCGCGTTTTGATAGAATTAAAATAGCCGATCGCCGCCATCTTTTTTTTTTTTTTTTCTTGTCTGCCGATCGTGCTGATTCGCCAGCCCCGTGCCCCGCGGGAAAGCAGACCCGCAGGCTTTGTTCACAAACAGCGCGGCTATTACTCGATCAAATGCGGTAATGTGAAACCGACCACGTCTCGGCACCTTCGAGGAAAGAGACACAAGGAAGGCGATTTTGAGCAGGGTGAGGATGCTATAACAGCTGTCCGCTCTCTGCATGCATATCAGGTTTAAAGGCTCTAACCCGTTTGGCGCAGAATTTTGTCATCTTCGCTATTCTTATTTAGATAGCCAGGTGATTTTCGCGCGACGCTGCCGATTTAACAAGTGCTTCGGGTCGTGACGATATGAGTGGTACGGATACTTTAGATAACGCGGGGTCTATACACCCCGGCTTGAGTCGAGTTGGTCGCCGCGCAGCTCGATTGCCTGCTAAGCTGCGGGTGTTTTTAATCTTCGCGCTTCCCGCAGAAGTTGCAGCGCGTCGGTTTTCGCTAAGCGGTCGGCCAAACTGCACGTGCATAAAAAAAGATGAACGCCTAAAAAAAAAAATATATATATATATATATATATATATATATATATATATATATATATATATATATATATAGATATACCGCGGAATCTTCTATATATATACTGCCAAAATCGGTGCACAGCTTGTCGTTGAAATGCGACGACTGCATCTTGAAGCAATTTGGGGGTGCATGCTAGCTGCTGCTGTGTCTAGGAATATTTTTCGTCCGCGTCCATGGGAATCTTTTGTATACTTAAGACCAATTCACACAATTCTAAGATCTAACTGTCTACCTCCCGCGACAACCGACTTTTGTTGTAGCATACTTACTGCAATTCAAATAGTTCACTTTTACATACTTTACTGTTATACGGGCACCCTTAACCGCAGTAAAGTCACTCTTAAGTTCAGTTACGCTTAAACCGCAGTTACCACACTATACCCTCGGACAGCTATTTCAGGAGAAGTGAGGAGAGCGCGTGCGCAGCTTTGATGGACGCTTAAAAACTCAAGCCTACGTGTGCTTATAGCTTTGACTGCATAGCTACATAACGTTGAGTATATACTGTGCACGGTAACTGTGGTTAAGCGTAACTGTAGTGAAGTTTTCCCACGTAACTACAGGGTGTTACAGTATACATAAACATAAAAAGATTCTTGGTAGCGCTGTAACAGCGTGCCCCCCCCCCCCCCCCCACACACACACACACAAATTTCGGTAGCCCTTTTACAATTACAATTACACAACAATTACGCGTCACTGAAGGCTCATTTTTTGCCAAAATGTAGCGCTAGCGGTACGAACCTGATGCCAAGGTTTCAGCACTAACCCTTATCTTAATCAAAAGTTAGAAGTTACTTTCTAAAAAAAAAATTCAATGGGAAAATGGTGTCATTTTCATCCGTTTCCGATAACTGGCGTCGTAGAGCTCCATGTATTCGAAAGCTCTGTCGGCCGCAATTTTCCCTTTGAAAATTTCAAAAAAATCACAAAACTCACAATCACAAAATAATCATAATCACAAAATCACACATAGCCACACAACTTTTTAATAAAATAGCGGGTAATGCTGAAACTGTGGCACTTGTTCGGACGTTTAGCGCTACATTTGGGGGGAGAATGAGCGATCGGCGATGCATAGTTTATTTTGGGGGAGGAAAAAAAACAGTAATATATATGTATTTTTTTTTTTTTTTGGGGGGGGGGGGGCGGGGGGAAGTGGGGGGTTTGAACTTGCGTTTGAATCTATCACATTCAAAAATATAATTCACGTAATCCTTACATTGCATTCGATTGCATTGCATTAGAATGCAATCGGATTGATAGCTTAAGATACCGCTGTAAAATAACAAAGCGTGATTCTGGGAATCTCTATGCACGCATATGCCTTGCCCGAGTCTTCTGACATTATCTTTAGAGCCAAAAGAAGAAGAGTAAAAAAAAAACTCTATAAATAACATTCATCAAACGTCCTGGCCCTTTACTTGCGGTTTTAGTAAAATGAGACGCATCAAAGCAGTGATGCATCCGTTCGAGTTACTATGCAAGAGCTGTTTTGAAAAGGAAGCGTGTGTTCATCGTGGGACCTAGCGTTAATCCAACGTTATTTTTAGCATGCATTAACATGCATGCGAGAGACAGAGAAAGAAAGAGAGAAAGAGAGGAAAAGATACTCTAGTTCCGGTGTCTCTGTATCAGTGTTGTCCGCGTTCCTCTAAAACCGGAACGAAAGCTCGTTCCTCGTTCCTCCTCAATCTTTGTGCGAGTTCCGGTTACGAGTTCCAGTGGTTCGAAAGGAACGCGTTCCTGTTACACTTCCAAGAACAAAACGTGTCGTTACATTAACGTTACATTTCCGCATTCCAAGGAAATACGGTGCTGGATAGTCCGTAAATGAAATAAAGCGAGCATGTGAGAAAAAAAGAAATGTGTGGCGAATTGCTCGGCAATTGTGTTGCGTACGGGAAACGTTCGAACATCGAAAACGTTTAGCGATATTCTCACGGCGCTGTTCATCAGATAGTTTAAAGCATACCATGTGTACACTTGATAGGTTTTTTTTTTTCCTAGAATGAGGCGATACTACCGCTAATCGGGCTGATAAACCTGGCGATCTTTTAGAGCCTTCCATATCTTTCGAACTCTTCTCCCTCAGTATGCGCACAGGTGGTCGAGCTCTTCCTCGCCTACCCCTCTGGTCACGAAACCTACCCCGTTAACCAACCAGCGTCGAGCGTCGCGGCCACGCTTATCAGGCAACATACGCTTCGAGTCAATCGCCACGATCACATTTGTTCCTGTTTGTTTTTGATTATATCTGGAATACTTCCCGTCCCTTGAGGTCGGAGGTTGAAACAGTCGATGATAAAAAACCTAAATGCCTACTAAATTCGTAAAAAAAGTGCTAATAAATAAAAGAAACAAAAGAAGAGCTCAGTTCTTCTTGATGTTCCCTCAAAAATGTAACGAGTTCCTATTCTAAAAACATCGTTCTTTAAAACGCCGTTCCGTACAATATTTCTTTATGACATTATTTGGCTTCAAACTACAACTTTTCCGCACTTAGCCTTCAGAAAAAAAAAAAAAAAAGAAATGCTGAGTCACCGGGCGTCTGATATTCCGCAGCAGAAAGATACTGCGCATGCTCAGAACGTATTTTACAGCCCTGTAGACAAAGATGGCGGCGCGCAGAAGTCACTGGAATGGACTCTATACGTAACATGCAAGTGACGTCATCGCTCCAGGCTGGCCATCATAAAATAGGGTGTCCCAAGCGGACCATCCGCTGTAAAAATGAGCCGGAAAAATCGGCGCCTGCACACAGAAAGCTGAAACTTCCACCGAATGTGCACTGAGCAGGTCAGTTTTACCGAGTGAAGTTTCAAGGCACGGTTCTCTTTCTGTAAACATTAGGAAAAAAACTTGCCAAAGTCAAGGTTGGGCGCGTTCGCAGACGTCCGAATGAGAGGCTCCATTTACTTGTGGCGCCATTTCCCTATAGACGCAGCGAGCAGACAACGGAGTGCGACGTCTGCTCGCTGCGCAGGCCTCCTGCGCTCAAGCTTTGAGCAAGCTGTGGTGCCCTCATTTTGTGTAGTACAAGCTCACCTGATTGGGCTTCGCACTACTTATATGACACGTTGGCTCAGTGTTCTTTCTTTCTGTGTGGTGCTGAAGAACGAAGAAACACCTCTGAACCTCCGAAATCGCCTAAATAGACAATCAGAAGTGCCAGATTCATGCTACCATCGCTAGGGTACGCGTCTCTTATGTCTGAGTGGGGACGTCAGAAGATCTGGCGTCGCGTATCCTCGCTCTTCGCGTCTTAGCTGTTACCTGTGCTTCGAGGGCGTTCAAATATTCCTTGCTTCTTTGTATTTTCCTCGTGATCTCGCGTTCCCCACATGAGCAGGCACGCTCTCACATGTGTCGCAGTTTGGGACGGTCAAGTATGTAACAAGACCTAACAAGTCAATTTTCGCAGCACCCCCTGGGAAACGCAGAAGGGTTCTCAGGAGATGGCGCCAAAAGTTGAGAACTCGGTCGTCTGCGAACGCTCCCTACCTTTACTCTGGCAAGTTTTTTACCATAACTTTTTACAAGAAGAGAACAACGCCTTGAAATTTCACACGGTAAAACTAACATGCTCAGTGCACATTCGGAGAAAGATTAAGCTTTCTATGTGCAGGCGCCGATTTTTCCGGCTCGTTTTTCAGCGTAGGGTCCGCTTGGGTCACCCTATACGTATGTTATTCTTGCCAAGAAAAATAAACTCGACGGTACGAAATGTAGGCTCCAGAAGACATACGTGCTCAGCAGCAATTGCACCACAATGACTGCCGATGTGATTTCAGTGAAAGCCATCTATCCTGAAGTCAAGCACGGAGCCTTACAAGCCACCAAAAAGACGACATGTTCATCTTCTTGTTTGTGGACGTAATCACATGAGCAGTAGACAGTCGCATGACGTAGCCAATGGCTCACGTTCTCGAGACCTTGTGTCCAAATAAACAAACGAACAAACGAACAGTGAAACAGACGAAGTCCTTGGCGCGGCTGTGCTGGACCCTCCAAGGAGTATACCTGGCATCTATTTGACGATCGCGATCAGTAATAAAGATAGAGAAGTGAAGAAAGAACGCGCATTGATGAAGGTTTGTAAATATATGGCTTGCGTTGACGTCACATCAGCTGCCATTGTGATGGCCTTGCTGGTGAACCCGTACTTTCTGCAGCAAACACTTCGTCCCACCGATTTTGTTTTTCTCAGAAAGAACGACTATAGGGATGACCTCTAGCATGATATGACGACGTCACGTGTGAGCCACCGATAGAGCACCGTGAGAGGTGGAGATGCATCGCCGTGGAACATGGATGGTAGTCGCGGCTGTGACGTGGCCTCGCTTCGCTCACATGACCGCTCAACCGTTTGGTATGGAAGATTTCCAGTTTAGCATGAAATTATTTTAATTACATTCCGGCATAACGACATAAAAAATCGCCTGACTTAAAACTGTCCATCAAATGCAACGAAAGTACGATAGCACTAATACGCAGTTCCTACCCTACTACGAGGCCCTCGTTCCTACGCAAAGAGGGGGGGGGGGGGGGGGGTCGTTAAAGCACTGTTTAGGCCCCCTCCCCCTCCTCCCAATGGCGCGACGCCATTGGTCGCGCACACTATGACGTCAAACTAACAGCCGAACTCCGTGGCTGACGCTTTCCGGTGGCCTTGATACTACGGCACAATCAACAATATCTCCTGGCCGCTTGAAATGGATGTGTTCAAAAAGGCGTCCGTTCTGCTACCAGTGATAATCTGGAAAACGAACTGTCGTCTTGTGTGGGCCCCTTGATTTACGTTCAAAGTTGAGAACAAAGTTGGCTTCGTATTGACGTCTGCAAGCAGTCACGCTTGAAGAGCTAGTTTGATCGCCATTGATGGGGAGCACCATGTCGGGACACCGACCTGGTAACCCTGGGCCATGGGTTGGCAAGGCTTGACTATCAGACGATCTACACACGCCAGCGGGAGGATGGCGGTGCCCAGACTGGCAGACGTCTAAAAAAAATAACTTTCGCTAAACTCTTTTTTTTTTTTTTTCAGTTTGGTTTAATGTTGAATAACACGTAAGAGCAATCTGGAAGGCTAACACGTCTGGGGGAAAAAGGCTGTAAACTTGACAAGCGTCATCTTTATTGGTGTCAACTTGTTTACTTAAAAAGGGTTTCATGTTTACCGAGAGGAAGCTTGGTATGCCTGGCGCCAGTATACGCTTGGAGTATCGGCATTCGGTTCGCCGATTTGCTAATGGGCGACGCCGTTCTGGTGTTTTTAGGGGCATTCACTGGCGGCCATGGCTGAGTATTAAGCTGCTCAGCGTGTGCCTACTTCGAGATTCTCTGTGCAGAGCGTTTGCAACACGCATTCCCGTCACCATCAAGGTTGCCGGTATACCTTGGGAACCTGTAAGTGTGTGCTCGTTCTGAGCATGCCCGGTGAACAGTGCACTCGAGTATGGCGTCCAGCGAATACTCCCTATGCGGAGAGCAAGTCGTCTGCTTCTTGCGCAGGGGTTGCGATGATGTTAGGACGCCAAGCTCTTATTGGCTGATTGAAAAATGCAGTGGGTAGACCACAAGGCATCTAGCATTGAGGTCTACCCACTATCCTTCCAATTAAAGAAAAACAAAATGGCGTCCTTCTGACGTCACAGCAACCCCGGCGCAAGAAGCAGACGACTTGCTCTCCACATACGGCGTGGAAGTTCGTTTTGTTAACCCCCCCTCCCCCCCCCTCCCCCCCCCCCCCCCCCCCGGGGTTTCAACCAATGAAGGGGCGGGCTTGGCTGCCTCATCATCGCGCGGTTCCTTGCGCATTCTTTCTGTTGCCCTTTGGATGGTGTGCCCCCCTTTGCGCGTCGTTACCCTGAAGCGTAAGCTTGTTTAGCCCAAACTCCCCGCAAGCTCTTTCTTCTCGTTTGTGTATGCGCGTGTTGATCGAACGCACCGTAACTGCGTTCAGTCTCTATACATAGAATATCCCCCGCGTCGTTTTATTAGTCAGGAAGGGTCAATCATTCCACTGCGGGTCATTGACCTTACAGCTAAAGTGCACCAGGGTCATTAGAGCCCCACGAAATAAGCTACCCTCTGAGTATCGACACGCAGGTCCTTGGTGCATACAGAGCGGGCGCAATCGGCGATAGTTGCGGCTCGAAAATGTCGCTTCCCGAGCTTTCGAGACGCTGTGTCAGAGAAAGCTTTGGCAATATCGTTTTGCTCTGTCATCGACTGTTTTAACATTTCTGGAGGACGGAAAAAGCGTTATCCGCGACCAGGGGCGTATCCAGGGGGAGGGGGCTCAAGCCCCCCCCCCCCCCCCCCCCGAGATTCAGCCGACCCTACAATATACACATGCATTTGACCCCCCCCCCCCCCCCCCCTCACCCTCTCCGTACCTCAAGTCATGGACAACCCAGCCACCTCAGCCCCCCCCCCCCCCCCCCCCCCGAAAAAAATTCCTGGCTACGCCACTGTCCGCGACTTCAGACAAAGCTTTTGGTAACTGGCGACAGGGAATTTGAGCACCAAGACGGCTGAAGCGACGTATCGTATACCTTAGAGCTGTTTTAACCTTGCAAGCCACCCGCGGTAACATTGCTTTGGACATAAATGTTATTATTATTATTATTATTATTATTATTATTATTATTATTATTTATAGCTTACCTTTGCGACTTACCGGGTCTCCGTCACACAAGCCATTATAGGCTTTGACAGACCCGTTAGAACCATTGTACTATGAGATGGCAATGAAGAGTATTATTATTAGTAGTAGTAGTATTGTTTAATTAGTGGCTGTACGTTCATAGCTGCGTTCATTTTTGCTGTGAGCTCCCTGAGCATGCGCTGACGACAGTTCTACAACGTGCATTCAACACATTAGAGATTGTCCTTTTTGGCAGACGATGACTGAAAACCTTGTAAACTAAAATTTTATATAAAAAAAAGCACGCTCTCTCATTTTGTATTAATTTCCACTAAAAGTTCCAACAGAAATAGCTGTTTTTTTGTTCTTGTTTTTTACGCAAAAACATGCTTTCTTAACGCTCGTGGTGATCACAGTAAAACAAAAAAGATTGAGCCGCCATTTTGGCGCCTCGAGCCTGGGAGTTTCAGTACTCTGGGAACATTCAGTGACTCTAGTGTGCGCTAGCCTACTCGGCCACAAGTTACAACTACCTTGCTTCGAGGGTAGTTAATTCCAGTCAGAATTACTAGCGCGCAAAAAGTAATTAATTACAGCGGTGCATTACTTTCAGAAAGTGATGCTCCGTTAACAATTTCCTTCGAGAGCTATTCGACTCCAATCATGTTGATGTGTTGACATTTTCTCTTTCGTACTAGAACGGATTTGTTGTAAGGATTAATTATACGGCGTTTTACATTCGTCCGTATCTGTGACAACGCTTCAATCATCATCATCAACATTTTCTTCACAATAACCATTTTTACTGAGGAGCTAAACACTAACGTTATGACAGCACGTGCGCGCGCCGTCATGTTGACGGACACCAGACCACTACCACGCCGCCACCGCCGATATTTGCTCAATGATCATTGCGAAAGAAAGCCTAAACACTCGCTCCTCGCCCGACACCCGCGCCCCCCCCCCCCCCCCCCCCCTCCCTACAACACGCACGCGTATCCGGTGACGAACGACACAGTTCATGCGGGAATAAAGAAGCGGGGGAGGTGCAAGTGGAAATCGATCTATTCAGAAACCCACAAACACAACAACCACGTGACGTGTGTGTGCTCCCCCCCTTTCCCTCCCCAAACTTTTCACCAGCCTTCAAGCAAGTCCACGCCAAGTCCGGCAGGAACAAGTCGCCGCCGTCGCCGCACTGTCTACGAAGTCTCAAGGCGCGCGCAACGTCAAAGAAATAATAATAATAAAATAAAAAAAGAAGGAAGAGACGAAGCAGTCTGGAAAGGGAGCGACTAAAAACGCAAGCACGCCGGCGACGAGCAAAAAGAAGCACAACAGCAAAAGCGAGTTTCTCCTCCCCAACCCTCCGTCCGTCACGTGATTCCATTTCGCCTTGACTCTCGAGGCAGGCGGCAAGCGCGAGTGAGAGCGAGGGATAGATAGGTTCCAGTACGTCACGCGGAGTAGCGGTGCTAGTGTAAGCGGCTGGCTGGCGAGGCAGTGCCGGCAGGCAGCAACTACAAAGAGCAGAGCGACGACGACGGCACAACTAGCTCAAATCGGTTGGATCCGCCCTGCCACGGACGAAGACCTGCGAGGACTCTCCCGGCAAACTGAAACACCAGTTCCCACTGCCGGTGGGCCACGACCAGGCTGGTAGTTGTGCATCTTGGGCTTCTTCTTGGAGTGGATCCGCCAAATGTCTTCGAAGATGTCCTCGGTGTGTAGTACCAGGACGTGGATGATGTCTTGAACGTATTCCAGGACCGTCATGAATCTACGGGACACCGGTGCTGTCGCTTGCCGTGGTACGGTTGTCGTTGCCGTGTTCTCTGAGATCTTTGCGAGCACCTAAAACGTTTTAGATTTTTTTTTTTTTTTTTGTGTGTCATTTGAAGATTGGTTTGGAGATTTGGACAGCCCGTGTGTCGTGGTGTTGTCTTTTGGAAGCTGTCCACTGCTGCTACCGCTACTTCAGCATCCGTTGGAGGTTGTCTTGCGCCGTTGGAGCTGTTGGTTTATCTGGTAGGTTTGACCTTCTTACTACAAGATATTTTCTCCTTGACCACCGGCGTATAACTCCTTGTCGGACAAACAGCGCTCCAAGTTCAAACAACTCAAAAGATGACCACGAGCGCCGGTACTGAATTCTTTCGCCGAGGATTCAACCGACTCTAATAGAAATTTTCGTTTTACAAATAATATATATATATATATATATATATATATATATAAATAATACTACCGAACTCAGTCGCTCCACACCGTTGTAGTGCCTCCCTGGGAGTATTTCGTATATTATGTCTTCAGCTGTATACGTGGAGAAGCTGCTTGGTTTATGGAGGTGCTAGTGTTTTCTCATGAGGCAAACATACTGCAATCCATTATTAGAACGTCACCGGTTGCTGCATTTATATCATATTAGCAAATCTGGCTAAAGCGTTTTTTTCTTTTTTTTAGCTTGTAGATTGACCTTGGGGCGAGGTCTTCCGTATATTTGTTGTGCAATGTCCGCTATAGATACTGCAAATGTTTCCATTTTTCTTCATATATTATTTTCGTATGTGACGTCATTGCCTTCCTTTTCGAAAGCTTTTTTTAGATTTGTTTATATATATATATATTTATTTATTTATTTATTTATTATATTTCCTTGGCTCCGGCTGCGTCGTCGGGGATGGTGAAATTCCCGGCTTTCCACGACGATTCGCAAATTAGACGCCACCAGAGTTTGTTCAACTTTCCTCGTCTCCTACTGCTGAAGTGCGTTCGGTTTTACGACAGCCTCCGTGCTCTGCAACGAGTGATCGAAATTAAGATTAACGTTTACATCGGCGTGGCAGCGTTTGCAAGATCTATCACTCTTTTTTTTTTTTTTTTTTTTCTTGGCATTCTTTGAAGAACTTACCGTTCACAGCATGTGCGTCGGATACGTATTCCCCATCCGAGAGTGAAAGCCGTTGCTAAGGGCGGGTAACGAACAAGAAACAGACACTGTTCGCAGACAGACACGTCACGAACACCTTTTTATCTCCCGACTCTTGATTGCGCTAACTCTGTTTCACCTTGTGCTTGTACCGCAGGAAAGGCTACAAGCGCGAGCTCCTTGCTCTAGGGCACATCTCGGCGGAACAAGCTCTCGTGCACCAAGGGCAGCTGCCAACGCTAAGAGCTCGCGCTTCTAGCCTTCGCTGCGGTACAACATAAGGTGAAACGGAGTATAGTTGTAATTCATACTGAAAACTATTTACGAAATGCGAGCAGGACAAGGACGAAACAAAAGGTACACATAACGACGAGGACTGGCTCCAGTCCTTGTAAATGTGCGGATTTTTTCGTCCTGGTCCACACCTTTCACAATAGTTTTTCACCTTGTTATCAGTCGCACTGCAGGACTCAGGGATCCTGGGTTCAATCACCACCCCTGCCCGTTTCGATCTGGATGAGCATCGCACGGGCATGTGTCCGTTTCATTACAACTGCGTGATGCACGTTAAAGGCCCCAGGCTAGCAGTGTTACTGGACAGGCAAAATTTATCTTCTACAGCGGACACTCCGCAGACGGCCATCGGGGCTCCAGGGTTAACTTCCAGCGCTTCCCGCAAGCAACGCAATGAGAGAGATTTAGTAGATGGTTCCGATGTCCCCGGTATCGATACCCGATAACGATACGATACATGCGTAAAGGCGGCGGTGGAGTATCGTTATCGGAGTCGTCGGAACGATCTACTAAATCTCTTCATTATTACACGAAAATCGTTATCAAAATTGTTTCGCAAGCGCGAGGAGGGGGGTGTTGTAGCTCAACAAGATGCTTTCTTGGCACGAGTATCTTGGAGCACGGAAAACCGACACCGCAGCCACGTGTTCGCGCCCGTGGCTTGCACGTCGCGCTCAACATTGGGGAATTGTAGTAGACCGTTTCCGCAGCCCGCTAAGCACCCGGATAGCGCTCCGTAATCCGCCACAAGACCTTGAACTATGCAGATAAGGCTGGCGGCGCGCATGCGCAGCTGTGGCGTTTTCTTCAGGGATACCGTAGCGGAGGAGAAAAACGGTCTACTACAATTCCCTATTGACGTCGCTGTACGGTACTTTTATACGGCCGAGTCCTTTCCATTGGGCGGCGGCTTACGCCATGTAGCCAGCGTTTTGAATACCCTAAAATAGATCCCTTTCCGGTAACCGCCCTTAGTTGGGGGGCATGGAAATATCCCGTATGTGATGGCAGACACCCAAAACTGCGTCCCTACAGATGCTACAAATTTCGTTATCGTCATTATAATTATACTCCGCTCATCCCTAAGCTGAAAGTGCGGTGGAAGCTATACGTGCTCGTTGGACCAATCGCGCGTTCCTGTTTCGTCACGTGATCACGCTCCCGCCCATTGTGCAGACAGGGGAGGCAGGTGGTGCATCGGAGGCGGTTAATTAATCTTGCAAGCGCGTGGTTACTTTTTTTTCTGTTATTTGATGTTTTGGAGCCCTAATCTACAAGGTGGGAACCGGGGGGGGGGGGGGGGGGGGGGGGGGGACCGGGACATGTGGGACCGGGGGGGGGGGGGGGGGGAGGGAGGGAGGGAGGAAGGAACCGGGGCATCGCTGGCCAATTGCAGCAGGCGGCGATGTCCCGATCCTCTCGTCCCGCCGTATAGATTAGGGCCCTTGTTCGCACTGCCAGTGTTGCGCGGTGCACATGTTCGTTTTAAGTCGCTGACAGGCTCAGCTAATACACGATGGGCGTGGCCTCACGATTCGTTCTTGAGTTTGTCTGGAAAAGTCATTCGCGCTTGTTATTTAGATGGGGTGTTCGTCAACGCGACGCGCTCGAGCTTCCAAATTACTCGCGTCATAAATAAATTTAAAAAAAAATTAGACAAAAGTTTTTTTTTTTTTTCCGTGCCCTAATTTCAATCTAGATTAATTGACCTTGGCAGTGAGCACGTATACAGTCTGCCACGATATGAAAGACCCATTCGCCAATGGGCAGTTTATGCGCGCGGTGCTATTCACATCTTTCCCCAAAGGCACTTTGTTTTTGCATATAGACTAGGTTCATTTATTTCCTCACCACGGTCAATATGGGGCTGCACCAAAGCGGATCGAGTTTTTTTTATACTTTTTTTTACCTTTTCGCAGAAGTATCTAAAAAAATAATCCTTTACGTAAAAAAAGAAAAAAAAAACAATTATCTCAATATTTGTATGTCCGAAATACTTTTTGGAGTAGCCAGCTCTGTTTCATATTCATGAAGACCGTGCGGAACAAAGTAGCTAGTACGTTGATTTCCTCGTGCTCCGACCGTTCTATTTTTGGAAAGGGGGGGGGGTCGTGGGTCGTCGTTCATGAATGGTTCAGTGCACACGGTGGCAAAATGTCACCTGTGCTCTCCGCACCGCCAAGGTCATCCTGGCACTTCCTGCGCGAGCTTTGCCACGTGTCCTATACATGGCACGTGTAACTCGCTCTCAAACACACCGGCGAAAAAAGAAAAAAAAAAAAAACGATTAGGTGGAACAGGTATGTGGAAGGCTATATCGGGGATACTCACACGCCTCTGCCAGCATAAGTGATTGGGGTAGTATCGTTTATCCACGGAGAGACTATTTGTAAGTCGGCACTGGCATACTGGACACGGAACGCTGTCAAAGCTTCTTGCGCGAGGGCGTCGTGGCTTCACCTGGCGTGTGACCAAGCCGCGCGCTAGCTTTGGCAGTGTTTGTACACTTTGTACATCACACTTGAGGTGTATTTTTTTTTTTTTTTTACAGGGTGTCGCCCCTTCCCCCCACCCCCCCCCCCCCCCCCAAAAAAAAAAAAAGTTTTTTTTTGTCGCAAAACTACTACGCATAGCCGAATGCCCATTGGCGCCCAAGTGTGTAATTTTAGCACTCCCAACTAGATGCCAAAGTTTCAGAACTATAAGCGTTATCATATTCAAAACTTGTTATTTTCTTAAAATTTGAATGTGACAATGGGGCCCGTTCTTCGCCAGTTTTCGGTAAAGCCCACGTGTTCGAGAGCTCCGTCGGTTGCCATATTCCCATTGACCAATTTGACCGAGCGTTCCACGCAAGCGCTACATGCGTGACGCCGTAACTGTATAGTTCTATAGACCTTTCCAATGTTTACAAAATCACAGTCCAGCGTGCGATCTTCACAGCCCAGCACGTGCGCGTTCGTCGCTTCGGAAAGCGAGCTAAGCACGCGCCATACGCACGAACAGTCAAAATGGCACCGGCCACACGCTCTTTTCTGGAAAGGTCAATAGGGAGTATTCACTGGCGGCTCTGTGTGCGCGAATGCTGAGCGCGTGCTGACGGCCGGCGAGCTTCCACAGTTCTTTTGCAACGTGCACTCCGCACCATCAACAGTGTCGGTCTTAGCAGCCTATTGATGTGAGCTCGTTCTGGGCATGCGCTCTAAACAGCACCCACAAATATGGCGTCCAGTGAATACTCCCTATAGACCATTGCAAGCATGGGGCGCGGCTGGTGCCCCATGCGTGCAAGCACGTGCAGCTTGCGCGTGAACATAGCTTTGGCGAGCTTGCAATTGCACGGGCTTGTCCGCACGAGTAGAGACATGGCGGCGGCCAGTCGCCCTGCTTGCAATCGTCTATGGGGAGTATTCACTAGCGGCCATAGCTGTGTGCGCGAATGCCGATCGCGAGCTGATGGCGAGCTTTCACAGTTCTTTTAGAACGTGCATTCCGCACCATCAAGAGTGGCGGTCTTAGCAGCCTATTAATGTGAGCTCGTTCGGAGCATGCGCTCTAAACAGCACCCACAAATATGGCGTCCAGTGAATACTCCCTATAGACCTTTCCAAAAAAGGACACTTGGCAGGTTCCATTTTCAGTGTTCGCGCGTATATGGCGCGTGATTTGCTCGCTTTCCGAAGCGAAGAACGTGCGAGTTCTGGACTGTGATTTAACACGTGTGGACTGTGATTTTTGTAAACAGTGGAAACGTCTATAGGAGGCAGGCGCCAGTTCACGAGGCAGCGCGTGCCGCTTCGTGCTCTGCTCGTGCAGACGCTCAGCGGGATTTTCGCTCGTGCATAAAGACTACGTATGCGGAGCGCGAACTTGTCTGCTTCTTTTGCAGGAGCTGTAGTGACGTCAGAAAGACACCGAGCTCTGATTGGCTCTGATTTAGATTTCAATGCTCTACTTCGCTTCTGCTTCAGTCCAGACGCAGCCGACGACCAGCGTCGAAAGCGCAAGTCACTGGGCCCTTTCCGTTTGTTTGGTTCAGCCATAAGAGAACACATACAGAAACACGACGAACACCGGGATGGTGCGCTTTTGACGCCGTCTGATTGCTCCCATCAGTTCCAATCAGAGCCAATCAGAGCTCGGCGTTCTGACGTCACCGCAACCTTTGCGCATTCAGAAGCAGACGAACTTGCCCTCCGCATAGTTCCGACGACGTATGACGGCAGCGGTGTGGCGTAATGAAATTGCACTGCGAGATCGGTCTATCGAAAATTTCCGAAAATCACTTATAACTCTTGAAGAAGATAACGGTTAGTTTTGAAACTTTGACATCTAGTTCGTACCGCTAGCGTTACATTTGGCCAGAGAATGAGCGTTCGGAGATGCGTACTTTATTTTTGCGGTAAAACAAACGAGAACAAAAAACCTCTAACTTTCTTTTGGGACACCCTTGACAGCATACGCAACAAGAGTTCCGGATAGCTTAAAGGGGCCGTGCAACATATTCGCTTGAAATGTTTCTTCACTGTACACGAGCTCACTGGCACTAATGGGACCCAAGTAGACTCGCACGCAACGTCAGCGACCAAGAAACTCCTTTGTTGCGGTGTAATTTCAAGGACAAGAGCGAGTGTTTTCTTTCAATCTCTCCTTCGCAAAACTTGCTGACGTAACTGGCAAATCGCAGGTCCCCCCCCCCCCCCCCCCCCCCCCGGCACGCCCCTCTGTGAAGATATATGAATGCGGCTCATTGATTGGACCCGAGCATTGCGTGAGCACTCGATTTGGGCTCGTAATAATGTTCGACGAGCATTCGGGTAGTGGCTCGTGCCCAATTGCTTCAATGACGACAATAGCCGAACCATAACAATGTCTGGAACTCAGCGCGTGCCCTGTGCTTTGACAACCCCCAAGATCACGTGGCCGCTCGTTCTGGCTGCGAGGTGAGGGAGTATTGTGCGCTGCTCGTTTTTCTTTCATTTTTTTTTCCCGCGACTTGTATTGCGTGTGGTGAAAAAGGAACGCTCGTGGCATGGGTCATTAAAACGTCGAATCCCGGACAAAAGCTCACCAGACAAAAGGTCACCGTACGGAAGCTCACGGGACAAAAGCTCACTGGACAAAAGCTCACCAATTGTTTCACAGACCCGGACAGAAGCTCACCAGGAGAAAATTTCATAGTGGTCTTAACACGAGAGCGGACAACTTAAGTGCATGCGTGCGACACTAAAATGCAACAAAAAATTAAATCGGACAGGCGCATGGTTTGTTGATTGGAGTAGAAACAAATTTATTTATCGGGTGGTTAGAAGCGAATGCAGTCCCTTACTATCTTCAGCAGTCCTGGTAGATCTTGGTGTACCTGGAACCCCTCAAAAATATTTTTGAGACGATTTTGCAGGCGGAGAGTGGTTTTTCGCACCCGTTTGTCTGAGGGTTAACCTCTCCGGGCTTGTGTCAATGCCGTGGCAACGAGCGCCTGATTTTGCTGTAGTCATTCAGTCAGCCTCCAGACGCTTGAATGGGCGTGGCCGACAAGCTTCTGGAACCCGGTATTCCATCCTTCGCAGGTGTTGTTCCTCCGGTCTTTATCTAGAAGAGTGGCGTCATACATATTCCACCGTTCCGGAGGAAACTCCGGTCGTCGGCGGCGCACAGTCAGGCAAAGGGAACAATTCGCTCTCGGTGCCGCCGCAGAAGGAGCAGAAGCATAACGGAAGGGGCCCTTGACATATGTGCAATCAAAGTAGTTCAGCAGGTGCCCGATGTCACCGGTAGACTTTCCCCTGATATAGGTTAGTCCCTCGGGCACACGCTGTGGTGGAGGGACCGCCAGCCTGTCCAAAATCCCGCACAGCTTTCTAAATTGGTCATCTGTCTTGTACTTGTCCAAAAGGCCCAACTCCCGTTCCTTCAAAATATTTTTAAAAATTCGCAACTCAATGGTTTGTGTATTACAGTTTTGCTTCAATTTCCCTTTCACGTCACCCTGAGATAATCCTTGATTTCAAATGAATTTACGACGCACAATGACGAAAATAATTTAATTTTCCTAGCCATTCACTTTAAATATTACTCTGAACTTAAGAAAGCCCATGCATTAGTAATGAAGAGGCATTGTGCCGAACCCTTATGTGCGCGTTTAAAGTGACATAAGCACAATGAAAAAGCGAGATCACCGAAGGGTGACTTCGCTTCTTCGGTCACTCTTGGGTTCAAAAACTTCGGTTCACGAAGTTTCTTGGGCGTGGCACAACTACAAGGGTGCTCTGGCATGCCATGAGTCAAGCAAGCTTGATTTATCAGCTCCACTCAGTTTTGGTGACCTAAATTTTGGACCCAAATCCTTGCTTCTCTGCCTCTTACGGCTTATCTGTCGACACCTTTGCATGGGATGGGATACCAGTTCTCCTAAAAAGGGTGCAATGTCCATCGCGTCCGCACTTTATCCTACACCGTGTTTCGCCGGGTAGCAAAACAAATTAGGTAAGCTTTTGTCCGGGTCTGTGAAAAAAAAAAAAACGGGTGAGCATTTGTCCGGTTATCAAAACGTCAGGGATTCGTTCTAGGCGGTATTTTTCGCAAAGTACAAAGATCGTTACATCGCCCCTTTAAGAAACTTTCGGGCGGGGCGAGCTCACGGGACACCATATATATATATATATATATATATATATATATATATATATATATATATATATATATATATATCTTCGCTTCGCAGGCACCGAGATTCTCGCATTAGCCGCTAAGAACGACAAAGAACGAATTCAAGAAGCTCAAGAATACTAAGCCACACCTTGTGTTTCTTAAATTCTCAGCGGCCATATGCGGAGCGCAAGTCGTCTGCCTCTTGCACAAGGGTTGCAATGTCGTCGGAACGCCAAAAACATAATTGCCTATCGAAAAAAAAAAAAATAGTGGCTAGATTTCGAGGCATCTAGCATTGAGGTCTGCCCACTATCCTTTCGATCAAAGCCCATCGTCGTTCTGACGTCATCGCAACTCCCGCGCAAGAAGCAGACGAACTTGCTCTCCGCATACAGTCAATGACAGTTTAATAAACCCAGTGCGTGGCTTCTTACGCTCACGCTTTGTGCTTCGGGAGCTCTTATCGACAAATGCCGAAATCTTATTGGCCGAGGAGAGATAAGGACATGTTCCGGGCGCACCATGTCCAGCGTTAGCTCTCAGTGACCGTGTGTGCTTGTATCTTTTATAAGGGCTTCGTGATATGCATGTCACACGTGAGAGACAACTTAGCAGCCGCAGCGCGTTATAAACAAGTACAAAATGAAAGGACTACCTAGAAAGACAACCACAGCGCTGACTAAACACTCACGTTCCGTCTACTTCTTTGTAAAAAGCAAAACCACAGTAAAAAAAAGATGGATTTTTTTGTTTGTAACACATAGTTATTTGGCAGATAGAGAAACGGAAGGGTTTGTCATCAAGTCGCGCGATCTTCTCGGCTGCAATAATTTCTCTAATTATAGAGGGTCGCCAATTATTGTTGCGTTGTCTTTCTGTGTGTCCTCTCCTTTTCCTCGTTGTTTATGACGCGCTGTTGCGACTATACCTAATACGAACTCTTATCACCTAACGCGCCCAAGCTTCCGCCTTAACGAGAGACAACTCTTTTGTGGCGGATCAAACTGCGTCACCCAAGGCCTTCTATACAGGATAGTATCTGACTGGGATTATTAGTGACGCAAATCTATACCCGTCTTCACCTCAAGAAAAACAGCAAGTTTTGCGCATTGTTCGTACGCGGCGCGAAGTAGTTCTTACGAGATTTGGTTATCGAAGGAAATTTTGGCGTTTAGAACGTCTACGTCTAAATGAGAGAACATATATCTAATCTACGATTCACCTACATATAGCTTAATTCTCTACATAAAGGGGGAAATCAGTATTGTTCCGCGAGAAGCCGGACTTTTTTTTTTTTTTTTTTTTACTATTGTTCTTGAGGTAAAAACGGGTCTACCTGCCTTTATCTTTACTCACTGTTCGATCGCCGGACGAGTTCGGCTGAGCCTCTACCCACTAATAATTCCCATCGGATCTCGGTGTTCTGCCGTCTCCCCCTCACCCCCAGTTTTTAAGCGTATTTAAGCGGGGAAGGCTTTTTAACGGAAACAGCTGTTGTTCGTCCGTCTGCCTCTTTCCCCGCCAAATATAGCGGGGAAATTAATAAACAGTGACCTTCACTCCAAGAAAACAACTTATAATTAGGGTTCCGCGTTTTCTGTATCTATTTTTCTTCAGATTCGGGGGTTATTTATCGGTGTTTATTTTTTCTCTTGGAATCGGTGTTTTTCGGTGTTTAATTTCAATGCTGGAAAGAAATCGGTGATTATCGGGGCTTGTGTTGCAAAGCGACTGCATAATTACTAGAAAAACCACGGCACACCTCACATTACACACGTTTATTGTACACACACCAAACACGTCACACAATGCACATACATATGGAAATAACAGAAAGCGTGACGCTTTCAGAAGCATGATATCAAAACTGAAACCTATTGAAAAAAATTGACATGTACATTGTCAGAGACTTGTCAGTCATCGAAGCACGTTCCTTGCGGCTAAGGAAACGCAGTCTAGAAAACGCACGCTCCACGTTCGCGCTTGGAACGGGGATGGCAAGAAAATCAAAAGAAGATTTTGACAAGACTGGCCATTCCTTGCTGTGCGCTCTCCAGAAGCTGCCAATGCATTGCCGGACCTAGAGAGTGCCTTCATGTGATATTGCCCTCCCCCTTCCCCCTGTCCCTCTTCGCCTTTCCTCCTTTCTCCCATATACCAGGAAACCTATGCCTGGACAAAAGACTTGAAAACCGTTGTGCTAAAAAAGATAAGGGAACGGGGCAATAAACCTGGTTTCAAAAGAAAGGGACGACCCCAAGGACAGTTCAGTGGGGCTGTGCTCCGGGTCAACGAGAAAAGAAAGCGGCCTAGAAGATTCTTTCAGCAAAGCTACCATTTTTTCCGCAGCTTGAATTCGGTGTTTACCGATTCAGAAAAAAACGCTTCGGGAAAACACGGAACCCTGCTTATAATGTCTCAAACAAAATTAAACGCTCGCTCCTTAAATAATGAATTCTGTGCATCTCCAGTAACCTGTGCACGTTACCGGAGTGACTAAATATTGTCACTCGTTAGTAAGATTTAAAAGAAAACGCGGTACTTCGGTTGAGACGTAACGAATTACTTTCTCGTTACACTGCCTGGGTCGTTTCTTTTAATTTTTTTTTTCTGAATCAGTAGCCGCTTTTTAATATTTCGGGTCGTTAATAATGCCTAGCTTTTTAACGCATTCGTGAGCATGCTTTTTTATTTTTGTTTTGTTGGCGCGTTTTTTATGTGAAAGTCACATATACGCGAGCTGGGGTAAAAACCAAACAGGGTAACCTTTGTTGCACGCGTTCCTCTCTACAAGTAATTAAATACTGTTACTGGTTACTCCATCAAGAAATAACTTTATTCGTTCCTTGTCTCGAAAAGTAGTAACTAAATTGTTGCTTCGTTACAAAAAACAAAAACAACAAAGAAGCTTCGTTTTTATTTAAAGAAAAAATGAGGTTTTGCGCATTGTTCATACGCCGCCCGAAGTAGTTCCTACAAGATTTGGGCATCCGAGGAAGAAGCGGAGGGGATCGGTGGCCGAGTGGGCTGGCGCGCACCAGCTCGGAGCACGTGGAGCGGAAGCTCGCGCTGCAGAACCCAGGGACCCTGGGTTCAATCCCCACCCCTGCCCGTTTCGATCTGGATGAGCGTCGTACCGGCGTGCGGTCGTGTATCACTACTGCGTGGTGCACCTTAAAGATCCCAGGCTAGAGGTCCCACTGCACTGGCTAAATTGCTCATCTACAGCTGGGAGACACGTTGCCCGTTGAGGCTGATCAATTTCCGGCTATAAAAACGCCCAACACTATTAGGAAGGAAGAAGCGATGCTTTTCGCGCTAGAAGCGGGTACGTCTTGATAAGATGGCATATATCTAATCTAAAATTCACCTACGCTACAGTACATATAGCTTAATTGTCTAGATAAAAGGGGAAATTAGTAATAATCCGCGAAAAGCCGGTCTTAACTTTCTTTCTTGTCTTTTTTTTTTTTTTTTTTCTAATGCGGTTTTTGAGGTGAAAACGAATATAGGTAAAAATAGAGCGAAAAAAGAACAGTCTTACAATAATTCGCGTTCTTTTTGCTGTTGCTTTTCCGCAGGAGAGAGCAATGCGAAGACGGCGTTCGGCGCCAGCGTCCCTTCGTCAGCGCAGCCGGAGGAAGACCGAGGCGTAGCAAAACAACGCATTATGGTTCTGCCGCACGTCGCTCCAGCACCGGCCGCACATCGGTAAGCTTCTGCGGCGGGGGTCATTTCCTCCTCGGTCGCATTACGCAGGCGGATCACACGCGCGAAGACCTGCCTCTTGCCCCAAACCGCGCGCGTGGCGTCTGCGCACGTGTTGGGACGGTGCACTTCGACAGATGGCGCTGAAAAGAAAAAAAAAAAAAGAGGCTACTCAAAGGAGCCCACCGGCTTGGACACGATTCGTACGTGACACCCCGTTCCAAAGGGGATAGCTACATACATCATAATCACCATCAAGAGGGAAGCCACGGGCACGGTGGAAGAAACATTTAGGTGATGACTCTCTGTCTGACACGGCGACCACATTATTTTCGGCGCGCCGAGCGCTTCACTCGCACGGGGATAGATGGCGCCCAAGTATCGGGTCCCTCCGAAACCGACCGCTCCGGTTGTTTCTCCCAGCGGTGGTCCCGCCATTCCCTCTCCCACCGCTTCTTGTCGTACCTCACCGCCGCCACGCCGCCGCCAAGTCGCCACCAAGTCGCCAGAGTTCGTAAATCTGTGTTCTCTTCCTTCTTCTGCTTCGTCTTCTTCGGGTTAAGGCTTACCTTCGTGCATGATGGTGGCACCTGGGATCGACGCAGCACCAAAGCAAAACGCGAGGCCAGCCACTGGCCGCGCACCACCACCACACCGCGACAAAGGCGTGCACGCTACGCCGCCCAGTGATGTTCCATACCATGTCCAAAAATTCCCTTTCTTGGGTACGAAACTTCCCTATGTGAGGCACTTGTTCCCTGCAAAATTTTGAAATATCCCCGCATATTTCCCTGCATTTTGTTGCCTTTATTTTCGCATCAGCTGATTTCTGTGGTCATGCAGGCCACTATGCGGGCATTTTACCACAAAATCTGCATGACATCGCATGTTTAAAGAGAAGAAAATGTTACTGCACTACCGAAAAACCAAGTATAAATTTTCGCTATGTGGATTACGGAAAATTTCAAGTTTCTAGAAACAATTCCAGTTAGATTTTCAGCTTCATGAGTGAAAAATTATATTGACTAAAGTACATCTATAATGTACTTGGTGTAAAGTACAAAGCAAATGAGAGGTTACGTACTTCAAGTAAGGTCGTAATTGTACATTGGGTGCAATTTACTTGAGGTAAAGTACTATAAATATTACATACTTCCAAGGTACGAGTACTTTTTAACACAGTCTTTCATGGGGGTAATCGAGGGTGATCCAGTTATTTTCCAACGAAGTCAAGTGGCCATGGAGTAGTTGTTTCACTCTCGCTGACAAACTATTTCACACCATCATCCTATACGGAACTTATTTGCATTGGTCTTATAGCCGCCATTCTTCACTCAAAGAAATTACCAAATGATATCTTGAAAAACGATAGCCTGTTCTTACATAACAATACACTCTTTTTCAAAATCGGAGAATATATTTTGAAGTCGGAAGTTGTACCTTTGCTCGGAAAGTACCGGAAAAAAATACTTTAAATAAAGTACAAGTACATACTCGGAGAATGTACTTCGAGTTAAGTATAAGTTTTCTAAACCTACTTGAAAAGGAGTCATTCAGACACATTTTTTTTCTGCACCACAAGCTTTTCCCGAATTCCCTCGTTAATCCTTAAAATTCCCTGCAAACGTGGTGAAATTCCCATTTCCCTTTTCACCAAAATTGAGACCGAAAATTCCCTAAAAAAGGGAAAATTCCCTGCATGGAACATCACTGACGCCGCCCACACCGTGGCCACCGAGGAGGGACCTCACACCGCAGCGCCCTCCGCGGCGGCGCGGAACTAACTACTCCTGGTTCGAGGCTGTAGCTCCGAACACGATCTGGTCGCTCGCTCCCCGCGGGAAGAGCGGCCAGAGTCATCACCTAAATCTGTTTCTTCCACCGTGGCCACGGATTAGGTGGTGCTGAAGTCATTGGATCCTGGGAAAGTAACCCCAAGTATGGTTGCCATTTTGGTTCGTTGAATGAGCAGTCTCTCCTTGATCTCTTTCCATTCTTGGTGAGCCGATTCGAATTCGTGGTGACAGGTCGCTTCATAAGGGCACTTCTTGTATACCGAGATTTTGCTATCCACACACCGACGAAACAAGCAGCGCGCATGTCCGCCCCGCCACCGCATGTGGCGTTGGTGCTTGGTGGCATTGAGAAATAATTTCCCTGTCTCGAAATATGTCAGAAGAACAACGTGATTGTAAGAGATCTGTGGAGATAAGCGTGCTTAATAAGTTAATTCTAAAGTAACTGAGTCCTGGGACAGCATTAGTGCCAAGCTCCCAGAATTGTCGCCATTATGGTTCGTGGAATGAACAATTTCTCCTAAATTTTTTTCCATTCTTTGTGAGCCGATCTGAATTCGCTGGTGGCGGATAGCTTTATGGAGACGCTTCTTGAACACCGGGATTTTGTTATCCACACACTGGCGAAGCAAGCTCGCATCTTCACACCGCCACCACATGCGGCCCCGGTGCTCGGCGGCATTAAAAAATAATTGTAGTGTTTTTATTTACTCAAGAGCAACGATACCAACGTAAGAGATATGCGGAAATAAGCACGATTGATAAGCGGATTGCAGGCAAAGCCCCAATGACGCTTATATTGGCGTGGAACGCTTTCAGTTCTTGACTTGAAAATACCAAGTGAAGTTTATTTAGTTATACCAACGTTGGGGAGTGCTTCTAAGTAGTATTTAGCGAAAGTAGAAAAATCGTTTCATGGCTCCTTTGAGCTGAGAATGCAGCCAAAGCTACAAGCGCGCTTCTGGTTTTGAGAGGTGGATTTCTAGCGCCGCGAGTGCTCGGTCTGCGGGAACGTATGAAAGTAGCGAACGCCGCCGGAGAGAAGGTCTCCTCCTCTTCATTGTTCGCTCTTCTACAATGGAAAGAGGTGGGAGGAGCTTCCCCTGAATTCTTCACCTGTCACCGACCATGGTCGGAAGAAAGTTACAACAGCACAGACGCAGAAAGAAATTCCATTCTCCGCCTAATGCTCCTTTTCTTTATCTCGCTCTGACGGTTCGGCTTGTCTTCGGTTGGAGAGTCATCGCGTTTTCTTTTCTTTTGTTGCGTGGTCTAACGGTTTTTGCGGTATTTGTTTCCCAAGCGCCCCTCGCAGACGCTTCTATTGTTACTTTGTAAAGGTCAGCAAACATGTCTGGAAGAGTGATGCTTCGAGGGGGCTTCAATCTCCGTGCTTCCTTCCCTCTGGCCCATTTGATACCTAGGCCGTAGAGCTTCCAATTTTAACATAAAAAAAAACACCGATAAACGTCTGTTGGTGTCAAAAATACAAAATCTGTCTGTTTTAATTCGAAAAACCAGAAAAAAAATACCCATAAACTACCATTGGTGTTTAAAATGAGCGAAACCGTCTAAAACCGGGAAAAAATACCAAAAAAACACCGATTTTTGAACAATTTTGTTCCAGCAAGGACTGTTTACTCCAGCTAGGACCTTTAGTTTCTCATTAGTTTTTTTTCTTTTTTATATAAAATTACGTTTTTTAACGTCCGTTCGAAAGAAATAAACGAAATACCGAATATATATATATATAAATATAAATATATATATATATATAAATATATATTTATATTTATA
This sequence comes from Ixodes persulcatus, assembly GCA_013358835.2. Taxonomy (NCBI): domain Eukaryota; kingdom Metazoa; phylum Arthropoda; class Arachnida; order Ixodida; family Ixodidae; genus Ixodes; species Ixodes persulcatus. The sequence goes on from JABSTQ010009507.1 coordinate 154,050, forward strand.
TAAATAAAGTTATATATATATATATATATATATATATATATATATATATATATATATATATATATATATATATATATATATATATATATAAAAACACGTAAAAAAGTCTGTTGATTTTTTTTTGCTAAACATTGGAAAGTATACGGCCCAATTATACATTATCTATCCGGTTTGTAGGCCGCACCGGATTACATTTGTACAAGAACGCATAAGCGTACTCTATCTATGGCGGTTACTGAATGAAGGGCACAAGTAATTTGTTTCTGTTACAAATCACAAAAGAACTCCGTGATTACGTCAGACATTAAATGAGAGCATACGGCACTAAAATATTTTAACCCTTTCAGGTGTTACAAGAGTCCCATTTATTTTTAGGGGAGTGAATGATGTGTATACCCATGTACCACATCTACGCATTTATTTATTGTGCTGAATATTTCACTGTGACACCCCCCTGCCATGGATACCGTTAGTGTTTATAAAATAAATGAATTGATAAGTCTATTAAGTATTTTTTTTGGTTATTTAATTAGTTGGAAGGCGCTCCGACGTCTTGCACCCGCCGCTACACTCTTTTAACACTCCTATGTTGGCGTTATACACGCTTTACCATTTTCAAAGGAGGCACGAAAGACCCCTTCAATATTTATTTTCCGGTTTTATAGCGTCTTTACGCTGCAGTTTGTAATCTGAAGGGGGCTGCTACAGCTCCTAGACATTCAGGGTGTCAGCTATAGGGAGAGTGTGAAACAACTCTCACGGGTAATTTATTTTTTTTTTGTAAATTTGCAAAAGAGCAAGTTCGTGTCCTATTAATGGATCCTGTACGGCGGAATAGTAGAGAAAAACAAACTTTTAATGTATTTAATAAAGAAAGAAAACAAACAAACAAAAACAATAACTAATTCAGTCTGGAAAATTATGTGGAACGACTATAAATACGATAAAACTTTACGGGAAAAAAAAAAAAAAAAGTATCTGCGAAAGGACGACATTTGCTGGGAGTCCTTCACCCCCATCACCTGCAAAAAGGACATTTCCGGTTACGGATCAATCCCTGTCACTTTGCCTCGCTGAAACGAACGACAGGGTCGTATCGGCGAAGCGCGCGCGACCGAAAACGTCGCTGCGTCCGCCGTGCAAGATTGGCCAAGGGCTCAGCATAACGTCGGGAGTATGACGAATTCTATACATTCAATAATGCACATAAGTGGAATGTGAGACTGTCTATACTTTGACTGTGTTCGTTTGAGGGCACGATGACTACAAGCTTTCACCGTGTTTTTCACAGCGGAGCTGTTAAGGGCTCGTTTCCCCAGGATCGTGTCCCCCGCAAAGAGATGAAGACACCGAATTCTGGACACCTACCGCCATCTATGAGCGACGGCGGCGAGCCACGTATCTGGTTGCCGCCGTCGCTCATAGATGGCGGCAGCCTTTCCACTCTGGCTTGCCGACTTGCGGCCGGCCATTGCTTTTCATTGTACTGCTCCGCTGGTCTTCCTTCTTCACCTAAGTAAAAAAGCTAAAAGTTTTTTGTTTTGTTTTTTACACACACATTGGAATTTGTTGTTGACAATCGGCAATCCTCGTCGTGACATCACAGATGGGAACCTATAAGTGAGAGGAACCGAAACATCTCGTCGCCAATTGGCGACGAGATTTTTCGGTTGCTCTTGGATGTGAGCTCTTTATGAGCACGCGCAGTGAAAAGCGCACTCAAATATGGTACCTTAAAAGTACAGTATACCACCGAAGTATATACTAGAGGGCGGCATCATGAACTCGCTCCCGAGCGAGCATAGGGCACCAAACTGCCGCCACACGTATATACAATGTGAGCTATTCCGAGCTTTCACGTATAGCGTTGTGGGTTCGATGACCACGAGTACGTGTCGCGGAAATAGGTAGGTGTCACAGCTTGTTTTATCAAACAGCACATATGAAAAAAAAAGGCTAGCTTTGCTGTTGCCCTTGAGTTGGTTAACACACGCGCGGGCACATATGATGTTTTATTTCGGGCTCGGGCGAGGAGAATAAAAGCGATGCTCTATTAGCCCCGAGAGCGAACACAAGCGTCGCTGTGGTCGGCCTTCCACGATTGGCCGAACGCTGACTATGACGTAGAAAGGGGAAATAAGAGGAATGAAAGAACTTTAATTTTGACGGTGTTGGCAGTGTTCCTTTAAGAGCGCAATGATTTCAAGCTTCCACCATGCTATTTACAAACACCATCGAACTTGTTGTTTGCAAGGTAATGACGTAACAAGGGGGAACCATAAGAGGGCGCCACCACAACTTCTCGCCGCTAATAGTTGACGGTTATTAGGTAGTTTTCGTAGATCGCTCCGATAATTCCGATAACGGCATATCCAGATATTTCGACAGCCCCTTTCCACATGCATCGTATACCGTTATCGAGTATTTTATCGAATTGTCGGAACGATCTACCATGTAAAACTATCTATTGTAAGATTCATTGCGATTTGATTTACTGTTCGCTTTCTTCGAAGAATGAGAGAGCTAAAAGCTCGCCGCGCGTTGACTTGAGAATTCCGTTGGACAGACTACGCGCTAGATGTTTGTACACCTTTACGAGTGTAAAAAGGGGACGTTCACCCATATATACACCCTTTCAGCACCCTTATTTAGAGTTGCTACACACCGTTTAATCGTGAAATAGTGTGCTGTTACATAAAACAGCATTCGTTTTTTTTTTTCCTGCGTTAATTTGAGGGGAGTAAAAAAGTTTGTGGAAACATGCGTAGTCCTGCCAGGAAACACGGTGCTATGATTAAACGCGTTCTAAGGTGAAATGTGGCACGAAATGAAAACCGTCGCTGATGCGACTAGTCAGCCACCGTCAAAAGCTCACCATCATGGTGTTCATGTTTCTGTGCGTGTTCTATCATCGCCGAACCAATCATTAGAGAAAAGGCCCGGTGACTTGCACTTTTGACGATGTTTGTTTGGTCCCATTACCTGGTAGCTTCGGCTGCGTCTGGACTTTACAAGCTGAAACGAAGTACAGTAATGTCAGAGAACGTCAACTTGGTAGTTCTGAGTTCGCAGCTCGAATGACTCCAAGCTTCCACCATGCTGCTTGAAACACGCGATCGATTTGGTCGTTCACAGTCACGAGCTTTGAAGCCAATCATCGCCGTGACGTCACGGGTACGAACCACGAGAGGGCGCCACCAAAGGTTTCCCCTCTTCCCCCTTCTACCCTGTCCACCGTTGCCTGTTTCCTCCTCCCCCGTGGTGAGGAGGATCTTCTGCCTTGCAGAATCTGGAGTCTGGTCGTCGGCCTTTGACAGAGCCCGTACGAATGTCTCACGGAAAAAAACATAGACAACGCCGGTATTTTTAACTACCTTCGTTTTCGAGGCTATACTGATAGTAATATGAATAGTGATAATGATGTGAATAGTAAGTTTCGTGCTCTTAAAACATTTCGCTGAAAAACTTGCGGGTTATTTTAAATCGACTCTAGTGTGCCAGCCAGTGATTTTCCTACGCACCCCCTAGGGCGATGTACATTACATTCCCCCTTGTTTTTTTTGAAGGCACGCCCTTAATTCGCAAAACCTCCTCTATTGTCAATCCCCCCCCCCCCCCACCCCCCAACCCCGAGAAAAAATTTATACCCCCCCCCCCCTAATTTCAATTCCTTGGGAAACCCCTGTTGCCAGCGTCACTCGTATTTACCGATGCATAGAATTTGCCCACATGTCGTTTTCCTTGACTTTCGTTTTTTTCTTACATGTTGTAATGACGATTCTTCTGTGCGCGGCAACGTGCAGGTATGTAGCGAGATGTGTCACCCCGTTTTGTGTAAAACCGGCATTTATGGACTTATACGGTCCGATTTAGGTCTCGGTCGGGTGATATACATGCGTGCTGACGCACGTGTGCAACGCATTGATACTTTGTTCACATTCTTGGAACATTTCGCTGAGAACTGGCTACAGTATCTACACGTTTTACTCGTGTTTAGTGATTCATAAAATTTGTCAATGTTGTTTTCTTGTTGTTTGTTTTAAATTTCTTTTCTGTATAAAACAAGGCGGCCATTGACCAAATCGGGCAGTATGCTGCGAGCAAAAATAATTTTACGCTCTTGAGGGTGTAAAAAAAAAAGGACGTGCTGATTTACACCATGAAAGCTGCAAATGTTTCAGGGCCAACACCCCAAGGGTGTTACGGCAACACTTTTATGGTGCCGGCGAGTCCCCTAAAAATAAGGCGGTGGAGGTTTTAGCAGCATCCTAGCGGTATTTTTTTACGAACAACACGTTTGCACATGCACAGCGATCATAAATACAGGCACCATGAAACACGCACTCGAGGCGGAAATCACGACCCTGTTGACTAGCGCCTTTTACAATTCAAAGGCACTCATTTGCGGGTGACCGCCTCTGTATAGATGCGGAGGTTTCTAGAACTTTGCTTTGTTCTCGTCAATATTTCATATAAAGGTCCAAGGAATGCATCTTTGGTACATGCAATAATTTTCGGATATAGCGGCTAAAACAACCTCTCCTAAAGCTAACTAAAGCCGGTGTAAGGTCCTTTACACCCTTTCCCGCAGCAGCACCTTTTTACATACTATTTTTACACCATTCAAAAACGAAGGGTATTCCATTCAACAGCACCCTCTTTAACGAATAAAAAGGGTGTATTTCTCGAAATAAGGGGCTGAAAGGATATAGCCATAGGTGTAAGTTGCTTTTTACACCCGGCTAAGGGTGCAACGCTTGTTAGTGTGTGGTAAATGCTTTTCTTCTATACAATTCGATTCGCAGTCCAATACGGCGGTTGTGCACCTAATACTGTTGAAATTTGGGCTAGTTGGTGAAGCATGAGTACGTGTAAAGCAGCTCGAACAAGGACACAGGACAGAGAAGATGCACACAGACGGAGCACCTTCTGCAACATGTCGATACTTTTCGCGCTTTTGAATTATTTCCCCGAAGAGGGGCAACTTTATTCGTTAGCTTTATTTCGGTATGCACTGGTTCATGGAATTCTCTCGCGTGTGGTTTCTTGGTTTCTTTTGTTTTTACACATTATTTCCAAGACGACGCTTATTCAATTCGTGGCAGTATGCACGGAAATGCTTCACTCCCGTCTGAATCAGAGCGACATTCCTGGACGGATCCGGTCTGATCCGGTTCACACACAGCCGGGCACAATGGTTGTGGGCTCCAAGGGCACAGCGAGCACGACCGCCTATCTGCGTTCCGGTCGACTACATCGAGCGTCACTTCTTTTTCTTTCTTTTTTTTTTTTTAATTCGACGTGTTTGTGTGCGTGCGCACTTCATGCGCACGCGCGTGATCCTTCTTAATTTCCCGTCACTTTGATTCAAGGGATGCCCCCTCAGACTCTGTCACTACGCCGCGCTTTTCTACGTCGCGGATGGTGGACCGGCGTAGTAATTTCCTCTGCTCTGTCGTCTGCTTTACGCTTGCACCGTCGTCTGCTTTTTGTTTTCGGTTTCGTATGGGATATCTCTCTCCCTCTCTCGCTGTTATCAAAGCGTACAAGTGCAGGAAGTGTCACCACTGGCATTCCAGGAAGGGACAGACGTCGCAATGCGCCTCTGCCTTTCTTCTGTAATCGCCTAATTTTTTTTTCTTTCTTCCAATCTTTCGAAACTTGGGGGTATGGATGAGTAGCGTCCGCTCCGTTCGTGCACACTAGTGCATTCCTGCGGTGTTTCACTATCTTTGGAATTTGTTGTGCGACAAGACAATCACTATCAGTAGAAACGCACTGTGTCGTTTTTTTCTTATGTCTAATTTTTTACGCTGTTGTGTTTGAGCAGCGCTTGAGTGTGAGTGGCGGGCACCGACCGTGGAGTCTACTTTATTTGAAACGGCCCAATTGTCCACGATGACAGCTTCTCCCCGCCAGTCGTTTCTCAGACTTGCTTTAAGTAGCTTCAAACTAAGGCGCTCAGCGCTCAGTAGTCGTCTGGTGTTTCCGCGTTTTATTTTTATATGTATATTTTTGTGTTGCGGCGTCGGCATTGGTACACATCTCGAAGCTTTGAATGGATCATAGTTTTTAGTCTTTAATGAGAAAAACTTAACTTACACGCGAAAATTTTCTTTTTTTGCTTTTACTGTTTTTTTTAAGCAAACGTTTTGTAACACAACAATGTTTTTTTTTTTTTTTTTTTTAATTTTTGTAGTGCGAGTCGTGGCTCATGAATCACGGCGAGCGTGTGTGCCAAGATACGTCAGGCGCTGAGGCGTGAAGCCCAGCTTCTTTGTTTTTACTTAATTCTATTTTAAGCAACCCTCTCTCGTGTTACGCGCAGGCATGTACTTCTGAAGCTAATCCATTATCCGGGGGTGCCGTGGGTGGAAGAAGCTCCATTTCCTCTTTCATATTTTCAGATAGTCATTCGATTTCTCTGCCGACAGGAGCAAATCGGTGGTTTCTATTTCTGCAGCTCATCCCCTCGCAAAAAAAAAAAAAAGAAAAGAAAAAAAGGTATTTTTCAAAATTATTATTGCGCTATGACACGAGCTTGCCAATAATTGTCACAAAAAGGAAAGAAGGCTCTTTTCCTAATTTCCCGGGGCGATAACGCCAAAACATCGATAGTTAAAAAAAAAAAAAAGATATATAAAAAAATAAAAATAAAAGGGGGACGGGACCGCCGCACTTTTAGTATTAACAAAATTAAAATAAAACTACCCTGGTCGTATTATCCATGTTGATTTAATCTCGGACAGGAGAAGAGAAACATCAAGACGTAAAAATGTTCTGTTCCTTCTACGTTTTGGTGCTTCTCTTCTTCCCCAGTCTCAGGTCAAATCAACATGGTTAATATTCATCAGCTCGCCTGTACCTTTACTATATTTTCCCTGGTCATATGACCGAAGTGTACACCGCAACGAGGTAGGTACACCGCTACCGCCAAGATCTACACAAATTTCGAACGTCGCAGCTAGCGCCATCTGGGCGCGGTGGAACGCAACACGAAATACGATGTCTCCAGAGCACGCATCCATCCGTGCGTTGCGAACTTCCCTCACCCAGTGTGCATGTGTAGCGCAATGGTCGGCGTCCGGTACGATTGCTTTCCACCGCTGAATCACAGCAGGAAACCGACGCCCAGGTAAGGCTAAAAATTCGCCGCTATCTCGTGCAAACTCTTGTTACAAAACGTGCGAATAATACACGCTAAAACCGCGCCGGAAGTAACTTTAACGCATCCATTTGCTGTGAATAGAATCGGGGTTTACGTACGCCCGTCCCCCCCTCCTCCTAGATGTTGCAAAAAACCGCAAAAACCCTTTGGGAATGCTGCCTGCGAGCCAGGCACCCAGGTAGGCACCCAGGTAGGCGCGGCGTTTGGCGTACGTATATACATGTATATAGATCTACATATCTAAAATCTCTAAAATCAAAGGATGAAGCATGCGTTTTGCACGCACGCAAGAATACGATAAACACCGAAAGCAAAACGCCGGCATGATAGAGCCGGCGGAAGATGTGAGCTCCTTGTGTTTCGTTTGCAACCTGTAAAATAATAATTAAAACAAAACACATCTTTACATATAAATGCGGATCACAATCTTTTGCAAACCGCGGGTATTTTTTTTTATTTTTTTTTTGTTATTTTGAAGCATTAGATTTTTTATGGGATTTTTCTCTGCTCACGCGCACTTTTATGTAATTTGTAGCTCTGAACGATTTTTTTTTTTAAAGCTTACTCTTTTTTTTTCTCTTTACATTTTATCATCTCGTCGTTTTTTTTTTTTAATTTTATTTTTGTGCCAGTTTTGATGTTGAACGGTTGTGTTTCGTGCCGCTGGAGTGCAGGAATGTTTTGCCCGCGGCCCCGACGTGTTTTTTTTTTTTTTTTGAGTACTTTGCGTGAAGTATGCAGTGTGAAGGGTGCTTATGAATGTGCCTGATAACAACTCCAAGGGCCCGATAAAAAACGTTCGGGAACTGATTACTTATGACGCGAGCTCAATTCTGTTGACAGACACTTGACACATGACTGAGGCGCTTGAATCGCGAAGGCCGTATTTATTCTGAAATTTTCCCATTTCCAGATATGAGGGCGCAGAAAAACAAATAAAAAAGAAAAGATAATAGTAACTAAGTTTCTCAGGGCAAAAATCTTCCCTGAAAAGTACATATCCCAAGAGAAAGTATCAACCCATTCACACCAAACCAAACAACTAAAGTAAAGAAAAAGGGAAACAAATATAATAGTAACTAAGTTTCTCACGGCAAAAGCCTTTCTGAAAAGTGCATCTCAAGAGAAAGTATTAACCTATTCACACCAAACCAAACAGTACTGAAGTTTCACCATGACTTGGCAAAGAGCGAACGCTAGCTATGGTTCGGGGATTGGGGGCCGAGTGAGCTAGTGCCCTCCAAGGTTGGAGCACGTGGAGCAGAAGCTCACTCTGCTAAGCCCATGGGATCCTGGTTATATCCCCACCCCTGCCCGTTTTGATCTGGATGAGGATCGTACCGGCGTGCGGTCGTGAATGACTACCGCATGGTGCACGTTAAAGACCCCAGACTAGCAGTTGTACCGCATTGGCTAAATTGCTCATCTACAGCTGAGACACCAGACGCCCACTGGGGCCGGCTAACTTCCGGCTCTATAAATATATGCACAACACAATTACGAACACTACGGCCCCCTGGAGCCAATCGGAGCTACGGAGGCAAGGCACGTGACAGCCCATGCCGAAGGTGCGGGCGTAACCTGAGCAGTTGGAGAATAGGGGATGGAGGAACTCCCCCCTTACTCGAACCAACTTTTGTGTGTCTTAGACGCTGTTTTGAAGCGTCTGGGACACACAACAGCAGCTGTTGTAACGAATTTCGAGTGGTGGGTAAATGTAACTCAAATTTCATTACGACAGCTGCTTTTCTTTCTCTCCCGCCTCTGGCTTTGACACCACTGCACGCAACTATACTCCATCTCACTAGTTGTGCGCATGCGTTACCAAAGGTGCAGTGGCGAGAGTGTAACGCTAGCATTTCAAGGGTGAGGGAAAGAAGGAACTCCCCTCTTACCCGAACCGTCCTTTGCGTACCACCCCAGGTTGCCATTGATCCCCATAGGAAACTAGGCCCGTCACTCAGAATTTGTACAAAAGGTGCGTCCCCCTCTCTCTTGCCCACCATGGCTTCCGCAGTGCTGCGCGCAACTAATGAGACAGAGTAGAGGCACATGTCTCCCTCCGAAGCGCTAATGCGGAAAGCAAGTCGTCTGCTTCTTGTGCAGGGGTTGCGGTGACGTCAGAACGACGCCGAGTTCCGATTGGCTTTGATTGGAAGGTTAGTGGGTAGACCTCAATGCTAGATGCCTTGAGGTCTATTCATTATTTTTTTTTTTTTTATCGGCCAATAAGAGCTTGGCGTTTTGACATCATCGCAACCCCTGTGCAAGAAGCAGACAAACTTGCGCTCCGCATTGGCTCACTGAGACTGCAGCCTTTGCCGTTTGCCGAGTTACAGTGAGGCAGAGTGTAATTTGGTGCATCAAATATGCTCCACCGGCCGAGGTAGGCCGTACCATGCTCCGTTCACCCCAAAGCTGACAGTATGGTGGAAATTGTATGCTCGTTGGGCCAATCGGGCATCTATTTTTCGCCGTATGATCATGTACCCGCCCATACCCTCGCGCGTAGGGCGGGGTTAGGTGAGGAAAGGGAGGCGGTTGATCGGTCCAGCGAGTTCGTAGCTCCCACTGCACTGTCGACCGAGGGGTGAATGGAGTATAGCAAAAAATTAAGATTTTAAACCGTGAATTACGTTCGGTGTGACTCGGTATGCAAGAGGGAAACGTATGTGCGTGCGGTCGTTTCATTGCTTTCGTTTTCGTTGATGCAGGGAACTACGACTACTCTCGGTGCGAGCAGACGGATGGGTTGCGTCTCTCACAATGTCTACAACACTCCCGGTGCCTCCGTAAGTTTGATTAGATGCCGTCTGTCTCCCAGCGTAGTCCGTTCGTAACGTCGATTGCATGCATGTGCCTCATTGGCAGAGGGGAGGTGAGGGCAGCTAGGGTAAAGCGGGTCTCGTAGTTGTGCCGTAATATCCCGAGAGATGGCCCACCAAAAAGCGAGAGCGAATCGGGTGAAAATGGGGAGTGGGCTAGCTTTTGGTGTGCGATCAATAAAACTTTTTTTAAAAATGCTATTTTTGTATTCTGTGACCTGCCAAACCTGTTTTCACATTTAACCCCGTTTCGGCCGAGCTCACCATTGGCCAGGGCACTGCAATCACTAGAAGAGGGCTATATGTGACAGGTGTCTCTGAAAAACAAATATAAAATTGTGTGAAAAATAGGGGTGGGCTGTCTTTTGAGGGTGGGGCATCTTATGGGGTATTACGGTAAGTGGCGTGCACTTTATCTTAGTCTAGGTTTATAAGTAAGGCTTTGTGTTTTTCGGGATTCATTTTTCTTCAAATTTGAGAGCATTTCTTTGCAGGGGCTTATTTTTCCCCACAGGTTCGGCGCTTTTCGGTTTTCCCCGATTGTGATAAAAGCGGCTTGGGGGGGGGGGGGGGGTTCATTTTCTAAGTTTATTGGTACACACCGCAAACAGGAATTTCTAAATGTCTTGTGAAAGAAACAGCCTTAAACCAAACATTCAGTTTGTCCATGGAAGAACAGATGCACAAGTGCAAATAGATGGTCATCTCATGCACGGCGCTATCGGTGGATGATGACGTTTCCTTGTTTGCTTTGCAGTCAGGTCTGTGAAATGAGTATTAAGCTTTTTTTTTCACTTAGAAGAGCCTCTCTCCAGAGGTTTGAGTACTGTAAACCCATCACCTCTGCGTCACGTCGCCTACAAGACTGTGAAAGTCTTGGGTGCGAGCATATAGTGCTTCATGGGGGAAGCACTTTAGAATGATACATTCTTGGGGCCCGCCAGTAGTATGTACCTAACACAAGCATTAATGCGGTAGTCTGTGTAGTTTTGAGGTCAATGGGTGTACTGTCAGCCTTTGAAATGATGCGTCTTTGAACATGCATTCTTGCGACTCCAATGCTAATGTAAAAAGGGGATAGAGCGGCATGCTTCCAGTCGTTTGTCTGGAGTTGTGCCAAATGCCTCGCCGCTATTCATACACATTACAGCAGCTGCAGCAAACATCGCTAGGGTCAGGCAGATTTTATTCATTTTTTTTTTTTTCAACACACACGGAACTTGGGAGTTATATCACTGTGCTCTTTGCCTAAGGCAATTGTAATGCATGGCACACAGTGATGCAACTCCGTACGTTATAGAAACAAGTTCTGTGAACGCTGGAAAGACAATTAAATAAGGAAAAGCAGGTGTTTCAATGAGAAGGGTTGTGCAGAATAAATAAGAGACTGTTTGTTTGAGGTATGGTTGGTAACTATCATTCCACTTGCATTCAAAAATTTTCCTTGCTTTTTTTTTTCCTTAGGGTCAGGTTTTCTGGTTTATGATCAGCCAGCTACCAACACTTGGGTACTGGCAGCTGTAGAGAGGTATTTTTACTACAGCAGGCTTGTACTTTTCCTGCTGTATTGATTTCTAACACTAGCATTTATTTAAATATCATATTTAGTACTTATTAATTAATTAATTAATTTATTTTATTTATATTCCCTTAAATGCTCTCTGGAGGGAATGACACAAGAGGGGTGGGGGGCTGCATAGTGTGTTCATGCAATGAAGACAGAACACTGGTCAGTGAGTAAAAGTACATGTAGTAAGATTCTCTATAACAACACTCAGAAAAACAGCATGTATGTTCAATACTGTCTGAACTGAATGCCTAAAAAACAAGGACAAGAGGAAGAAGAGACAAATGTTGGCATACTTGCAACTGAAAGTTTAATTTGAAAAGATGTTTTGAAAGTTTTCAGTTGCGAGTGCGCCAACTTGTTGTCTCTTCTTCCTCTTGTCCTTGTTTTTTAGGCATTCAGTTCAGATGAAAAACCAGCTAGCACAACTTATTATTTTGATTAAGGGTGTTCCACCACACATATTGTAATGATTCCGCTTCCATTTGGTGGCCTCATCGAGCATACCTCATTAACAAACTCAAATCGATTTAATATTTTATTTTATTTATTTGTTCACACTGTTAGCCCTTTGGGGCTGTTACAGGAGTGTAAAGGCACACATGAAAATAAATATAATATAAAGCATCTCGTTTCATACAGCACAACTACTCGCAGACTTCCTCTTCTTTTCGCGACAGTTACTGTCACCCGCCATCTCGCATCAATTTGCGTCGTGACCACAACTTAAAAAGTAAATCCTCTATTCGCGAAAACTAATAAATTAAAAAATTCCCCACTTTCACTAGCCATCACTGACAGGAATTCTCTTCCCAAAATAATTGTACTCGAAACTAATCAGGCTAAATTTGGTGGCCTTTGCAAGGCATACCCTACGAGTGATTTTTGATTAGTCCAAATGTTTATTCAATATCACTCACTTTTTTTTTACTTGTGTTTTTATATGACTTGTATAATCTGTCTGTTGTTCATCGTTAAAATAACTTATTTGTTAACCTTCGCTGGTCATTTTTTTTACTAGATTGAGCCCCCCCCCCCCCCCCCAATCACATATTGCACTTCTTTCAAATGCCTTTTAGGATTATTGAACTCAAACGAACCAAATTAATTTCTGAGTTCCTTCACTTCTTCCAATTCTTTTTTTGAGCACCCCACTCGAGACTACAGCCCTGTAAAACTCTGAGAACAATAACTTGGACATGCTTTACTGGGAGATTCCTCTAGATTCTTATAGATGACGTGGTTCTGGCTTCAAAGAGTCTTCAAAAGCAGCGGTGTTGGGGCTCATAAGGGCAGACTGGGCTCCTTGTCACCCTTGAGGGCTGACCCACACGTTTACGTTTGAGTGGGATTGACTGCGTTAATACTACTTGCGACTTCTTACGATTAAGACAACTCACTGGTGTCATCTTTCGTGAAGCCCTAGAACACTTCAAGTCTGCATATATTTTACGCATCATTCCTTCACCGTGTGCTCGAAATAATTCTGGCAATGGTACGAGGGACCATTTCTCTTAGATATTGCTTAGGTCCATGGGATCCCGCGAATACTGCAAAAACCTTTACTTGAGTTGTACGTAGGTTGGTTGTGTTCCAGGCAGGCACGTAGCCAGGATTTTGTTTCGGGGGGGGCCTGCCCATGACAGAATGCTGTATGAGGGGGAGGGGGGAAGAGGAGGTCCCAGCGAAATGGCAGATTTCGGGGGGGGGGGGGGGGGGGGCATGGCCCCCCCCCCCCTGTCTACGTGCCTGGTTCCAGGGCTACCAAGGGATGGTGCCAGCGTGGGGGTATCTTGTCTCATTGTAAGTGGATGCGAGCAGTTCTAACGCAGTCATTCACACTCAAAGTGTGAATGATGTGAACCAGCCCTAAGAGAAAAGCGAGCTTTGCACGCAAGTTTGTGTGCCGTGCAAAGCGGTTCATGTGAGACTTGAGTGTTGGAGACCAAAATGATACGTTTTATGTTTGAAACGTGTACGTTTTGACAAAATAACAAATAACTGTGTGAACCAGGAATTTACATAGCAATGCTCTGTGAGAGGCATATATATTTGTTTTTTATTACTACTACTCTTGAGGTGAAAATTGGTACTTATTGTAAGTACATTTTAGTGCAATTTAAGAAAGTTTAGTGGATTGCAGTCAGAACCTCTTTTTGATGAATTTTGCGATTGATGACGTGACGGCTACCTGCAAAATTTTGGTGTGGAATGGCCCTAGTGTTGTATTATTACTCAGTCACTTTCTCTTGTTTTACGTCTTGATGCAACGAAATGGACGTGTTAGAAACATTTATTGAAGGATGCAGAAAGGGAACCATGAGTGATGCAGCAGACTAAAAATATGAGAAAAAAAAGTAAAAAGAAGAGAAACCAGCACTGGCAGTTGACGTTAGAGGAAACCCTTTGTGTAGCTGAATGAGGTTATTCAAGATTACTAGTGAGGAACAGGTTTTGGCAGTGCACAGTTATTAAGTTGTTAAATCCCCTCAAACTTTACAAAGACCTTGTGCCACATTGGGATCTTTTTCATGTTTCCTCTCTGGGGGACCCGACTTTTGATCTTGGTTTTAAACAATACAGCAGTGGCTCAGCAAAGGTTAATGGGGTAGAATTAGTATGGTCATAGATACCAGTCAAAGAAGCTCAAGTTAAGAAAGAACCTTAGTTGAGACCTTCACCTAAGGATTTGCTCTTTACATTTGTTCTCTCGCACCTTACGTCAAGCTGCAAGTAACCGTGCCAACTCTTAAATCAGTCCACCGTTGTCTAAATCACTGGTTTGAGAGCTACATAAATGGGAGAAGGGGGAGGGGCACGTGCCTTTGGTGTGAGAGCATTCATTTGACGAGGCTTGCTCACGCTTGCATCACAAAGCTGCCTTTCTCGAGTTCTCAAATGCCCATTCTTACTCCGCAAGTCACTAACGGACAGAACCCTTTCGTTGTCACCCCCGCAGAACTTCCGCAACATCTCCCGAGGGCCATTCCGAGACGGTGTCGCCGGGACAACCCTTCTCGCCGCCATGAGCGCCACGTCCCGCCACCCGACACGCCGCCCGACCTGACCACGAGGGCCTCGGACCCCCCCGCCAGCCAATGGCCGGCCAGAAGGTCAGCTACTCGACCCGCCGGTCGTACCCCGACGAAGAGCGTCCCTCGGTGCGCATCTCCCTCCAGCCGTCGCAGTTCCAGCTCCCGACCTACCGCCACTCCTCCGGCGGCAGCGTCAGCCTCAGCACCCGCCGCTACTCGGGCCTCCTTCCCGTGCTCTTCGACCGTGCTGCGCGCACCTGGTGGGACCCCTGCTTCGACTCGCACATCCTCGAGGAGCAGTACAGACGGAGCACGTTCCCGCAGCTGCGCCAGCGGTTCCAGTACGCGCTCTGTTACCTCGTGCTCGCGTCCCTCCTCTACTGCATCTACTCGGCGAGCATGGTTCGGCCACACTGGGTCGCTTCCGTCGTCGTCAGCCTCCTGGTGTCCGTCTCGAGTGTGGGTGCCCTCGTGTTTACGCAGTCCCGCGAGTACAACGTCCACTACGTCAAGGTGTCGCTCGCGACGACTGCCACCATGTGTGCCGCGTCCCTGTCTGTGTTTCTGCTGCTCATCGGCGAGCAGAGCGACAGCGCTGTGTACATCTTCTCCGTGGGGGCGTTCTCGCTCTGCATCCTGGTGCTGATGATTACGTACGCGCTCGTGCCGATGCCGCTCTACATCGTGGTCGCCATCTGCTTCTCGTACTCGATCGTGTTCGAGATCCTCTCCGCGGTCCTGATCCCGACGCTCACTGCGACGGTGGTGGCGGTGCGGGCGCTGCTCCAGCTCTGCGTGCACCTGGTCGGCCTGCACACCCGGGTCATGACCGAGATTGGGATGCGCAACACCTTTTTTAAGGTTGGCCAGTCTCTGATGGTTCGTCGCGACCTTGAGGTCGAGAAGCAGCTGAAGGAGAAGATGATCCACTCTGTGATGCCGCCGAAAGTCGCTGACTGGCTCATGGCGACAACGACGGAGGAGGACGACGACTCCGCGACGCCGTTGGAGCAGCGGAAGCCGTCGACAAGCCCGCGCCCGTCGCAGATGATCTTCCGCCCGTTCAACATGCACCGTATAGAGAATGTGAGCATTCTCTTTGCGGACATTGTGGGCTTCACCAAGATGAGCTCCAACAAGTCGGCGGAGCAGCTTGTCGGACTGCTCAATGACCTCTTTGGGCGGTTCGACTACCTGTGCGCCAAGCTGGGCTGCGAGAAGATCAGCACCCTGGGCGACTGCTACTACTGCGTGTCGGGCTGTCCGGAGCCGCGGCCCGACCACGCCCGCTGCTGCGTCGAGATGGGACTGGGAATGATCCGCGCGATCGGCGAGTTCGACGAGGACACGGATGAGTCGGTAAACATGCGGGTGGGCGTGCACACGGGCACGGTGCTCTGCGGTATCGTGGGAACCAAGCGCTTCAAGTTTGACGTCTGGTCCAACGACGTGTCGTACGCCAACAAGATGGAGTCGACGGGGAAGCCCGGACGGGTGCACATCTCGGAGGTGACCCACGGGTTCCTGGTGGACCACTACCACATGGAGGAGGGCTTGCCAGATCTCAGTGAGCCTCACCTCTCTTTTGAAGCGATAGCCTTGCGTGGAAACCCTGTGCGGACCTTGAGTGCTCGTGTTGTTGTTGGTCGCACAGTAGTGCAAGGCCATGAGAGAGAGAGTGTTGACGGAGCGCAGCCGTTGGTCAGACGTCTTCGCCCGTGCGGCCAATGGCATCCCATTGCGTGGAGTGGGTGGGAGTGAGCGACGTGCTAGCATTTCTTTCTTTGTTTCTCTTTCCGCCACATAGGAAAGGAGGCTGCATGGTAGGGAAGTAGGAAGTGCGTATTAGTACAGTGGAACCTTTGTTGCACTTTGACAAAATGTCAAAGCCAAGCAATTCTTTTACTTCTGTATTTTGTTAGACAGGACATACTACGTCAAGTAGAAAAAAAACTTTAAAGTGGCGAATATTCTTGGTGATATCGGAAGTGTAGTAGATGTGAGCAACTCTTTTTGTAAATTTAAAAGAGTTTTAGACACTTATATGAGGCAGCGGTATCGCTTCTCTTCGGTGTCTGTATAAATAATGGTTTGCCTGTAAGTCATATAGTGTTTCCATCCTTTGTATTTGCTGTGCTCTTACTAGTAGAAATTGAACGTGGTTGTTCTGTGTTTAGGTATACTGGGTGTTTTTGCAAATACTTTCAAGAATTTCTAGAAAATGGGTGGTCGAGAAAAAAAGAATTTTTTCATGTAATTACCTTTCTAATTGGTGAAAATAAACGTATTCCAATTAGAAACTTGCTGAGCGTCGTCGGAAACCCCTAAATTGGTAAAAGTTTGAGAAAGTTTCCACACGTGCAGCAGGCGGAAAGCTGGCAATGTGAAAAGGCGGATAATTTTCTTATCGTCCAGGTTTTCTCATCGCCAGCGTTGTCCGTTGCACAAGGGTTAAATTTTTTGCACCACCGCACTTCTCTCGCGCTAAAAGGCATTCTAAAGTTACCGATTTATTGGTCTTCGATGACGTTCAGCGAGCTTCTAATTGGAATCATATGTTTGTTCTCACTAATTAAAAAGGTTATTAGGACATTTAATGGGAGTATTTTGCTAATTAGCATGTTGTTTTGCTATCCCTGACATCTGCCGTAACTGGCAGTTTGTTCCAGGAAAGTGTTTATTGTTTTCTTGACTACCCTACTTGTAAGGATTTTTTAAAGTATTCTCAGAAGGACTCGGTGCGTTACACAGCTTTGTGTTATGTCCTCGATCGAACACTTTTCCTGCGCACCGTGTATTATCACAAAAGAACTGCAGAGCGGAAAGGTAATATGCTGGACGAGATGGTGATCGTTAGACATATCGAAAGACAGTGCACAAAAGACGGGACGAAGAGAATTTTTCTTTATCTTTTTACTTGTTTTGCTTCTCTGCCTGTTTCCTCTTTCTTCTCTTTCATTAATATGTTTCAGTTGCGAGCCAGCACCTGTTTGTACTGTGTGTTTCCTCATTTCCTCCCATGTTTTGTGCGCTGTTTTTCATTATGTTTAAGCAAAGTGGACAGGGACCTTCGTCGGGCGTCGTTCCTTTAGTCTGTCTTGTGGTCGTGTGCAAATACTAAATTTTAGTTTGAAGTGAATTCGAAGCGAATAGTGGTTTTGGCCGAATATTTTCTAATCGAATATCGAATAGTTTCTCCAAGCTTTTCACTATTATGCATTACACTTGAATGAAAATTCAGCTGAACTCGCAATGGTTGTTTCCGACCCTCTGCCTGTCCACTTCTAATGTCAGTTAATTTTAATGCAGCTGCATTTATAAACTGCAGCATGTAAACAACAGATTTATTGCAGCTATCCTAGTTGAGGGGATTTATAAATCTGCTTGCTATATGCAATAATGTTTTCTTCACTTTCAGATCTGACAACAACAAGAAAAGCAAAACAAGCATAAATGATGAACTCAGGTTGTCAAGGCATCGCTGCCTAGCATATACTCTTGCATAATCGGGGCGGATTAACCCCGTTGAGTGCGCTTCTCAACGAGCATCTGTGCACTGCGGGGAAGCAATACCCGTAGAGCCCGCGATCTTTGCGGGCACTGCTTTCCCGCAGTGCACAGTTGCTCGGTGAGAAGCGCACTCAACGGGGCTAACCCATCGCTGATCAACACTTGGGAAAGTATGAATATCGCAGTTCTTTTCGAAGCGAATAACAAATAGAGTATTATTTGAAACTATTAACAGAATATTTTCACAACCCTACTGTCTTCTTTTTGGTTGAACCGAAAAAGTAGAATTCAATCAAACAACCAAACTATGAGATACATATCTTCTATTGGAACTGTAAGAGGTATTTCCCAGGACCTTGTGATTACAATGTCATGCTTCTGCTGCAGACCGCAAGACATATTTCATCCGAGGCCGCAAGGTGGCCCAGCAGATGTCCTCCCGCCACTCGTGGCCTCACACGATCGGTTCCGCGGAGACGGGCAAGACAATCGACACGCGCAAGATTAGTTGCCCGTCCAATCAACCGGGGGTGAGCACAGCTTGATCCTACACTTTTCCCCACGGGTGGCAAACGCACCGCACGCGCCTTTCTTTGTCCCTCTTGCTATGTTGGTATTCTCTTTGTTCTTTATTCATTTTAGACCTGCGGCACCATCAGGCATTATCACAGGGTGAAAAGAAACGTGAAGAGGATGCTTCAGCATCTGCGGCACAAACAATCTCGGAAGGCAGTGCATTTCATTCCTTAAGGGTTTTAACGAGAAAATAACTTTGACCTTATTCCGTCCTGTTACGGTGCTCACATATTTTGTGGATCTGGTCTTTATGTTGTGGGAGGTAAAAAGTATGACGAGCTATTAATGCCAGTGGTTTTATGATAGATAAAACATCATTGATTCTTTGACGGTTGGGAATCCTCCGTTGAAATTCAAACTTGGTCAGTGCTTTTAGGTAAAATTAGCGCAAAGACAAGGGAGGAAGAACGTAGAGACAGGATAGAGTCTCTACATCCTTTCTCCCTTGTCTGCGCTAATTTTACCAAGACGTATAGCCAACTAGCCCACCAGATGATTTTGGTCAGTGCTATCTGGAATGTGCCTGCTACAAGGTACAGTAAAATAATCTAACTGAAAATTGGTTCAGTGTCTGTTTAATGATTTCTATCTGGGATTATTGCGATAATCCGTGTTTACAGCCCTCACTGCTCAAGGACGCCACTGGCAGGTGGTCGCATATAAGCTACAAATGCAGCGCAGGCATTTTGCGGTGTTCAGTCGTCACTTTCACTTGCACTGAAATGGCTGGTTATCGTTCAAAATGCTACATTCTAAATTCAACTAATATCATGTTTCCCAGTCTAATTTAATAGTTATAACTTTATTATGTTGAGTATTTTTAATTCAAATAATGGAGCCCGTCAAAGCCTGTCAGGCTTGTAGATGTGGCCCAGCAGCGATGTGAACTATAATTTCAATCAAGTGCCCTCCGTGCGCCAAGAAAACAGGCACGTAAAAGGTTCCTTGTCACTATTACGAAAATATTACAGAATACTCTGCCATAACAATAGGTACTCGCATGATACACTGTTGCCGCAACAGCAGACAAAATTACATTCGTCTGTTGAAAGCAGTCGTACAGAATGAAGCGTATACAAAGAAAAGTTTGCTCGATCAAAAGGTAGTCCTGGTAACTGAACATGCTTTGTAGTGCAGACCGCAAGTTTGTCTGCTTCTTTTGCAGGGCTTGTGTTGACGTTAAAACACCGAGCTCTGATTGGTTTTGAATGAAAGATAGTGGGAAGACCTCAAGGCAGCTTGCTTTGAGGTCTACCCACTATCCTTCAATCAGAGCCAATCACCTCTCAGTGTCTTTCTGACGTCACCGCAACTCTTGTGCAAGAAGCAGACGACTTGCTGTCCGCATAAGAAAATAAATGCGGCAATTTTTCATAGTGTTCTTCAGTCTGGAACGAGGCTATGCGAAGCGCAAGTTCGTCTTCTTCTTGCACATGGGTTGCGATGATGTCAAAACGCCGAGCTCTTATTGGGTGGTTGAAAAAGTAGTGGGTAGACCTTGTGGGAGACGAGGGTGCCCAGGCGAAAATCAGTCCACTTCTAGCTGGATTACGGAACTGGAAATGAGGCGGTCCAGCCGTAATCCAGCTGGACTCAGCCGGATTCCAGCTGGACCCAGCTGGAATCCAGCTGGACCCGGCTGGAATCCAACTGGACCGCCTCATTTCCAGTTCCATATTCCAGCTGGAAGTGGACTGATTTTCGCCTGGGTGGAAGAGGATGGGGCAGAGGGCAAGTGACAGGCGATCGTCAGAAGAGGCATGAGCTGGCGCCAGACAGAGCGTGCTGCGTGAGGCTGGGGCCGGGCAGGAACGATGGAGCCGGACTGGCCCATGGCGATCCTTTGAGCGGTTCACCAGCGAGGTTCGGACTAGGACTGAAGGGAAACGGCAAACCCTGGCCATACCGGCCTAGGCCATGATGATCCTGGAGTAGTTCCGCAGCGAAACTCAAGCTACGATAGCCCGGAACAGCTAGCCTACACAGCGCTGGCGATTGAAGGACGATCCGCAGACCTGGACGCGGACTCCAACTGAGAGCTCTGAACAACGAGCGACAACCAGGGTCAGCGGGCCCGGACTGCCGGCTCTCGAGGACGGGCAACCGGAAAGTACAGTAAACCCGCTCGCTGTCTTCTCGTTCTGTCATATCACTCCTTGGAAGACGAGCGAAGCACAGACCGATCGGGCGGCGATTACTACAGAGCGACCCCACAACCTCGAGGCATTCAGCATTGAGGTCTATCCACTATCCTTTCAATCGTAGCCGATTAGAGCTTGGCGTTGTTCTGACGTCACTGCAACTCCTGCGCAAGGAGCAGACGACTTGCGCTCCGCATAAGCATGCGCCATAACAATCTCTTGATTGTGCGTACCGGCGTGAAACTTAACGACGCTCATGGGCGCCTTTTCACCCATACCAGGACATTGAAGAGGAAGAGGTTGCCCCGATGCTGCCACCCGCTCACCGCCACAGCAGCCTTTCCACTCTCAACAGTAGTCGCAAAGACTCTGGCATTAGGAGCCGGCAGAGCAGCATGCAGGACACGGTAAGTGGGACAGTCGACGCCTCCCTATTTTTCTCGAAGGCCTCGAGGGGTCTGGTGGCCGAGCGCGTTAGCGAGTCACATCTTGGAGCACGTGGAACGAAAGCTCGCGCCTCGGAACCTTGGTATCTCGGGTTCGATTCCAGGGGTGTTCCATACCACGTCCAAGAATTCCCTTTCCTAGGTACAAACATTCCCTATTTGAGGTACTTTTTCTCTGCAAAATTTTGACATTGGGTATATCCCTGCACATTTCCCTACATTTGTTTTACCTTTATTTTCGCAGCAGCTGATATGTGTGGTCATGCAGGCCACTTTGCGCGCATTTTACCGCAAAAGCCACAAGAAATTGCACGTTTAAAGAGGAGAAAATGTTACTGGTCTGTTTATATTTTTATTAACAAAGTGATGTAACCTCTAGACACGGCGGCTTCGCCGCACTTAGGATTTGTTCAGACACCTCTCCTTCCTACACTGTAACATTCTCATTTTCTCTTCTTAAAACTTTTGGACTACAAAACAGTTTTTTTTTTAAATAATTTAGCTCTCTCTAAAGTTTTTTTTCCAAATTCCCTCGTTAATCCTTAAAATTCCCTGCGGTCGCATTAAAGTTCTCATATTCCTTTCCACCAAAATTGAGACCGAAAAGTCCCTGTAAAGGGGAAAATTCCCTGCGTGGAACATCACTGCGATCCCCGCTGCACCCTGTTCCGATCTGGGTGAACATCGTACCGGCGTGGGGTCGTGCGTCACTTCTGCACGATGAACACTGAAGACCTCAGGCTAGCAGTCATACTTCACAGGCTAACAACTTTCTCATACACAGCGAAGACGTCTGATGCCCCTTGAGGCGGACTGATTTTAAGCCGTTTAAACTTCCTTGCAACATATGAGTTGTTGCTAGTGTTCAGTGTTTTTGGTAAATTGTACCGGTTAAACCCCGAAACTTGAACCCCGAGTCGCTTTTTGTCAAAATCTGGGAAGACAGAAAACAACAACAATGGGACCAGCCCTAGGATTGGAAAAAAAAAAACCAGCTTCAATGGAAGAAAACTTTTGTTTACGTCGTTATCTTCTGTCGACCCGAAATGCAGCCCCCAATGAACTGTCCGCGAGGCTACTTCTTGCTTCGCACTCACCCGTCTTACCCGGTTTCTTTTTGCTATTGGTGCGGGGACCTGTTCGGAGCAGCGTACAGGTCACATGTACGTTCCCTGAAGATCTAGGAATCCTGTTCGTGTGCCCTATTTTTTTTTATGTAGCCCCCAATAAACCTTGATTTATCGCCCCACCATACCAAAAATTTATATGAAAAGACACAGAATCCGTGGGGGGAAAAAAATAAATAAATAAACCCCCGAGAAACGCTCCCAAATTCGAAGAAAAATATAGACCCCGAAAACAAGAAGCCCTACTTGATGGTCATCTGAAACACTTATTGTCCAGAGAAAATGGTGAAGTTTGTTACCCTGTATCATTTTTCACAAGGGACATAGGCTGTGACATAGGCTGTGATGTATAGGGTGTCATTTTCCTAACAGTGCTTGGGATTGGGCTAGTTAATTTTCTAGTGAGTCCAGAATTTTTTTAAGAAAGAGAACTGGCGTTAAGGTTTTTTGGCCTTGGGGCTAATTTAGGGGGGCCCATGGGGCCCACTATAAATGAAAGGAGAAATGGGTTAATTAGTTTGCTAATTCACTAAATATAGTTTTAATTTATTTTTCTTTTAATCTTTTTTAAAGGGACATTGACAGGGTATTTATGGAGGTTCCTATTTGAACATAGAAACTATAAGAGCCCAATTACACAGAACACTATTTGTGGCTCAAAATTTGTTTCCTTTTCGCCCAAAAAAAGCCGGTCGAGAATTGGCCCGTTTCGGTCGCGCTCACTCTCTTTTCCATGGTCACGTGACGTTCAAATTATGTGTACCAAATATATTCAAAGTCATGGGTCATTTAAGGCACACATTCAATATTAAAAATAAAAAAGAACATGAACCCTATTTTCGTGGCCTCCAAACAGCTGCAAATACATCGATAGAAAAACAAAAAAAAAAAAATGTTGCACCGATCTCGGGACGTACATTTACACATCATTCTTAATATGGCGATGTACCACGGACCCTGCTGACTGGATGACGCGATGGCAGTGCATGAAGGACCAACACTGTGACTGACGTGGGGCCGCTACTTCGGAATGTCGTTCGTGGTACCAGCCAATCAATCTTCAAGCGCAAAACATCTTCGGAAAGGGATATAAGTGCGAAACAATCGCACGACAAACAGTTCATGCAACTTTGTCATTGTCTGCTTCACATGCCTGA
The DNA here is from genome assembly GCA_013358835.2 of Ixodes persulcatus. Taxonomy (NCBI): domain Eukaryota; kingdom Metazoa; phylum Arthropoda; class Arachnida; order Ixodida; family Ixodidae; genus Ixodes; species Ixodes persulcatus. The sequence continues at coordinate 177,602 of JABSTQ010009507.1, forward strand.
GAAGCAGAGTTCATGCTTGTGTTTCAGTTTCGATTTCGAGCAGTTGAGTTTTCTTCTACTTTATTAAAAAATATTTCTGACTCTGCAGCAAAATATTGATTGGGTAGTCTCCTGACACCCTAAGAAATCGTCTGGCAAAATATAAAAAAATACATTTCGGGGGGGGAGGGGTAGGGGTGTCAATGTCCCGTTCACGCACTTGCGTTTGACTACGGCTGACTTTGACACGACCGGTTTTTAAGCCTCTTGTGACAGCTTACGACCGCCTGTGCTGCTGCAGAGGTGGTTGTAAGCCGTCATGAAAGACTTAAAGCCGGTCTTTAGCCTCTGCGGTCCTAAGAAGTCTCAAGTGTGCGAATGGACCTTTAATTTGCTAGGGAAATAAAAGTTTTAATTAACTTGACCAATTTTTATCAGTTGACTAATTAGCTAGATGACCTTTCGTTAACTTTATAAATTTGTACCTTTTGAAGCGTAATGTAGCTGGAGAATTGGCGCTTAACCTCTCTGCGGTCTAGCGGTGACGTGGGACTGATTAAAAAAATTTGTAGTGGGTGCTACGGGGCAACAAATGTCACCCCTGTACACAGCTTCAAACTGAAACTAAGCGAGCAAAGAGCACCTGCGAAGTCAATCCCCTTGCCCTGTGCTGGCTCCGCAACCCCCATGTCTGCGCCGCAGCAGACGCAAGTGCAGAGCGGGGGGATTGACGTCGCGGGCACGTTTCGCCGGCTCTGTTTTGGTTTGGAGTTGTGTACAAGGGTGACATAACTTGCCCCGTAGTGCCCACTACGAATTTTTCAATCAACATTTTACGCCACAGTCAGACCCTACCGAACAGATCTAGTTGGCGATGCAGACGAGTTGGTTCACGCTACCACTGAAACGGCGCACAAATAGCAGAAAACGAGGAAGGTGTAGACAGGACAAGCGCTTGTCCTGTCTACTCCTTCCTCATCTTTGTCATTTGTGTGCCTTTTCCACTTGCATATTGAACAGTACTGAAAACTCGGCAATTTGGCGCGTTGTTATAAAAGAATTTTTATAAAAGAGAAACCATCGCTCATACTATCTTCTATTCCCAAACTGTCATTACTAAAATTTGCTTTACGGGATGCAGAGAACATGTGGATTTACGCAGACTACGAAAGCGCATTGGAAATCTGTTTCGCATGTCGTGCCCGTAACTTGAGCCAAAGTGTCACGTTTCGACTGGGGCCAATTGATGCTTCAACTGACCACGGTGTTTTATTGTTTGTATGATATACCCATACTCTTGCTTGGAAATTCGTTTTTATTGTAATACACGTAACCAGGGTTGCTCAAGGCCTTCGCTATTTGTTTTTGCATGTGGCATGCTGCCCGCGTCCTTTGTTCCTTCAGCCCCTAAACAGAACCTTGTGTCGAACCTTGTCAGCCACAACTTAAGGCTGAATTTCAGGTTTGCATTTTGACTGTGATTGGCTTCAATGCAGCCGCTCGTGACCGCTTATGCGTTCCAGACTACCCGATAGGTGGCGTCGGTGTGTCCGCTCGTCGAGAGCGGCTGCAAGAGGTTGCGGTGCAGTTGATCATACTCAAATTCAAATGTGCAAACCAGCCTTTAAGTGAAACAGAGTATACTGGGTGTTTCTGCGAAGACCCCCAAAAAAATGAATGTTTGAACCACTTGTCTGATTTAAATGACATTTACAGGGCTTGTTTCTGTTAATGTTGAGAACATTTCTGCCAAATTTTGTTCACCTGGGTGAAGTACAAAAAAAAAATTGCAAATGTTTAAAGATGAAAGTGGGCGTGTCTGCGTAGGAAAACTATCGTTTTGAAATTGCTGATAAATTTGTCGTTTTCATGTGTTATATTGCTTTAGAGCAGATGGCTGTGGAGCTATATTTCTATATTATATCATCTTTCATGGCAAAAAAGCCACATAAACACAAATACTCTTTTTTAGATTTCCATTCTTTGTGTAAAATTTTAGTTCTTGAGCATGAAAAATGACAACAAAAAAAGAATAAAGCTTATAGTTATCTTTCTCTTAAAATTTCAACCCAGAAAAACTCATAAAAATGAATCCAAGTTACATAATAACAAAACGATAGTTTTCCTAAAGTGAAATTTATGTTAAAAAGTGGAATGGAGAAAAATGCGTTCAAAGTGCTCCAGCCTCTACCTTTTCTTTAGCATCAGTAGACGAAAAATAATTTATAAAAATATAAACTAATGAAACCTTCTGGGAATACTCTAGATGTTGGCGGATGTAAATATAACATTTTTCAAAATCAACTTTTTTTGCAGAATTGTTTTTTCTGGGTAGTGTCCCCCCCTTAAGAATAGGGTGCTTGAGAAAACGAAAACTACTCTTTTTGGGAATAGACTGCCAGTCGCAGCGGATGTCGGGGGTTGCAAGAAACACGCTAATGGACGTTATTCATTATTAGCGCCGTCTTACGGCGGCCGCGCAAACTATAGAGTCTCCGCGCCATCTTTGAGGCTTCCCTACCATCCACGCCCTGCCTGCATAGCGTTCTCCACGCTAGTTCCCATGACGTTTTTTTTGTTTGTGTTTTTTTCGGTGTGGTTGTAATGTTAGGTATTTCAGTATGCTTTATATTAGCAAGTCTGGTTCAGACAGTTGCTCTAGTTCTGTTCAAAACGACGGCAACAATGTAGTTGCCGGGAAAACTGTTTGCCGCACGCTGTGTGACGGGCAATGGAAGAAGTGGTTTCACGAAAGAACCACGAGCCGCAGTTGTCCCAGAGTCTTTATCATTGCCGTTGTTTTGGTTGCTGTGGGCACAACTGACTGATGCAGCCTTGGCTGGCACTGGCCATTAGTACAGTAATCGAGAGCTTCGTAGATCGAGAGAATACAACAGAGCCCACGGTCAAAGCTGGAGGCGCAAGCTCTGCCATTTTGCCACACAGATACTCGCGGTAAAACGCTACGATTATTTCATTTTATTTAAGATTCGCCGTAAGAACTACAGATTGAAAAGAAAAACAATGCAATCCGCATATTTCTTCATGAACTTCAGTGATTGGTTCAGCAACTTCCAGAGCCTTTTTCAGTTTTTGGTGATTTTAATGCTCACAGTACGTACCTTGACTCTAGTGTCGCTGTTGTAGAAAGTTTTTTTTTTAAATAAGAAAGAACCAACGTTTTATAGTTACACTTAAACTTCACATACACATACAGTCAAACCTGTTTATAACGAACAGCAGGAAACGCTACTATCAGTTCGCAACTTGAGCTTTTTGAATTTTCTTTCTTTCCTACTTCTTTCTTTGGGGAAGGGACAGGCTAGAAGACGATTGTTTGCGCGTTTTTGGAAGCCTTCCCAGAGGAAAAAGTTCGATATAGCCAATTTGTTGTTCGTTATAAAATATACTTTTTACATCCATTTTTATTTAAATTTTCCGTGAGTTCGATATCGACAATAATTCGCTGTACGTGGGTTCGTTCCAAATGGGTTTCACTGGAGTTCCAGTTATACTTCACATCCATCGACCTCTCCATTTCATCACCATCATTACTTTCTTGTTTTTCTTAGATTTTAAACAACCCTTTTGGGAGCGATCATTTCCCGGTTGTAATTGAAAGCCTTGTTCCTCTGCTGACTATTTTAAAACGAACCCCTAAGTGGAAATTGGACAAAGCCGACTGGGTACTTTTTAAGCTTGATGCAGTGTTTGACCCTTCACTTGTAGCAAATTTGTCACCCGAAGAAGTGACAATGTATTTTACCGAGCAAATCATAGGTGCACCACCCAAGATGCCATTCCTCGCACCTCTGAAACCTTCACCCAAAAAGGTGTAGGCCTTAGTGGAATGAAAACTGCCACCACAAGGAAAGAGCTGCATAGAGCATGGGATACCTTTCAGAGGTACCCTACTTCTTCAAATAGGATAAAATTTAAAAGACTAAAAGCAAGGGCCCGATGGACTAGTCCCTAGGAGAAAAGCAAAGTGGGAGTCTTGGACCAAGTACATTTCCTCCCTAAATAGTTTTGTCTCAGAAAAAGAAGGTTGGGGTAGGTACTAAAAAATCAAAGGGGATTACCGTTGTTTTGTTATTCCTCTATTTAGCTCCCCTGCTAATTCGCTGAAAGATGTTGCTAACGTGCTTGGAGAGCACTTCGAGAATGTTTCCAGCTCCCGAAATTATTGGGCGGAATTTAAATGTGTTAAGGCAAGTGCGGGGTGTCTCCATATTCCCATGTCCGTTTCTAGCTCTGCACCATACAATACTCCTTCCACAATGCAAGAACGGAGGAGGTTCTTGGCTCCAAGAAGTGGTCTTCTCTGGGTCCTGATGGAATCGACTATGAAATGCTCCGTCAGTTGTCTCAGGAATCACTGAACACACTACTAGGTTTTTTTAACTATCTGTGGGCGGTGTCATATTTTTGTCATATTTTCCTCAAATCTGGAAACAGGCACGTGTGATCCCTTTGCTAAAAGTTGAGAAGGACCCTTCGGACCCATTTAGTTATCGTCCAGTCACATTGACGAGTTGCCTAGGCAAAACATTTGAATGCCTCATTAATACCTTTGATATATATTTTGGAGCATAACCACTCCTTTGCTAATAACCAGTATGGCTTTCAAGAAGGGCGGTCTACTTTGAACCGACATTCTCGGTTTGCTCGTCTTTTCAAGCATAAGCCAAGGGTTGTACCGCCTTTGAACCTTCGCCTTGAGGGAATTTGTACATCTCTCGACCTCACCCTTGATGAGACCGACCTTCTGCAGAGAGGTCGAAAATGAAGCTCCTTGGATTGTGCTGCCCGTTTTTTGTGATTTGTATTTGACTAGGTTTAACAAATGCAACGTCCCCCCAGTGGTGATTTAGCAAGGATTCCTTGAGGTGCAGAAGAGTTATGGTGACTACTCCCAATTTTATACTGATGGTGCCAAATCATTGCATTTTGTAGGATCAGCAGTTTTTTCTGAAGGATTCAGTAAGGTTCGGCGTCTCGAGGAATCTGCAAGTATTTACACGGTAGGGCTCTATGCGGTGTTTATGGCCTTAAAGCATATTCTCACCAGCAAGACAATGAAATCTGTTTTATTCGTGGATTCTCAAAGTGTGCTCACCACACTTGGTGAGCACACTTTGAGGCAAGGGCACACAATCGAGGGCACACAATCGAGGCAAGGGCACACAAAGTGTGCCCTTGCCTCGATTGTTCCGGCGCGGACTGACAGGAACAGGGTTCCCCTGAACTACGAAAAAGTGATCGACACATACTTCGACTTCGAGTTCATGCGCTTGTTCATGGCTTTCAAGAGAGACAGACGCTGAGCTGGCTGGCCGATATGAAGCTTCGGCGTTTTCTCAGTCAAGGGTATTAAAAATAGACAAGCACAACTTGTCCGATCTAAGGTACAGCGTGGGCTGCGGCTCGGCCGAGACATAAAATTTTGCTGTCTGCCCAGCCATATGAGGATTCAAGGTAACGAAAGAGCAGATGAATTGGCCACTAGCTCTAAGCACCTAGTGCCAACTACCTCACAGATACAATTTCAAGACATAAAGCCCTTAGTAAAATCGTCGGTTTTCCAACTATGGCAATCGGCGTGGAGTCTGGAGTGCGAAAATAAACTTTATGCGATTAAGCCAGCTCTTGGTATGTGGGAGGGTGCATCCCACAGAACCCGCCGCCATGAAGTTCTTCTGTGTCGTCCTAGAATTGGACCCTCCTACCTTACCCACAAGCATCTGCTCAGGGGGGAAACCCCACCACTCTGTTACGACTGTGGCAATCGTCTTTACTTATTTTGTGGCTGTGCTCAGGGCTTGAGCAAGAACAACAAATATATTTCCCAGAGTTTTTTTCACACCAAATTCCTTTTTACCCAGCACTGCTGATTGGTGAGAACCCTATAGTACCGTTTGATTGTGTCATAAATTATTTAAGAAAAACCAGCGTCCTACTGGTAGTCTAAATTTAATTCTACCACTTTAAAGCTTGTCCCATAAACCTTTTTTTTTTATTAGGTAATTTTTACTAATAAGTTCCAAGTATGTGCCTTCCAACCAAACAAGTTTGGCACAGTATGGCCATAATGGCTTTGCGCCATAAAGCCAATCAACAACCTGTTTTTGCATCGCCAGGCTTCTGCCTGCTCTACGCCTGGTAAATTTAGTGCACCCCCACTCGTCCTACGTGCTGGAAGTCTTCTTAGAATTGACTTTTTCATGGGGTTTTCAATGACGTCTAGCGAGTTTTTTTTATTTTTACAAACTAAAAAAAAATGTTAGGAAATTATTTTGCTAATTAGTGTGTTTCTTGCAGTCTTTGACGTCCGCCGTGGCTGGAGGTGTGTTTTCGAAAAGAGTTAATTTTTTTCTCACCCACCCTATGCGGAGTGCAAGTTTGTCTGCTTCTTTTGCAGGGATTACGGTGACATCAGAATGCCAAGCTTTGGTTGGCTCTGATTAAAGGATAGTGGGTAGACCTCAAAGCAAGCTGCCTTGAGGTCTACCCACTATCCTTTAATCAGAGCCAATCAGGGCTCGGCATTCTGACGTCACCCCAACCACTGCAAAAGAAGCAGACGAACTTGCACTCTGCATTTCTAGGGATTTTTGAAGGCACTTGCAGAAACACCCGGTAATAAGCTTGCCTTGAAAGCCGTTTTCGTCTAAATACGTAACCAGGGTTGCTGAAGGCTGACTTCGCTGTTTGTTTTTGCACGTGGCATGCCGCCTGCATCTTTGTTCATTGTTTCTGTCCCTAAAGAGATTCTTGTGTCCGCTACAAGATGGCGCCACTTGTCTTTGCTTATCCAGATGCTGCCGCAGGCTAAGGCACTACGGTTTAATAACAATGTGCCCGTGTATGTCAGCATGTGGGAGGTGAACATCATCAAGGTATTTTTGCCTCTTGCAAGTTCCTGTTTTTTACGCACCAAAGGCACCTCCGGAAGCTCTCACATCTATCTCGCAGGAATTCACTTCACAATTTTTGGTTTCCTCCTGCCAAGGCAGCACTATACCACTCGCGGCACCCTTAACCTTGCTTGTAACTCGGCTGAATGATTTTTGGCTGTATCAGAGGCATGCTCGATTTCCCAATTTTCCTTCTTCTTTTTGTTGGTGAATTAAGTTGCAAGGAGCACTCAGTCTATAGGGTAGCTGCAGTGGTAATCGCGCCGTAAATTGGGCCTCAGAAACGTTGATGCTTGTACATTGAAAGCTCAATCTTTCACGGAATGTGCATTAAGGTGGTTGATTTCATCTAATAAACCTTTAAAGCATAACTCCCTTTCTTTACAAAATCAGACCAACAAACTTGCCAGGGTAAACGGCGAACAGGTTCGCAGACGATTGACCTAGCAATGCTTGTAAGGCATGGCGCCATCTCCCGACAGATGCAGCGAGCAGACGACAGTGCGTCATTTGCTTGCTGCTTCTATAGACCTATTGCTAAATTACTACCCAAGCATCAAGGAGAATGCAGGGATTGGTGTTCCACGCACCGCACGTGCTGGCCTCAGCAGTAGTAACTTTTCTAAAGCAAATGCCTAAAACAAATTGCATCTTGCACGCACGTTCGTCAATGCTTTATTTTGGTTATTTACTTCAAATCTTTTATACGGGGAAGGCGTGCGCGTGTGAAACACCAATCCCTGCATTCTCCTTGATGCTTGGGTAATTTAGCAATAGGTCTATTGGGAGATGGCACCATGCGCTACAGGCATTTTTAGGTTGATCGTCTGTGAACCCGTCGGCCGTTGACCCTGGCAAGTTTGTTGGTCGTCTCATTGTGTACAGAACAGGAGCTATGCCGTAAAATTTAATTGGCTAAAATGCACCATCTCAATGCACATTCGGTGAAAGTTAGAGCTCTCAGTGTACAGGCGTTGATTTTTCTGGCTCGTTTACAGTGCAAGATTAGCTGTAGCCAACCTGTACTGTTGAGTCTTTGACCTCTTCTTCCTGGCCAGTTGGCCACTAGGTTTGTCACAATCACGCTCTGCTCTATTTGCGCACCCTCTCGTGTTGGCACATGTGCACTCTACTGTCTGGAGTGTTTGTTCACCGACTTTAGTCTAGCTTAGCACCTGAAAGTCTGGTGTCAGTTTCCTGAATGCTAACTTTAAGTGTATATATAATCTGTGAACATACTGGAAAGTATTTACGTAGAGCAAGATGACAGTAGGAAGCTATGCACTATAGATTGCTTTACCAACTTTAAAGGAACCATGAAACAATTTTGAGTATATCTTGTACTATGTGGAGAGGGTAAGCACCAACTATTCTTCTTTATTGTTGATGAAGAGGGTAGGGTGCAAAACGAAAATAAAACTAAATAGCACATATTTCACATTTAGGTACTCTACATCTAAGCTTTTTATTAAGCATTAATATTTGACCCAGGTCTAAAAACAGTGGTTCCCTTAACGCATAAAATGCAGCACCGCACCGCAGTTAGAAGCGAATGAAAGCGTAAATCAACTGTTTTACAACCCATTCATTTTGGGGTTTGAGCTCCCAGCGGGTGATCTTGGTATTACCTGAAATGCACATTGAGGCATCGGCAGTTAAAATTTGCATCTGCAGCAATTAAAGATATGTTAAGCATGGAATTAACATCTGTGATCACTAACAGGCTTAGATCCCACAACTTTGGCTAGTTGAGTCATTATATGTTGTAGCTAGGTAAGATTTCATGCATGCAACAAGTGTACTGCACTAGGAGAACAAGCCCTGGAATTCCAGTGATACCATTAGTTGGAGGCCAATGAGAGTTGGGGGTCACTGGGAGCCACTGAGAGTCACTGAGAGTCACTGGGAACTATTGAGAGTCAGTGGGAGTTACAGAGGGGTTCAGATAGATAGAGTCGTTGGATGACACCTATCGTCCCAATAGGTGTTATCCGACGACTCTATCTCAGTGTTATCCACTGGCTTTGTTTAGTTGCATCAAAGTTCTGCTTGTCTTACTTCAGTTCAAATGCATCTGAGCTGTCAGTGAGTTTACAAAAACATTTCAGCATCGATTAGATGTCTGAATAGCTGAAGGAACGCACGGGAAGGTATGATTGCCAGGTAGCCATTTGACCGATCGTATGTGGATGATATTTGCCCTTACTCTGCCACGATCTTCTCTGCAGCTCCTGGACATGCCGACACCACTGTACGCCCAACGGACCAGCGGCTACTGCTCCAGCTACACCTCGGTCGCTGACACGGGGCGCTCCAGCGGGTCCAGCCTGCGTGGCTACAGCATCTTCGTAGACCCTGCCTTGATGCTCAACGAGAGCCTATCCCGGCTACGGCACCTCCGCAAGCAGTCGGACCTTCAGATGATCCGCTGCATCCAGCAGGACGCATGCACCACGGACTACTTCATCCGGCCGCCCGTAAACCCGGTGACGCTCTTCTTTCACGACGAGCAGATGGAGCGCAACTACCGCCACCGCCTGCACCACCGCGACCTCGCTCCGACCATGGCGTCGGCGTCCTTCACCACCTACTTCGACATTTTCGTGGCGCTGGGCTTCTACCTTGCCATTATGTTTGCCTGCTTCGTGCTCTTCGACACTCCCCTGTCGTGGCTGCTCTTTTGCCTTTTTGCCACGTGCACCCACCTGTGCATCTTCATGCTGTGCATCCGCGAGATCCTAGCAACTCGCGGCCACTGGGTGGCGGACTGCCTGGCGCAGATCTACCGCTACTGCACGGAGTGGTACCCGTGGCACGTGGTGGGGCTTGTCCTGGTCAGCCTGCCCATCGGCTCCATCTTCTCCAACTTCACGTGCGCCGGCGTCCTGTCGACGCCCGAGCGGACCAACGCCTTCTGCTACGTCGTGTTTGTCTCGCTGCTCCACTTCAGCAACTTCACGCAGCTCAACTTCTGGCTGCGTTCGATGCTCGCCACGTGTGCCGGCGTCGTGCTCGCTCTCCTCGTGGGGCTGCCCGCGTGCCCATGCCCACTCAAGGACCCCGCGCGCAACGTCACGCAGCCGATAGTCATCTCTGAGCACGGCGTTGAGCTGCCAGGAGTCAGCTTCCACCGGGACTCGTACAGCTGCAACCAGTCGGCCATCTACGAGATAGTGCTGCACGTCGTGCTGAATACGGTCCTGGTGTGGCTGCTGAACCGCGAGTTCGAGATCAGCTACCGGCTCAGCTTCCACGGGAGCGCGATGGCGGCGCGCGACGAGCAGCGTATCCAGGCAATGAAGAACCAGGCAGACTGGCTCCTGCACAACATCATCCCGCGCCACGTCGCGGAGCAACTCAAGAACACGTCCAAGTATTCGGAGAACCACCGCGATGCCGGTATCATCTTTGCAAGCATCGTCAACTTCCACGAGATGTACGACGAGTCGTACGAGGGGGGCAAGGAGTTCCTCCGCGTCCTCAACGAGCTGGTCGGGGACTTCGACGAGCTCCTGTCGAAGCCCGTCTTCCGCAACGTCACCAAGATCAAGACCATCGGGAGCACCTTCATGGCGGCGTCCGGGCTGAACCCCAAGCTGCGCCGTGAGAACCCACATCCGTTCACCCATCTGTACGAGCTCATGGACTTTGCGCTCACCATGCAGCAGGTCATCGAGAACTTCAACCAGAACCTGCTGGAATTCAACTTTGTCATCCGCATTGGCTACTGTTACGGGGACGTGACGGCCGGCGTCATCGGCACGACGAAGCTTTACTACGACATCTGGGGCGACGCGGTGAACATTGCGAGCCGGATGGATTCGTACGGCGTTCCGGGCCGCATTCAGGTTCCTGAACACTGTCTCCAGGTGCTGCAGGAGATGTATGTGTTCGAGCCACGGGGCTCGATGTACATCAAGGGGAAGGACAACATGAATGTGCACCTTTTGGTCAGGAAAAAGGACAAGGTTTTATACAGGATCCTTCCGTCGACACACCGTACAAGCCTGCCTGCGACCACTGCCACAGAAGACAAGGAGAAGACGCCGGCGGCAGGGCAAGAACCACTGGAAGAACAACAGCAACAACCGCAGGAGTCGACGTCTGTGAGTTGTGAGAAAGAGGAGGAGGAGGTTCCGCTCTAATGTCACTTCTTCGACCTAGGGCTCACCTGCTGTGGCTATCAGATGTTGAACTCTCTCATTGCTGCCTTGCTGCTGAGGTGAAGAAAATGTTTGTGAAAGTGATGGATGTGCAAGTCTGGAATCTTGCAGGAGATTGAAGTGGCCCATCCATTCTTTGCGTGGTTTTGCACCGAAGGGGGAACGGGTCCATGCAAACATTTTTCTTTAACAACACCGACTGTTCGTGTGTCTACGTGCATGTGCGAGACGCGAGATTCCAAGCTGTTGCTGACTTTTTTTTGTTTTTATATGCCGAGGGTTTAATCTCATTGTAAGAGATTTTAGGTTCTTGAGATGCATCGAGAAACTTTTTGACGGTGGTTTTGTGTCACCGTGGTGACTGCCGATGTCTGAATTGTGGCCGAGCCGCACATGTACTTGCATCTTAAACGGGGAAGAAACAATTTCTAAACGCACGTTAAGATTGTAATGTGCGGGTGTGCGGTGCAAAGGTTAGCTTCTACTGGCAGCTAAAGAAGGTTTATGCCCGAGCATGTTTTAGACAGATTGTTTGTTGCGTGTGTCGAGTTCTTAGTGCGTCTGTTTTCATGTGCAGTTGTGGTGTGCGTCTGATTTGTGCTTGACCATTGCAACCGAGTGATAGTTTTCTTTTAACTATAATGAAGGCATTTTCAGTTGTTGGGCACAATTGTGACGTTATCTCAGTGCAAGAAGCTTTTGCCCTTGTTTTCGAGCACGCCACTTGATTTTGTGCGCTGCCCAAATGCTTTGTACTACAACAAGTTTGTGTGAGCAGGAGGCAAAACACTGTGTTCAGGAAGCTCTTGGGCTCGCCGTCGAATATTTAAAGAATGTTGTATGTAACATTTGTTCGTCCGCTGCCTTTGGTTACTACACGGATGCGTGCCAACGAGGTTTCAATGGCATAACAGTCTCTTTTTACAGTGCATTCGGAGCACATTACTTAGCCATACTTTCAACAAGCCGGTTTGACGCGATTATTTGTCTTTTTTTTTTTTTTTGTGGCCATTGTGTTCAAACTGTGGGTGTTCCAGAGCTAAAGAGACGAGCAACTGATTCAGCTGCACCTACCGTCATTTCTGAACGAGCTTACGAAAGGAGTATTATTATACGACGTAGTGTAGCTTACGGTGTCTAACTGGTTACGTGCCACGCTTCTTTTACTTGCTGGTACAGCGGCCAGTTGCAGCGCTTGTGGGACGTGCATTCTTGAAACATCCTGACGAAGCACCAAGACTAAAGACGAAAAGTGGCCTAACTCGGTTGAGAGGCAACCCTAACTAAACTTTGGGAGCTTGTCTGAACAAAAATGGTTTCATTCTATCAACCTTGGCGTCAAGTTTTCGTGCCCTGAATTTCGGGCCGCGTTGCAATCTTTTTTTGGCCGGCCCGCGGCACCGTATTGACCTTGAGCCGCGTCCAAACGACGCAGAGTTTAGCTTAGGATTCCCGCCCGACTTACTAGATCCGCAGACGTCTGCTTCGCCGAACCCTCGGGAACAGGCATGCCTTTCGAGAAACATGCACGTCGTAAAACGACTTGGAAAGAAAAAGCACTGCCTCCGCCGGCTTAACGCCAGACGGCTCGACATTGTTTCTGTCTGCACCATAACAGTTTGACTCGTATGAGCACCCTCCCCACACCCCACCCCTTCCGGCGTCGGTTCTAGTCAATCGCTTCTTTAAAGTCTGGTCCGTTGGCCCGCCTCTTCGCCGCACCGTCTGCTGCATGTTTTTCCACGTCTTCGCCGTTGACGCAGCATTTTGGAAGGTCGAGCAAGATGCTCTTCGAGCGCTTCGGATGCACAATCAAACAAAAACAACAGAGGTGCTTTTCTTAACAAGCCCGCTCTCGCATATCGACACCTTCTCCTCTCCCGCCCGCCTCTGGCAATCAGCACATTACCGGTGTCGTGCTCGATGTGCGTCTACGCCGTCGCACGCCCGTCGCGGTTACGCCCCAATGCCCGGATCGCGTCTCCGATCAGTGCGTTTACGGCGTCCTCGAAAGTGGTCCCTCGATTTCCTCCTCAAGACATCATAGAAGCGTCCCGTCGCAATCCTCGCGGGTGACACGGCCGTGGAAGTGGATGCAGCGAATGCCTGTTCCGCCGCAGGTTGCTCTCCAGCTCGAGGGTCCACGGAAGTTTCGGCTGCCAGGAGTCCTGGCATCCTGACGACTGCGACGCTTGTGTCACGCTCCTACCTTTTGCCTCAACTTCTGCTACCGACTGCCAGGGCTGCGACGTTCGACAACGTGGCATGCCGGTTCATGACCACTTTCGATCCAGGGGCCGCGTAGGACGCCGAACACGCCCGTCAAAGACGCGTCCCGGGAGCCGCGGTTACGGCGTCCATTCCGTCTGTGGAGACTGCGGTCTTTCGTTGCGTGCTGCCGCACGCGGCACCTGCCCTCTTCCGCCTTTTTGCGATGCACCGAATGTACGCAGTGAAGCTCCTCCTAATGTAGCCTGGTTCATTCGAGGGCCACGGCGCGGACATTTCGGCGCCTGGGCGGATTTGTATGCGGGTCTATTGCCCGCCCCAGTTTCGCGTCAGAATGTGCGCCGGTTGCACCTAGGCGGAGTCCCTTGAATCCGGGCGTATGCAGTATTTTCCAAGTGCCAATTATCCCGAACATCGGTGGCTAAGAGAGGTTCGTCAATGTTGTTGCTTATATACTTGCCATACAAAAATAGAAAAAAAAAAACTTGAGGACGTTGCGTTTTGTACGACTCGCACCACCGAGGCGATTTGGAGCTTTTTTTTTTTTCTAGTCAACGAGATTCCAGGTGTCGTGCTTGTCATGTATGTGATATATATAGACCACAATTTTTTCATTTTTGTACGCAATGCTACGCGCGCTGCTGCGTCTTGTCCGTTGATCGTCTTTTCCAGTCGAGCGTGCGTCGCTACGTTTGCATATCATCCCTCCGTCATCGTCGGCCTCCGAGAACAATGTGCGTGCTCTGTCTGTTTACGTTGCGTGTTTCTGTTGTGCGTGTCGTGTTTTTAAGTGTACAACTTTTTTTTTTGTGGCTTTTGAATGGGATCTTTTTTTTTCGGCCAACTTGACGGTTTACTTACTACTCATTTAGGTTACCGCAAAGATCAAATATTTCTGCCATGGGCTTTTTTTTTTTGTTCTTTTGTTGGTACTGCATCGTTGTTGCGATTGTTGTTGATGTTGGGAGATTCTGTCAACATTATTTCTTTGTTGTTTTATTGCCAATTTAAAGAATTTTAAAAGACGGTCTCAAAGTTATGTGAAAAAAAAAAGATATTTAAATTTCTAGGTGTACATATCTATTTGCGGCCTTGACGGCTGTTAAAAGAATACTGTGACTCCCATTTCTTTGCCAAGTGTTTTTTTTTTTGTATGTACAGCACAGGTATAATATAACTGTTTTTGTATGTGCATAGGAAAATGCCTAAATAAATTATTTATTCGTTTGTACCTCCATAGTTTTACTTTACTTGGAGCATATTGGATGGGTTTCTGACCACAGTAAATGACTAAGATTCATTTTCCGGTGCATGTGTGGACACCATTGACAAAGCAGAATCTACCCTCAGTAAAGAAAATTTATGAAAACAGAAATTCATTGATATGCCCCATTGCGACACAAGAGATACAGAAAACGGTCTGGCCACAAAACGAAAAAGAAGCAGTCCTGCGGGAATCCACAGTACATCAACTCGTGTGGCGTGATGTGAGGTCACTGCAACTGCGGCCATCTAGGAAATGCGGCATGAGACTCACGTGCGCAGCTGTCCTCAACATTTGCCGTTTGCTTCACAATTAACAGACCCGAGATCGAATCTCGAGAAAATCTGTAATGGGTGCTTGGGATTTTTTTTTTTTTTTTCGAGCATTTAACGACATTGACGACGGATGCTCTACAACCATAGCTACATCATTTCAAGTGGGGGGAAAAGACCATGACAGCTGTCGCTGCAAAGAAAGCTCCGCATAATGTGACCTGAAATGCATTGAGCATTAGACAGAGCATTGTTTTTGTGGGCAGCGATATTAGAAAATGGGCGACGACATATAATCAGTGCACGAAAACGAGAAAGGGACATGCAAGACGATGCAGGTGACACGAAGACGACACAGACGACGGACAATGATTCAGCCTGTGTCGTTTGTACCGTCTTGTATGTCCCTCTCGTTTTCGCATTCCAGTCACCAACATGCTCGATTGTCCAAAATATGGTCCACACACTTTCTGTGACAACCTTTTTCGTGATGGCAGAAAAAGTGTGTGTGTAAAAATTTTGCACTGGGTGACATGGGGATGAATATAAAGGCAGTGTCTCTCCTCCAGTTCTTAAGTTGCAGCAGGCTGAATGTAACGATTTTGACTGTATACTACAGACACTCGGGGTACTGCAGTACCCCGAGTGTCTGTAGCAGCGGTACGAGTTCGCCATGTCTTCCCAGCAAGATTGGGGCAAGTACGTATGAAATGCTGGTACATGTGTATGGGATAAGGATAACATGCCGTTGTTAATACGTACCACAATCGAGGCAAAATTTTGGGGGTTATGAATTGAGTAAATATGTATATTGTTTCATTATTATGGACAAATCGTATTATAGACAATATTTTTGGGGAACCGAGTTGTCTGTGGTTAGATGACTGCAGTAATAATTTCCCAGTTTTGTAGACAGGTTTTACTACATACTGTTAACGTGCCTTAGGGTAAAATTTAAAGGATCCAGTTATAGCAGATACATTTTACACAAACACTTGATCCTTAAAAAGAGGAGTACAACAGCCGGTTGCTGCTTGCACAATATAGGTATACCCTTAAAGGGATACTTCCAACGACATTTGAAATATTGCCGTCGTGTTCAAAAATAGGTTGAATATGATCCACAATATCCATAAATGACTATCGCACGTTTGTATTTTGAGCCTGGTGGCTGTATTTTTCGTTATAAACGGCCCATTCTAGCAAGCACTCGGAGAAGGCCCAGCGGAGACCACGTGACATTCAACGCAATCGTTACGTGGGTCGTCTCGGTGCGAGCAAAGCTACGACGAGGCTGACGTCGAGAGGATGGCCTAGTCGTTCCAGCCACCGAAGCGGCTGCATTTGTATGAATTTTGAGTGACGGGTTAATCTTCTATAATCTTGTAGGGGGACAATAGCGACTTCTGCGACACACAAAAGGCATTCTCGGGAAGAGGGGAGTTCCTCCTTCCTCTCTTCTCTCGTCGTGGCCGGAGGCGAGACACTGACCGTCACTACCTCTCAAGGTTCCTAGACGGGCATTACAAGCGAGGCGTTAGCGACATCCACCAGGTGCTCTTTGCTAATCGTTTAATTCGTTTTAAAATTCCTTTTCGAGACTTTTTTAACAACATATTGGTATGTTCGATGTGATACCGCTCCTTTGAACACATATAGACCCAAAAATGAGCTCCAAAATTCCGTTGTACTATCCCTTTAAAGCTCGTTCGTACACTTGCAACCGAGTAGCACCGGCTGAGGCTAGACCGGTTTTTAAGCCTCTTGTGACGGCTTAGGACCTGCTCCGCAGCAGCGCATCTGGTCCTACGCCGTTGCAAGAGGCTTAAAAACTGGTCTTGTCTCACTTGGTGCTACTCGGTTGCAAGTGTGTGAACGTCAAAATTTCGTGGTTGGCTATGTGGCTATTTTTGGGCTGTTCCTAAGGGCGCGGCGAACTCTTGTCGAACCTCAGCTAGTTCGACGTCAAACTTTGAGGTTCGACTAGTTAATTTTCAAACTTCCTAACCAGTTTCGAGAAAAAATTGTTTCTCTTTTGGCTAGTCGAGTGGAGAGAGAGGAAGGAGAAAGGCTTCAAAATTCGGTGTTTTCACAATGCGCAGAGAAGCATGCTAGCAGAGTTCAAGTGGAGGAATGAAAAAGAAAATGTAGCGGTTATTTTTTTTTACGTGTATGAAAAATCGTCAATAAAAGGCTTAAAAGTCGTTATTTTTAGTCTTGGCTATTTTCGGCTATATTTCTTCTTTATGGCTTTTGCTATATTTAAACTATACCTCCCAGCTATTTGGCGGTTTTTAAAAAACATCTGGCAACACTGCGCAAAAGTCGCATTATTTTAAAGATATGTGGCGCGAGCTACCGCCCGGTATAAAGGGAACAGCTAATTACGAAAGCTAGGCCAACAAATCATTTTGGAACAGCTAATATCTATCAGCTCTGATATCTATTTAGCCATCCATCGGAACAGACAGTAGTGGTGGGCACTGGGCGACTGGGCCAACTGGGCAGTGTGTAGCACGACTCGTGGTGTGTAGTGTGTGGCTGGTGTGGCTCGTTCAAGGGGCTCGTTAGTCAGGTAGAGGTCGGGGTCGCGCTCAAGCTGCAACTGCTGCAACAACGTTTGGTCGGTTTGGTTGGGCGACAGTGGCATATCAACATGGCTCACCGTCTTGTCAACGGGCCCTCGACGAAGCGACAATTTTCAGAAACAGGCCTCTCGTCGGTTAGCGCTGGTGAGTCCCCCGTTTTGCCGGTACAGTGTGAAAGCGGATCTGCTCGTTTTCATCATCAAATGCACGTGAAACTGCACTGAATTTTTTAGCAACCGCGTTCGCGACCGCTTCGCGAATGTTGTTCAACCACCAGTGTGAATGAGGCATTAGAGGTGCATTTCTGCCGTAACGGAGAAGGGGGGCAGACAAATCTACGAACACAGCTAGGTGACTGGTGCGCGACTGCAATGACGCGACTGCCGTCTAGTCATTTTTTTCTCAATGAAGCATCACGTTCCGTTATCGCGGGAACGTGCGCGCATAGTGGCGAAATGAGTGCTGCGAGTGGAATAGGAACCGTGCACATCTAATTCAGGCCCCGACCAGGGCGCCCCTAGCGGCAAACGGGTCCGTTCCATCGGGGAACTTCTGCCAGTCGCTGCGTTGGCTGTGCGTTGTAGCGGGTTAGCGCTGTAATTTGCAAGGTAGCTATTCCGCTCCAAGAAAGCCACAACAATTGATGCGGCAAACAATAGGCGACCGCCGCGACGCGGCCGGCACGCTCACTTCCCATAGATCTAAATGAATACATATTAAATTTTATAAAAACAACACAGCACCATAATATAAGAATGTTTCCTCCCGTAAAGTATATTTAGAGCTCCTTCTGTGGTTCCATCTGTCAATATGTTCTGTTCGCACAGGCAAAATTCGTTCCGGGAACTTTTCTATATGGGTAAAGCTATACGCACTCCGTAGTGCACTTTGGCCGGAGATGGCTATACGCACTACGCGAAACTCGTATAAAACGAATGGCTACAACGAGCTTGCTAAGCGGTGGCATAGCATGGAGAAAAAGACGCCGTTTCGAACGGCTGCGTTTTCATGTTCTCCGCCCAAGAAAACACATCGGCCTCCGGCCGAGGTAATACGTCTACTGATGCAACTGCTTACTCCGATGGATGACTACCGAGTGCTGATGCCACGCCTGCCTATAGGTAACTTCGTTCTTAATTCAGTGTTCCTGCATGGAGATCTCGCCGCTCGACCCTTTCGTGACGCTCTGAGTGGAGTCATTGACTGAAAGGACATCATCGCCATGGGACAATACCAAATGTCGCATGTCTGGATGGTTGTGTGTGCGACTTCCCTCGCGAAAGCCAAGCTCGTCTCCTGCGAAGAGCTGAAAGTGAAAGACCGAAAATGCCTCGTCGTTGACCCAGAGTCCATCACCTTGGCCTTCGACTTGCCACAGGAGCATTTCGGACATCGCCTGTTTTGAGCCTGTATGTAGATACACATCAAATGTCACTAGAGAAGCGCAGACAATATCTTAGCTTGTGCTATGGGTACAAAGTGAAATCTGATCCTATGCATCCATCAAATAATTCTGTTCACACCTCCATGTTTTTGCGGCTTTTTGAAAACAAACCTAGCATAATACGCCCATTAAGCTTCCGGCTTCAGAGCATTTCTGCCTCCCTGCAGCTGGCTCTTCCTGAAAGTAACTTGATTAAGGAAACACAGACTGTTGCCCCTTGGAAGGCAGTAAGATTGTCATGTGACTGGTCGCTTACAAAACATAATAAAGGGTCAGTTAACCATCAGGTTCTTCACAAGGAATTTCTTGCATTACAAGAGAAATATCAAGACTATGTGCAATTTTTTACTGGCGGGGCCAAAAGCTAGTCTTTCGTAGGTTCCGCAGTTTATTCGTAACACTTTAGTCGAGCGAGACATATTGACAGTGTTGCAAGTATTTTCACTGCTGAGCTTTACGCTGTGCTCGTGGCGCTTGAATACATCTTAGAAGACTGTGTGCGGAAGGCTATTTTGTTCGTAGATTCCCAGAGTGCTCTACTGGCTGTATGTTCTCTTACCGTTACGAAGAACCGCCTCGTACAACAAGCGCGTGCCCAAATGAACCGCGCTCTCCTACTTGGCCTTGATATAAAACTATGCTGGGTGCCAAGCCATGTAGGTATTCCAGGTAATGAGGCAGCAGATAGATTGGCTGCCTCTGTTAATGGTGGCCTAAAAGCATCGGTTGGCCTACCCTATGAGGATTTTAAACCAGTTATTAAAAAATCAATTTATGAACTTTGGCAGTTAGAATGGAATCAAGAAACAGACAATAAACTACATAATATCAAACCTTGTTTAGGATTATGGGAGAGTTCCCACCAGAGGAACCGGTTCCATGAGGTCTTGATGTGCCGCTTGCGTATTGGACACACACGTTTAACGCATCTATATTTACTTTGTAATGATGATACCCCGCGCTGTGAGCATTGTGGCAAAACATTGACTGTCCTACATATTCTGTGGCACTGTAGGTACTTCCACTATTTTTGGATCCAATCTTCCATTTCATCCCAAATTTTTGCTAGGAGATGAACCTCTTGTACCTTTCAGTAAAGTTTTAGAATTTCTTAAAATAACAGGCTATCTACACCTGTTATAACCCCTCCTTTTTCACCGTGTGTTTTTTATTTTCAGATAATTTCTTATTGATTATAACTTTTATACTTACCTGAAATTCATTTCCATATCTTTTACACAATTCATGTTCATACTTTTATTGCATCACCAGCTACTATAGCTCTGTCTTCTCCTTAACTCTTTTTCTGCAATAGTGTATGCACCTGGCGCATTTTGGCCTAGTTGCTCTCGTGCCATAAAACTCCAATCCATCAATCAATTGACCCAGAGTCAAAAGAAGTGAAGCTCAGGCTTTTGTGGCTACCCCCCCACATGGAAAACCGCAGAGTTGTTGAAGCACTGGAACCTTTCGGTACCGTGCGCTTTATCGTACGAGAAAAATGGAAATGCAAAGGAAGGGAAGGAATGGACACTCTCAACAGAGAGGTGCACGAAGTGCCAAATGTACGGACACAGCCTCGCTGACTGCGTCCTCACCTACGCCGTCAGGCTGAAGATCGGAACAGCGGACGAGTCGGCCACAGAACACCTGATGGATGCAAGCGAGGTGGTTGAACCGAGTGGGGATATCCCTATGATAACTGAGCCTCCAGACCCTACACTTCAGCCACTCCCGCCAGAAGGAAGCCTTCCCCCTCCCGATGCGTGTACAGAACAACCCGCCAGCCCCCCGACCAACCCAAAAAATTACACCATCTTCCCGAGGGGAACCATGGGGTGATGCGGAGCATCGTGTTGGTTCCGAGGAAAGAGTCAGTTGCGTGCTGACGTCGAGAGATGGCGCCACCGACTGCCCTAGCGTTACCCCCTACGCGAGCCTTCGTCGCGGCTCGCGGCAGAGAAACTTGGAACGCTCGCCGCTCGCCGTTTATTTTTTTTCACACTTGAAGGAGAGGAGACTAGAAGAGGAGAGTTGCGCGTGCGCGCGCGGTGTGAGGAGAAGCGAACGCACGCGCAGTGCACGCAGCTGGTAGAGAGAGAGAGCGGAGAGAGTAACGCGCAGCTGTTGGAGAGAGGGAAGGAGGAGAGTTGCGCGTGCGTAGTTCGAGTGCCGACTACAACGCCGACGCCGCGGGACATAGACCCGAGCAAGAGATGCTCCGCATCTAAAAGTACACTGAACACTTCTCAGACGCCAGGGCACAGAGAGACTCTCACAGACGACCAACGGAATACAACCACCACCGAGGTTGTAGATGAAAGTAACTCAACACAAGAAACTGACGATGCAGCCGATCCCATACTCGCAATCGAAGCCCTTACAAACGCGACATTGAATGACGGCCCTCTAACTAGACCTAAACTGTCCGACAGACAACAAGCTGGAACGTGGCACATGCCGTATTTGAAGCCACTTTCTGGCCCTAAGCTTGTCGAAGACACAACACCCCAGTGAGCGATAACGCTCAACCATAAGCGATTGCATGTCCACCGCCCCTCAGCTCCGTGTAGCTACCTTAAATATGGGAGGTCTTAAATCTAAGCGAAAGCAGTGTCAGCTTCTTCAGCTCATGTCCCTACAACAGGTAGACGTGTTAGCTGTACAAGAAACAAAATTATCCGGCGTGGAAGAAACCGAGATCGCTTTGAAACCTTTTATGAATGATTTTGAAGTATGTGTCACCCATGCAACGGGCATCTCGGCTGGGTGTCTTTTGTTTCTAAAACAAGGAACGGGTCTGACTGCTAAAGCTCTCACCACCGATCGGGAGGGGCACTTCATCGTGTGCGATCTTACTTATGGCAATGACGAATGGCGCATAATGTGTGTTTACGCTCCCAATGCTGTGAATGCACGTAATGACTTCTTTGTACTTATAGAACCATACTTGAGCACCGATAGAAAATTACTGCTACTTGGAGATTTCAACTGTGTGTCAAATTTTAATGATCATTCCCAATTCACGGCCAGATTTGGCCCTAGTGCAGCGTTACTACAGTCCCTTGTTAACGAAAACAACTTAGCGGACATTGGAGAACACAAAGGCAGCAGATTTCATTACACACATTTCCAACGCTCCTCTCACACACGACTGGATCGCATATACATTTCTGGAGAACTCTATGAGGCTATTTCAGATTACACAGTGAAACCTGTATTTTTCTCAGACCACTGTCTCGTCTCAGTTATCCTTCGCTTAAAGAAACGGCATTCGGTACGTCCTGAATGGCACCTATGGAAACTAAACACAACTCTTATAGATGACGAAATATTTACTGATCGTATCCCAGAAATCCTTTTACAAGTGCAACAGATACCCTCACTACACATATTTTGCAAATGGGACATGTTCAAACAAGACGTTAAAAATTGGGCAATCGAATGCGCCAGTACTATCACATTTGAAAAAAAGCGAGAACTAAAGATTCTCTTTAATACGCTGTCAACGCTTTATGAGCTTGAAAGTAAGAAACCCGGTGAATACAGAGAAGAAATAAACATGACTAAAACACAGCTCCAGCGATACAATGCTGAGAAGCATCGAAGCGCGGTGATTCAATCGCGCTCACAAAAATTTGTACTCGGAGAGATGCCCGGACGGAGGGTCCTTAGAGGATGAGCGAAAGTATGCTTTAACAAAAGAAATAGTTGAAATTGAACATAAAGATTGTACGAGAATAGATACACCAAATATTTCAGAAGCTTTTGTCGATTATTACACTAATCTTTTTGGGAAGAGTATTTCAATCAAAGAAAGTACAGATATAGAAGAGCTAGTTCACCTCGTGCCCTCCTTATCAGACGAGAAAAAGGAAATAGTCGATGGTGCTCTGACCTTGCAGGAAATTCAAAGTGTCATAAAAGCTCTTCCCTCAAACGAGACACCTGGACCTGATGGCTTAAGTGCTGAATTCTACGGGAAATTTTTCGATCTGTTAAGTCCATTACTACTTGATGTCCTTAAAGCCGCATATGAGCACCAAACACTACCACCAACCTTTTATCATGGCCACACTGTACTAATTCCCAAAACAGAAGACACATTAGCGTTAAGAAAGGTCGAGGCTTATAGACCCATACATATCACTTTGTAATGTGGATTATAAAATCTCGCAAACGTTTTTAACGAGCGCTTACACATCGTAATACATAATCTAATTGGAGAACATCAAACTTGTGGTATACGAGCAGTCTTGGGTAAGTTACTCTTAAAAAGTAATTCGTTACAGTTGCAGTTACTTTCAGAAAAAAAATAGCGAAGTTACCGTTACAGTTACCACAACAAAAGAGTAACTCGTTACAGTTACAGTTACTTTTAAAAAGTAACGACGTTACTTTCCAGTTACTTTTCTATAACACAAAACAAAATTAGGAAAAAACTAGAAAACGCCCCTCATCAAGTTTTATTCCATAAAATTAAAAAGTATGCTTTTTACTTCGTATTGTAACTTAGCAGCAGTTGCTTCTCAAATTTAGTGTTTGAAAGTTTCCATGCCAGAGTTGTGGCGCAAATCAAAATACGAAACATACGGAGTGCGGAGTACTGGCGCTAATCAAAATACAAAACATGCGCAGTGACCTCCGCGGGAACACACTAATTTCTAGACATATAAATAAATACTTAGGAGACAAATAACTTACTGTATGAACACCAGCACGGGTTTCGGCAGGGTCTTTCGACAGTCACGCAACTAATAGAGTGCACACATGAGTTTGCATCAGCAATAAACGAACAAAGTCAGGTTGACGTAATATTTATGGATTACTCTAAAGCATTTGACCGGGTACCCCATGACAAATTAGTACAAAAATTAAACTTATTGGGATTAAATCAGGTTTTGATATCTTGGATATGTTCTTATTTAGAAGGAAGAATGCAGTATGTTAGCTGTAATAAAGTTTGCTCTCCTCCATTAGCAGTTTACTCAGGAGTACCCCAGGGATCAGTGTTAGGGCCCCTTTTATTCTTAATTTATATAAATGATATAGCAACAAATTGCCCTCCCTCGGTCCAAGTTAAATTGTTTGCAGACGACTGTATGGTTTTTTCAAAAGTGAATGGAGTTCAGGACCAGGAAATTCTCAACCAGTCTCTGGAAGAAATCTTCTCGTGGAGTAAGAAATGGGGTATGGTAATTAATTTTGATAAAACTGTCTCTTGCTGTATTACAAATAAAAAAAAGGTCTTAGACTTCCACTATTTTTATAGGCGGCATTGAACTTAATAAAGTAGAAGAATTTAGGTATTTAGGAGTTATTTTGGCTAATACCCTGCGCTGGAATAGTCACGTGGATTACATATGCGCCAAGGCTTATCAGAAGTTAGGCTTTCTTAGAAGGCATCTTAGACACGCAAATAAAGATGTTCGATTAGCTGCGTATAAATGTTATGTACGTCCAATTTTGGAATATGCGGGGTGCGTATGGGACCCATACAGGAAGCAGCAGGTAGCGCAAATTGAACGGATACAGAATCTGGCACTTCGGTTTGTTTTTTCTAGGCGCACCGAGTCAGTTACGGCAATGAGAAATGAAGTGCGGCTTGATTGTTTAGAGAAAAAGAAGGAAAGTGTGTAGATTAAAGGAATTATACGCTGTGGCTAATGGCTTGACAAAGATTAACCCTGCAGTGTACATTTCACCTTCAACATCACGCTCTAAAAGAACGAGCAATACTAAAGCAATTGCACCTTACCAGTACAGAAATGATGTCTTTAAATACTCTTTCTTTTGTCGGACTATTATTGAGTGGAACACCCTGCCAGAGCAAGTTGTCAATTGTTGTAGTCCTGAACTATTTGAAGCACAGCTGAATGAATTGTTTAGTTAAGTTTTGCATGTGAAAATGTATATTTTGAGTATGCGTGGGTAGCTGCAACTTACCTGCGCTCGCTTCACACGGTGAGTGCATGATTGAGTTCCTTATTTTCTGTGTGTTGTTTTTTTCCCTCCTGTGTAGACCGACAGGTCCACAGTATTTCAAATGAAATAAATAAGTAAATATTGTAGTTTCACTGTTGATTCACCCAATTAAAAAGTGTTTGCATAGAAAAACAAAAAGCACAACATAGATCGTGCTTCAAGACACTAAGATGTAAGTGTTCAGTCACAAAGTACAAGCGCGTGTGTAAAGATAACTAGATTTTTTTTCATCAAGTCTACACTTGGCTATATTCGGGTCGTGACTCGCGAGAAAGAACGTATTCACAAGTTTGTGAAAGGCTAACTTAACACTCGAAATGTCGAAATAAACGATTTGGAAAGTGCAAGCAATAGCTAAATTGTACTCGTTCAGTGATATATTATTCATAAAACACTGGAAAGTAACGACAAAAGTAACGTCGTTACTTTCATCGTTACCTGAGAAAAAAGTAATAGAACTACAGTTACAAGTTACATGTTTAAAAAGTAACGAAGTTACAGTAACGCGTTACTAGTAACGCGTTACTACCCAGGACTGTATACGAGAAAGAAACATTCAAACAAATATTCACATAGCGAGATCTGTGATGGACTCCGTATCCGATGAGCAAGATCAAGTAGCTATAGTTCAACTTGACTTGTCCAAAGCGTTCGATAGAGTAAGCCATTCATTTTTATTCAAATTACTTTCTCACGCAAACATAGGGACCATGCTTCTAGAGGGCATTCAGCTCTGTTATAAGAATAGCAGCACGAGGCTAATTGTAAACAACTCTCTTTCCGATTCCATCTATATTAAATCTTCAGTTAGGCAAGGTTGCCCACTATCACCGCATCTTTTTGCTTTATACCTTGAGCCTCTATGCATCAACATTATTACGAATCATCATATCCGTGGCTATACCCTTTGCTTTACTAAGGTAAAGTTACTGGCGTACGCTGATGACGTGGCCTTGTTCTGTTTGAATAAGGAAAGTGTGGAAAAAGCCCTTCATGTAACAGAAAAGTATTGTGAACTAACTGGAGCGAGGTTGAATGCCGAAAAATCTAACGGCTTCTGGATAGGGGAGTGGGCAACTATGCCAGGGCGTTTTGCTGAGTTGTCATGGAATTGTTGTCCATTCAAATATCTTGGCATTCCTCTAGATCAAACAAGATCCAATAATCTATACTGGAATTCTGTTGTAACTGAGATCAAACGAAAATCATTAGCATGGAGGGCGCGAGATCTTTCCATCTTCGCAAAAGCAGCAGCGTGTAACATTTTTTTAATGTCAAAACTAATGTATGCCTTACAAGTATTACATTGTAGCCGTTTAAAAGTACAAGCCTTCCACAGAATTTTTGCAACTTTCATCTGGAGCTCATCTTGGGAACGAATGAAGCGCGACAACTTATTCTTTCCAAAAAAAGAGTCATAGTACAGGCTAGCTGGTGGAAGTCAACCATTTCGTCGTTTACCCTGAGACTGGGGGGTTTTTTAGAAGAGCAAAAGTAACAGAAAAACAGACAGGTCTCAAACTCAGCTACAAGTTTATTTCAACAACCTCCTCTTATATAGTTCGTTCTCGTCGTCATCAACCAATCACAAACGACTTGTCCTCTGCACCGTGACTTTACAAGTTCCACTCTATCACAAAAGAAGCGGACACTCCCAACGTTTCCAAGTGAAAATGTTCTAGCAGAAGATATGGCACACAAAGTCTTCAATCAATGCTTTTGTGTCCTCACATTAAACAGGACAACAGCCCACACCAACAACCCACTCAAAACAGGTCACCTCCAAAATAACCCCCACAAACAATACACACCAAATACTAAAAAAAAAAAAAAAAAAACTCTTAAAACTGTAAAAATTGCTTGCAGCGCAGGCACGTATCCAGGGGGGAGGCCCATGGGGCCCGGGCCCCCCCCGAAATCTTTCATTTTGCTGGGACCTCCTCTCCCCCCTCCCCCTCATACAGCATTTTGTCATGGGCGGGCCCCCCCCCGAAACAAAATCCTGGCTACGTGCCTGTTGCAGCGGTTCCCTATTTGCATGGAAGGTTGACTAATGCAATTTCCCAACGATCTAATCCTAATTGTTTCTCTTACCACCCTTTTAACATTGTTGCTTTCCTTAACAACTACATCCGTTCCAGACCAATCCGTTGTGCAGTTTCTACACTCCTCCAGATGCTTAGCCAACTCCGAATTTGCTGCATTCTTTTTAACATTCCTTTTGTGTTCTGTTAAACTATCGTTCAAACACCGAGAGGTTTGGCCCACATACTTAAAACCACACGCCAAAGGAATCTCATACGCCACACCTACGCTACACGGCACCGACTTTTCCCTATGCGCCTTCTGACAGCCCCTCTGAACCGTTTCAAAAGGTGTCAATCTATCTAACCTAAAATCCGTGCTGAATACGACATCCACGCCATATCTTTTTGCACATGCTCTAAGATTGTGGGACGCCTCGTGACAATACGGAACCACAGCGTACCTATTCCTGATTTCTTGCGTCTTCCCCTTTTTCTCCCTGCACTGTAGGGCAATCTGCCTTTTGATGTACACTTCCCCATATCCTGCCATTACCAGTCTTTCCCACTGGTTTTTTAGTGCCTCCGGTCCGAAATGCATGCATGATCTCACCACAGCATTACCAATCAAAGATCTGACTACCCCGGCTTTTACATTTTTCGAGTGACAGCTACTCTTTGACAAAACCGGTTTTGGGTTTACCTTCCCATACTCCCAACAAAGACCTCGTTCCAAATGTAAACGCAGGTCGAGAAACTGCAGGACCTCGCCCCTTGGCCTCTCTATCGTGAATCTCAACTCTGGCGCCGCTGACCTTATTACTTGTTCTAAAACATGGTCCAACCCTTCCTGAACAGAGCAAACTAAAATATCATCCACAAATCTTTTCACAAAACACTTTGGAGACAACTCTTCTACCCTGTCATACACTTGCTGGTCCACCGTGTTTAAGTAAATTTCCGCTAACAAAGGCGCTACAGACGAACCTATACAGACTCCCTCTTTTTGCACAAATTTGCGACCTTCGTATTCCAATACCGTTGACTTTAAATAAAGGTCTAGCACCGAAAGAAAACTATCCACCGCTAATCCTGTTCCTGATTGAAACTTAGTAAGGTTCCCTTCCAGGGCAATCCTCACTCTATTCATTAGTCTGCTTTTCTCTAAAGAGAAAGACGAAGAAGAAACATACGTGACGTTCGCTGCGCTCGTCACGTGTTTCTTCTTCGTCCTCGTCTGTTTTGCACGCTGTTTCCTACGGTGAATTCCCACCAACTCGTCCAACTATCCATTCTTCCATGATAGCTGTAAAGGTTGCCGCCATCTATGAGCGACTGCGGCAACCATACTGGTTGCCTGGTTGCCGCCGTCGCTTATAGATGGCGGTAGCTGTCCAGAGGTTCGTGTAAGTTTGTGTCTACATTTCTTTGGTACCGAACACGATCCTGGGGAACCTAGCCCTTAACAGCTCCGCTGTAAAAAAAGAATGTTGTCGACGAAACTTCGCAGAACTAAATGGTATGGGACTCCCTTTCCGGAGGTGCAATCGGGGACAGCGGGGCTTAGGCTGCCGGCTGGACGCCGCGAAGCGGCGTGTACGGGTGAAGTTTTGTAATTAGCAGCTGCACACTGTTGAGGCCCGCACAGCTGGGCAGAAGACCGACCCAGACGAGCAGCTCACTAAACAACACTGGGCCTTCATCGCCTGCAACATCACAACGCAGGCGGGGGGGGGTGTCAACGAGCTCCCCAGGGATACACGCGCCGTTCAAAAAGGGTGACCCAAATGGCATGAGTTCTCCGTATAGTGTGTATAGCCATTTCCGGGCCAAAGTGCACTACGTAGTGCATATAGCTTTACTCTTTCTATATTACTATGCTGGCATGCTTCAGTTTTGTTTAAACCACGAGAAGGCTGAGAACTCTAGGGCCTCGCACGCCCAGCACGACTACTCCGTTGGCAAGATGCTCGGGGCAGGCTTGTATTCCACATTCCACCGTCAAGTACGTCTGACCACCTTCAGCAGCACTTAGCCTCAACGCACGGTGAAGCCACTAGACACCCACCCTGAAGGGCAATAGCCCGGACACTAACCCCGGTTCATCCAATAGTGAGAGCAGCTGGGCAGAAGACCGACCCAGACGAGCAGCTCACTAAACAACACTGGGCCTTCATGGCCTGTAACATCATCCCGCCCCTTGCCCACCAGCTCCATTAAACATAGTCAGCACTGTTCAATACCATTGCATCATCATTAGACATGGTGCCGAGGCCTTCATGGTATGGGTGACTTGCCTATCTGCGACACCGCGGCTCTCCTAAGTAGTAGAGCTTGCTTTCTCTTTCGGTTCCGCTCTCTGTTTCCGCTCCCAGGCGAGCCCCCAGGGCCTGAAGAGACGCTCCTTATGAGTGGACCTCCCGCCCTGCCCCAGCAGCAATGGCCAAACCACCCGTCGCCCGGGGCCGGGGTAGCTCCTCCCCTTGGTGCAGTGGCACCCTCGACGGCTGACCCAGAGAAGCGCAAGCTGATTCAGCAGCAGCTTGTGCTCTTGCTTCATGCGCACAAGTGTCAGCGGCGGGAGTCGCAGGCGGCCAATGGAGAGGTGAGGAGGCTGTTTCTTTTTTGTATTGATGCTTGACCTTTCTTTGATTTACAAACATGAGTCTGGCATGTTCGAGGAGTGTGTGCTTTTTACCGATTCTGGAAAAACTGCACAAATTCATAGGTTGGTTTGGTGGTCCTGTATCAAGCCTTGGCTGTGCCCTAGGAATTGGGCTGGGTCCCCCGTCAGTTGGGGTCGGCTCACCCGTCAGTTGAGGCCGGGTCACTCGTATCTTGTGGCCAAGTCACCCGTCACCTGGGCCTGCAGTATTTTTTGCCATCTATTAAAAGTGTGAAGATGTCAGCATCAATCTTGTTTGTTATATTTTTAGGGAAAGATGCGCTTCTCCCCAGCTCTAATTACATTTGTGCATATCAGGTGTGCCTCAAAAAAGAAGGAAAATGTTACACAGGCATTGCTTCATAGCTATGCATGGCATGAAAGAGAACTGTGTCTATGTAGGGCGAGTGCCTTACTTTTGAATGCTCAAAGAAGGTAGCCATGTGTGAGGACACTGCCAAGACCCGTCACCACTGCGGCAGTTGTTGGTGCAGTGCAGATGTGTGAAGGAAATTTGTGCTCCCTTTGCGTTTTGCATACGCTGCAGGTGCACCAGTGCCCCCTTCCTCACTGTCAGACGATGAAGAACGTGCTGAACCACATGACCAACTGCCAGGCGGGCAAGGCGTGTCCAGTGCCCCACTGTGCCTCCTCTCGGCAGATCATCTCACACTGGGAAAACTGCACCCGCAACGACTGCCCAGTCTGTCTGCCGCTCAAGCAGGCCTCGGACAGGCGGCAGCGGCAAGCCGGTGAGCTCACACTCTGATATGTGTGTGCCCTGCACAAAGGCAGTGAAAAAGAAGTCATTTTTGTGCCTCATTGTTTTGTCAGCCTGCCTAAAATGCTGCCGATAAATATGTTTCCTGAAGGGATTTGTCAATTTGTGTTAGAATTACTTGAAAAAAGTGGGAAGCATCTATTATAAAAGCAACTTGGTGCCAGAAAACAGTGCAGTCATGTAAGTAAAACTAGATGTGTATCTGCGTGCTAAGTCCCCTCGTGGGGCTGGAAATAGCTCTCAGGTATTGACTTCTAGCTCGGAACAGCAAAATGGAAATTATTGCCTCGTGGCCATGACGGGAGTGGCTATCTGAACTGCCCGGATTCTTTGAGAAGAGCCTTCTTGCCCCTTATGGCTTGTTCCTGATGCTGCTAACATGATTCAACACCAGGATATACTCTGATGACTTTGAGAACCCCCCTAAAGCTTGAGAGATGTTTTATGAGCTCCCTCTTGTTGGGTAAGTTCAGCTGACATTCAGACACATATTGCCTTAAAAAGCACCTGTTATAAACCCTGGGATGCAAAGTAGTACCGTCTCTAGTGTTGTATTGCCAGTTGCTATGTTTTCTGTTATTTTTTTTTACATGTGTAGGTGGACTGGATCATGTGTGCTTTCACCGCAAGTCGTGAAACTCTGTGGTGGTTCTCATACATGCATCTTACTCTTTTTAATGCTTTCACTGCAGTGCACATTTCAGACATTTGTAGGGCCTCTTGTGGGTTTTGGGAGGCTTTGATCAGTGCACACTAGTGAATGAAGCAAACCCGAAATAGGCTGTGAGCCAATGTGCTGGGTAGTTTCACAACTGTGTCCAGTGTGTCAAAGCTTTGAGTAAGACTTCCCGTGCATGCCTTCGCTCTCATTGACTGTTGTAGCTTGCAACTGTCAAGCTGCAGCTTGACAGTTGTCAAGTTTTACGGTTGCAGCTTTACGGTCCAGGAAGGCTGTGTCAGATGTTGCAGAGAGCGTGTCGTTAGAGTCTCTCATTAGTTCGTTGAGATTGATGAGTTGCGCTGTGTAGGATATGATCTGAGCCAGTTCTTGTTAGCAGCCAGAGAAGCTGGAGGCATGTGCGGCTTGCCACAGGCCGTCGGACACAAGAGTGGAAAGTTGCTAGGTGGAAAAGGAGTGTGGTGTCTTTGAAACTGTTTTGGGGTAGTGCAGTGTGACGGTGATAGTCGACTATCGAAAAACTATCAATAGTAGTACTATCCATAGTTGACTATCGAAAAGCTATTGATAGTACTATCGATAGTCTACTATCGGAAAATTATCAGTTAATCGTCAATCGGGAAACTATACATAGTTGACTATCGTAAACCTATCGATAGTACTGTCGACGGTTTACTATCAATAGTTTTGCGACACTAGCAGTTTGCGTCGCTCCCTCTTTTTCTCGCTTTATTTTTTTCAAATGGGACACCAAGTATCCCAAGTACTTACCATCCCAACTTTGGTTCAGCTTTCAGTGATGACGAAGACGGGAGTTTGGGCGAAGAGAGGAGAAAAGGAAGCGAGTGGCGGTGCGGCAACTGTGTTCGCTCTAGTGGTGCAAAACTATTGAAAGTACTATTGATAGTATCGATAGTCGCCAGAAATCTGACTATTGATAGTAAAAGAACTATCTATAGTAATATTGATAGGCGGCTATTGAAAAACTATCGATAGTACTATCGATAGTCGACTATCGAAACACTATCAAAAAACTATGATAGTACTATCGATAGTCGACTATCGATAGTTCTGCGACACTATTGATAGTTTTGTAAAAGCTATCGATAGTATCGATAGTCAATTTATCGATAGTTTTTCATCACTAGTGTACGCCCCTCAGAACGCCGCAACTGTACTTTGCCGCATTGACGGTTCTACCCTGCTGCCATTTGCATTCATTCATTCAGCCTACTCGATTAGAGCACCTGATGGATTAATGCAAACCTTTTTGAGGCGAGCAAAAGAAAAAAAAAAAGATTGAGCTCCTCGTGTAAGTGTATACCTGGTTGAGTGTACGCTAAATTAAGCTCGAGCGCAGCTATGGAGAGTCAAGGCGTAGCAGTGATTACATCATGTTCCACAGTGCAACAAATATGCTGTAGCAGCTACAGAATCATGTTACGGGATGCACCAACTCTGCTCGAACAGCTGCTGAACATGACAAGTGGCGGCATCTCCCTTATCGCAGATATGACATGCGCTACGAAATCGTGTGAAAACTGCATAACCTAATCTACCGAGAGATAGGCCACCTCAAGTCAAGCGAAAATTGGGTGAAAATAAGGAGTGGGCTAACTTTCGGTGTGCAATCGAGAAAAGTTGAAAAAATGCTATTTCTAGATTATGTGTCTCTGTCAAACGCGTTATCACGGCGAGGGGCAACGAAGCAAAGACGATTGTACTTCTCAGTCAGCAACGTTCGCTTATATCTCAGCGTAGTGAACTAGACGCACTTACACCGAGGTCATCATTGGTTCGAAGCGGACCAATGATGGCTAGGAGCGGGCTATCTTTCGGCGTTTAAAAGAAAACAGCAAATTGAGCCAAAAATAAGGGTGGGTCACCTTTTCGGGGTGGGGCATCTGTAGGGATTTTATGGTGGTTGCTGGGGCTGAGAACAAACGGTAGGGTGTCTTTTTTGCCTCTAAAACACGCTCATCGCCTTCCACCGCGCTTCAGTTGCACGTACGCTCTCGAGGCTCGCGCGATGCCGAATTGTTACTGAATGTAGGAAGCTTGCACCGAAGGCGGGACAACCGAGGGGCCTCCTTGCCGTTCTCGTCTTGTTCACGACTATGATCCGGGCGTGTCGTCAGTTTGGTCGACCGTTTGACCGAAAAACTAGGAATCTCCCAGTCACGTGATTCGTTGTTTCGTCCATCCCCGTGTACAGACCGGCGCGTGTCTTCGACGTCGCGGCAGTTCGGTGGCGCCACTGTCGGCACGGCACGGACGCTTTGTCTCGCACGAATCTGGTTTCTGCGCACGCGCAGTGCCCACTCTGGTGCGGGCAAATGCGGGCTTGTTCATAAACGGCGTGCCGTTTATGAACCCTGAAGGGCAATAGCCCGGACACTAACCCCGGTTCATCCAATACATGGGTTGCACTGATGTCACATCGCATACTTTTGACCACCATGTAAGAGGAGGAGAGGGAAGCTGCTTTTGTAAGATTTTTGAGTGACGGGTTAATCTTCTATAATCTTCTGGGAGGAGAATAGCGACGTCTGTGCAAATCCGGGAAGCACAAAAGAGGGTCCTGATAAGAGGGGAGCTCCTTCTTGCCCTCGTCTCTGGTGGTCATCGGAGCGCTCTTTGAATGACGTCACATGCAACCCATGTATAGTAAGAGCAGCTGGGCAGAAGACCGACCCAGACGAGCAGCTCACTAAACAACACTGGGCCTTCATGGCCTGTAACATCATCCCGCCCCTTGCCCACCAGCTCCATTAAACATAGTCAGCACTGTACAATACCATTGCATCATCATTAGACATGGTGCCGAGGCCTTCATGGTATGGGTGACTTGCCTACCTGCGTCACCGCGGCTCTCCTAAGTAGTAGAGCTTGCTTTTTCTTTCGGTTCCGCTCTCTGTTTCTGCTCCCAGGCGAGCCCCCAGGGCCTGAAGAGACGCTCCTTATGAGTGGACCTCCCGCCCTGCCCCAGCAGCAATGGCCAAACCACCCGTCGCCCGGGGCCGGGGTAGCTCCTCCCCTTGGTGCAGTGGCACCCTCGACGGCTGACCCAGAGAAGCGCAAGCTGATTCAGCAGCAGCTCGTGCTCTTGCTTCATGCGCACAAGTGTCAGCGGCGGGAGTCTCAGGCGGCCAATGGAGAGGTGAGAAGGCTGTTTCTTTTTTGTATTGATGCTTGACCTTTCTTTGATTTCCAAACATGAGTCTGGCATGTTCGAGGAGTGTGTGCTTTTTACCGATTCTGGAAAAACTGCACAAATTCATAGGTTGGTTTGGTGGTCCTGTATCAAGCCTTGGCTGTGCCCTAGGAATTGGGCTGGGTCCCCCGTCAGCTGGGGTCGGCTCACCCGTCAGTTGAGGCCGGGTCACTCGTCTCTTGTGGCCAAGTCACCCGTCACCTGGGCCTGCAGTATTTTTTGCCATCTATTAAAAGTGTGAAGATGTCAGCATCAATCTTGTTTGTTATATTTTTAGAAAAGATGTGCTTCTCCCCAGCTCTAGTTACATTTGTGCATATCAGGTGTGCCTCAAAAAAGAAGGAAAATGTTACACAGGCATTGCTTCATAGCTATGCATGGCATGAAAGAGAACTGTGTCTATGTAGGGCGAGTGCCTTACTTTTGAATGCTCAAAGAAGGTAGCCATGTGTGAGGACACTGCCAAGACCCGTCACCACTGCGGCAGTTGTTGGTGCAGTGCAGATGTGTGAAGGAAATTTGTGCTCCCTTTGCGTTTTGCATACGCTGCAGGTGCACCAGTGCCCCCTTCCTCACTGTCAGACGATGAAGAACGTGCTGAACCACATGACCAACTGCCAGGCGGGCAAGGCGTGTCCAGTGCCCCACTGTGCCTCCTCTCGGCAGATCATCTCACACTGGGAAAACTGCACCCGCAACGACTGCCCAGTCTGTCTACCGCTCAAGCAGGCCTCGGACAGGCGGCAGCGGCAAGCCGGTGAGCTCACACTCTGATATGTGTGTGCCCTGCAAAAAGGCAGTGAAAAAGAGGTCATTTTTGTGCCTCATTGTTTTGTCAGCCTGCCTAAAATGCTGCCGATAAATATGTTTCCTGAAGGGATTGGTCAATTTGTGTTAGAATTACTTGAAAAATGTGGGAAGCATCTATTATAAAAGCAACTAGGTGCCAGAAAACAGTGCAGTCATGTAAGTAAAACTAGCTGTGTATCTGCGCGCTAAGTCCCCTCGTGGGGCTGGAAATAGCTCTCAGGTATTGACTTCTAGCTCGGAGCAGCAAAATGGAAATTATTGCCTCGTGGCCATGACGGGAGTGGCTATCTGAACTGCCCGGATTCTTTGAGAAGAGCCTTCTTGCCCCTTATGGCTTGTTCCTGATGCTGCTAACATGATTCAACACCAGGATATACTCTGATGACTTCGAGAACCCCCCTAAAGCTTGAGAGATGTTTTATGAGCTCCCTCTTGTTGGGTAAGTTCAGCTGACATTCAGACACATATTGCCTTAAAAAGCACCTGCTGTAAACCCTGGGATGCGAAGTAGTACCGTCTCTAGTGTTGTGTTGCCAGTTGCTATGTTTTCTGTTATTTTTTTTACATGTGTAGGTGGACTGGATCATGTGTGCTTTCACCGCAAGTCGTGGCACTCTGTGGTGGTTCTCATACATGCATCTTACTCTTTTTAATGCTCTTCACTGCAGTGCACATTTCAGACATTTGTAGGGCCTCTTGTGGGTTTTGGGAGGCTTTGATCAGTGCACACTAGTGAATGAAGCAAACCCGAAATAGGCTGTGAGCCAATGTGCTGGGTAGTTTCACAACTGTGTCCAGTGTGTCAGAGCTCTGAGTAAGACTTCCCGTGCATGCCTTCGCTCTCATTGACTGTTGTAGCTTGCAACTGTCAAGCTGCAGCTTGACAGTTGCGTAGAGCAGAGTCGAACGCTTTGGCGAGACTGACTGCGGCTCGCCACGCGGAGCCCCTTATGTACACGCGTGGGGTTCTGGAAGAATCGGCGTAGAAGGTTCTGCGTGTAGAACATTCTGACCTCGAGAGAGCAACACGGTTCTCGAATTTACTAGAACATTTACGTCAGAGTCCACAAAAATGCGTCCCCGCGGCCAGGAATCGAACCCTGGCTTTCTGCGCGGAAGGCACGCGCGATAACCGTTAAGGCCGGTTCAGACACTTGCGTTTGAGTGCGTTTGACTGCGTTGCGGCGAGAACCGAAAGCGAGTCACCGGCACATCTGTGCTTCGTATGAAGTGTGGAATCCAATTCAAGGAATCTTCTTGGCACGCGATATAAGCAGCAGGGATGTCCTGGTGTCTCGCTTCCGCAACGCAGTCAAACGCAGTCAAACGCAACTGTGTGAACCGGGCTTTAGGCCACGAGCGCGCTGCCTGCTTGGTCAGCTGCGCTCGCGGCAATATGTATGAACAAAATGTAAGGGCGCAAACGAGCTGGTGTACATTGCACATGGTTGGAAAAAAACCCCGAGACTGCGGGTAAACGACACGACACTAAAAAGTCTCTAACACAGCTGAAATTTTTATTTTCCGAAACCGGGTTATATAGGCACTTCGATACAAAAGAAAAAAGGGGAGAGGGTGAGAACCCCAAAGAATGCCACTTTCCACCAACGTATCCTCTGACTAAACGACAAGGACAACGGAGTCATTAACAATATTAGGTCACGGGAACGCAGTTAATAAGCCGTCGTTTGGGTTGGACAACGAACTTCGGCGTTCTCTTAGGCTGTGAAACGTTCTGACCTTCAAGGTTTATGTCTGCAGGTTTCCGGGTAGAGGGGACGATGGGTCGTTCTTTTCTTTTTGTATGTGTGTTACTGGGCTTGGGGTTACCAGTGTGTTTGGTGGTCGGGAAGCGAGGGGTCAAGGATAAGAGAAGTGCATGACGCAGAGTCCATTGTCCTTGTTGTTTAGTCAGAGGATACGTTTGGTGGAAAGTGGCATTCTTTGGGGTCCTCACCCTCTCCCCTTTTTTCTTTTGTATCGAAGTGCCTATATAACCCGGTTTCGGAAAATACAAAATTTCAGCTGTGTTAGAGACCTTTTAGTGTCGTGTCGTTTACCCGCAGTCTTAGGGTTTTTTCAACCATGTGTTATATGTATCTTCACTGCCCTGGCTAAAATATTTGAGCAATCATTAGACTACAAAGAGGTCCCTCAAGACTGGAAAATTGGAAGGGTGGTTCCTGTTCATGAAAGTGGAAGTAAGCATTTGCCATATAACTGCAGGCCCATATCGATCACTAGCGTCCCATGCAAGGTTCTTGAACACATACTTTTCTCCCATATTGCTAACTATTTGGAATCCAATTCCTTTTTTCATCTTGCTCAGCATGGCTTTCGTAAAACATTTTTATGTCAGACGCAAATTAGCAGACTGTATTTTATTTTAGATTTCGCGAAGGCATTTGATAAAAGTCCCGCGTCGTCTCTTACTATTTAAACTTAAAATGATAGGTATGCAACTTGCTAACATGGCTCGAAGGCTTCCTAACTAATCGTCAGCAATTTGTTTCCACTACCAACGTAGACTCTCCTTGTGACCTGGTCATCTCAGGCGTACCCCAAGGAACCGTCCTTGGGCCTCTGCTTTTCCTTGTTTATATTAACGATTTACCTAACTGTGTCTTCGATCAGTTTGGTGGCCGGTGATTACTATGTTCTTTTCCGTGAAATAACCACTGTCAATGACTTGCATGCTCTCCAGTCTGACATTAATGCTATCTCTACTTGGTGTAACATGAGGTGGATGACCCTAAAGGGGCGTTCACATTGGCAGTGTAAAGCAGTCGTTTGATGAGACTAGATCGCATCGCAAAAAATTAGATTGTCACACTGGCGTGCGCGATGAGTGAGTCAATTTACGAAAACTCTTGCTCCGAACGCTGCTGATTGGTTCAGCCGCTCAGCGACTAGATCGCATCACAAAAAGTCAGGTCAGCTAGCAACTGCTCAAATTGCGTAGCTTTCTTTTCCGCGATGGTCGCTTTTGCGATGAAGGTTATCGCGCGACTAGATCCCATCGCCGGTGTGAACACGCCTTCAGTGTTAACAAGTGTAAACTTACGCATATCTCTCGTAGTTCGACTGATCTGCCTTAGTCAGCCTAATGGTGTTCCCCTAGAATCTGTCGGATCATACAAGCACTATTTAGGCATCCATATCGTATCTGATCTTGGCTGGAAAGCTCACATTGATTTTATTATTAGCAAAGCTAATTGCATGCTCAGCTACTAAAAACGGTAATTTCTACTCGCTCCCCTACCTCCACTAAATTGCTTTTTTACAAATCTATTGTTTGTTCACAACTAGAGTATACCTCTTCAATATGGGATCCTAACATCGAAATTCTCATAAATCAATTAGAAATTATACAAAATAACTCGGCTCGTTTTATTTATGCCAACTATCAATGTACCGCGAGTATACCTTTAATGAAATCTAAGTTGGGTCTTCCAATACTAACATCACGTTGCAAACTTGGCCGAATTTGCCTTTTTCACACAATTTACCATCATGCATCTTTGCACCGCACACTACTCACCTCCCCTTCATCTATATCACCGTGGTTGGATCAGCATCATAAAGTAGGCGTTACATCGTGCAGCACTAATTCCTTTTTTAATGCATTAGCATTAGTGCCCTGGTATATGCGCTGACCTTGGACTGGTTTGGAGCGCATGTGTACAAAGTTCGCAACGTCACCACGGGATGACGTCACAGCCCCACTGGCTTTGGAAACTGGCTAGGAAATACCTTCTGCAAGCACCAACAGATGTCGGTGGTGTGCATATTTCGAGAGGCTTGGCACTAGGACACATAGCAACGGAGGGCGCACCGGATGGCCTTGTTATTCACCGCATTCGGCAGCAGTTGATTCCACGAGAGCGCCACAGTATTTGGTGCCCCAGTAGACTTCCGGTAGTGTATTTATTTGTTCTTCAGCAATGCACAATGACTGGATCAAAAGATTTTCCTTCGGAGAAGTACCTTAAAACGTTTGTAAGAACCTGCGCGCATTGTAGAATGTAGTATGAATAACAAAAGGATTTGAGAGAAAATGCAAAGAAGAGGGAAACTGGAAGCGCGCAGGGGTTTGCCGATAGTAGGCGGCAGCGAGCTTGTTTGCAAACAAACATTGGTGAATAGGGGGCGATGCCGCGACTAATACCTAGCAACCGAAGATCGCCGGCGACGTCCCCCTTCCCCAATTTCGGCTCTACGCAGTGGGGGACGGGGGGTGTGTATCACTGCCCTCCCGTTCACGCTGCTTCACGGTGACAGTCTGTAGATGACTCATTACAAAATATTAACCCACCTTGGGCCACCCGTACACGCCGCCTCGCGGCGCCCCGTCGGTGGCCCAGGTACGTCCTAGCCCCGCATCTCGGTTACTAGGCATTACATTGCACCATCGATCTTTACAACCAGCGAATCCTGTGTGGC
This sequence comes from Ixodes persulcatus, assembly GCA_013358835.2. Classification (NCBI taxonomy): domain Eukaryota; kingdom Metazoa; phylum Arthropoda; class Arachnida; order Ixodida; family Ixodidae; genus Ixodes; species Ixodes persulcatus. The sequence goes on from JABSTQ010009507.1 coordinate 217,059, forward strand.
CGCTGTCTTTCATGAATACGCTAAGTGACCTGATCTGCTTGCACCAGGGAGAAGAGGGGTTTCAGGAATGTTCACCCCGCTTCATTATATATAACGGCTGCGCAAAATGCTGACACATTTCTTTGAGAATTAAGCTTGTCGGCAGCAGCGATTTCTTTATTCTTTTGTCCCCCGCACCTCTGAGTGGAACCACCTTCCCTTTCAAGTTGCAACTATTCACAATGTCTATTTATTTCAAACCGCCTTTCGTAATATAATTGACTAACCATTTCATAGGTATTGTGTCTTACTGTGTATTAATTAGGGCCATCTTTTTACCCTTGAGTGTTTCTTTTATGTTGATGTGTACCAGTCGCCTCTTCAATGCCTAACGAATTTAAAAGTGTGTATAAAAAAAATAGCTTGTTTGGCAGCACTTAGCTTTTTGTGGCTGCGGAGCATGGCAGTCGCCGTCGTCTCGAGCAGTTGCGCTGACCGTCATCTGTCTCTCCCCAGACTTGAGCAGCCTCTGCGCCGTGGAGAACAAGCTTCCAGAGGAGCTGCGGGGCTCCGGAAGAGGCCCCTCGCTCGGCGACCTGGGCCCGCCCTCGCAGAACGCGCAGCAGCTGCAGAATGTGAGCGACTTTCTGTTCTCTCCTCTTTCTAGGTTTCTAGCTTGGAAATGCTTGCCCAGAAACTTTGTCGTGCGGCGCAAACATAGTTTTTAGGGGCGAAGCTCCTTAGGGGCTGGCCATGTCCGTCCGCCGTCCGTTGTCCGCCGTAGGCCGGCGTCGGGTGCTCGTGCTTCTGCTCGTGAGATCACGTGCTCACGAGCACGTGAGCACATGCTCACGTGCTCGTGTAGGACAAAAAAAAATTGGAAAAAAAAAAGATGAAAAAATTTATGAAAAAAGAAAAAGAAGAAAAAAAAGAAAAAGAAGAAAACCACACATTCTCCTACTGACATGAATGAAAAGGCTCAAAGAAAAGAAGAAAAAAAAGAGTAGGGGGTTCTGAGATGCCATCCCATCTGTCTGCTTAAAAAAGAGAAAGAAGAAAACCACACATTCTCCTACTGACATGAATGAAAAGGCTCAAAGAAAAAGAAGAAAAAAAAAGAGTAGGGGGTTCTGAGATGCATCCCATCTGTCTGCTTAAAAAAAGAGAAAGAAGAAAACCACACATTCTCCTACTGACATGAATGAAAAGGCTCAAAGAAAAAGAAGAAAAAAAAAAGAGTAGGGGGTTCTGAGATGCCATCCCATCTGTCTGCTTAAAAAAAGAGAAAGAAGAAAACCACACATTCTCCTACTGACATGAATGAAAAGGCTCAAAGAAAAAGAAGAAAAAAAAAGAGTAGGGGGTTCTGAGATGCCATCCCACCTGTCTGCTTAAAAAAAGAGAAAGAAGAAAACCACACATTCTCCTACTGACATGAATGAAAGGCTCAAAGAAAAAGAAGAAAAAAAAAGAGTAGGGGTTCTGAGATGCCATCCCATCTGTCTGCTTAAAAAAGAGAAAGAAGAAAACCACACATTCTCCTACTGACATGAATGAAAAGGCTCAAAGAAAAGAAGAAAAAAAAAGAGTAGGGGGTTCTGAGATGCCATCCCACCTGTCTGCTTAAAAAAAGAGAAAGAAGAAAACCACACATTCTCCTACTGACATGAATGAAAAGCCTCAAAGAAAAAGAAGAAAAAAAAGAGTAGGGGGTTCTGAGATGCCATCCCACCTGTCTGCTTAAAAAAAGAAAGAAGAAAACCACACATTCTCCTACTGACATGAATGAAAAGGCTCAAAGAAAAAGAAGAAAAAAAGAGAGTAGGGGGTTCTGAGATGCCATCCCACCTGTCTGCTTAAAAAAGAGAGAAGAAAACCACACATTCTCCTACTGACATGAATGAAAAGGCTCAAGAAAAAGAAGAAAAAAAAAGAGTAGGGGGTTCTGAGATGCCATCCCATCTGTCTGCTTAAAAAAAGAGAAAGAAGAAAACCACACGTTCTCCTACTGACATGAATGAAAAGGCTCAAAGAAAAAGAAGAAAAAAAAAGAGTAGGGGGTTCTGAGATGCCATCCCATCTGTCTGCTTAAAAAAAGAGAAAGAAGAAAACCACACGTTCTCCTACTGACATGAATGAAAAGGCTCGGCATGCTGCGGCTCGGCGTCTACGCAGACAAGCACCACCAGAGCTTCGCCCCAAGCAACATCATTCACCACGTGGAGATGCGGTCAATTTTTAAAGTACATAGTCCTACAGCTTTTTTCTGCAATGGTTTCTGGATTTTTCTTCATGCCACAGTGGTAAACAACGTGGTGCTTGTGGGAGAAGCTCTGTTTTTGTTTCTGACCTTTGAGTGAAGAATATGTGATGGTTGATATTTTTGCCAAAAGATTCTGCCATTGAGTCGAACCTCAGGGGCCCATTTCAACGTTGCCTCCTGAAGACCGACTCTTGCGGTCCGTCCGAGTCCTAAGTGTATTCTCTTGGCTTAGAGGTTGCTTGGGCCTGACCGTTCGGGTTCTGTCATCCGCAGCACAGCCAGCAGAGTCCCCTGGATTTCTTCCTCGGTGGGCGGCAGCAGGGCCAACCCCCAGAGCCTCAAGGGGAGCCCTTTGGGGGCGGACCTCCCGCCCCGCCCCAGCAGCAAGGGCCAGGCCACCCGTTTCCCGAGGCCGGGGTAGCTCCTGCTCTCAGCGCAGCGGCGGCGCCTTCGACGGCCGACCCAGAGAAGCGAAAGCTGATTCAGCAGCAGCTCGTGCTCTTGCTCCACGCGCACAAGTGTCAGCGGCAGGAGTCGCAGGCGGCCGATGGAGAGGTGAGGGGGCTGTTTCTTTCTTTGCATTGATTCTTGACATTTTGATTTACAAAGATTTACATCTTGCACGCACATTCATCAACGCTTATTTTGGTTATTTACTTCGAATCTTTTATACAGGAAAGGCGTGCACGTGCTGCACTTAAAACACCATTCCCTGCATTCTCCTTGAAGCTTGGGTAATTTAGCAATTTTCGTGTGCGTGACCAAAAACTCTACGCTCGCACCCCCCTCTCTTTGTCATCGTTCCAGTCGCTTGCGTGGCTAATTTCCTTTCCTTCCGCTCTCCCGGGGTGGCGGTCCCGTTGCGTGTGTTTAGTTTCTTCCGGCACCCCGGGGCTGCGATAGTCGTCCACGCAAATGTATATAAAACACCAGAAAGACAAGTTGCCGTTCTCCATTTTCAATTTCACTTCTCTTCTCTCATCGTAATGGGGTGGCCGCGTATATTCCGGATTCCCAAAGAGCAACACGCCTACGAAGAGCAACGGTGGGAACGGCAACGAGAATGTCGGCGGTGGCAGCGGGCGGCACGTGTGTGCTTACCTTTTGTTGCGATGACTACCGATCAAGAGATTAAATGTGTTTGTACCTTTGTTCAAAATTCTGTGTCACGGCTGTGTCGTGTGCTAAACAGCTTTGCTGGTCATCCACCTTTATAGAGTGGAATGGCTCCCAATTTGTTTGCCTTCTATTAAAACTGGGAAGAAAGACATCAGCATCTTGTTTGTTATTTCTCTGGGGAAAGATGTGCTTCTGCCCAACTCTAATTACAATAATCAATTATAAAGTGCACCTCAAAAAAAAAAAAAGTTACACAGGCATTGTTTTACAGCTATGCCGATCATGAAAGGGTTCAACTGCATAAGGCAAGCACCTTACTTTTGAATGCCCGAGGAAGGTAACCATCTGTGGGAACACTACCGAGACCCTTAACCATTGTGACGGTTGTTGGCGCAACGCAGATGCGCAACGGCACTTTGTGGTCCCTTTGCGTTTTGCGCACGCCGCAGGTGCGCCAGTGCTCACTTCCTCACTGCCGGACGATGAAAAACGTGCTGAACCACATGACCAACTGCCAGGCGGGCAAGACGTGCCCGGTGCCCCACTGCTCCTCCTCTCGGCAGATCCTCTCGCACTGGAGGAGCTGCACCCCCGCTACGACTGCCCGGTCTGTCTACCGCTGACGCAGGCCTTGTACAGGTGGCACGCACGCCCTCGGACATGGTGCCTTACTTTTTCGGCCGAAGAATAAAACTGTGTGTTTTGGTCAAAGGCATTGTGTTAAATTCATGACCAATAGAAATTTTCAGTTCTTTTAATACTCTAGGCGATATTTTTACGAAAAACTTGTTATGGGATGACCATATATATCATGTTAGCTATGAGTTATCGCGTGTAATAGGGTTAAGCCCCGTTCACACTCTTGCGACCGAGTAAGACCAAGAGAGACCAGACCGGTTTTTGAGCCTTTTGCGACTTCTTAGAACCGGATGCGCTGCAGCGAAGCTGGTCCTAGGAGATCGCAAGAGGCTTGAAAACCGGTCTGGTCTCTCTCGGTCTTACTCGGTTGCAAGAGTGGGAACGGGCCTTTAACGTGTCATCATCAGTCTGTGCTTCCAACTGCTGTCAAAATATTAATATACAACTACTTACTGCCATTTAGTTAAGGGCACTACCACTTTTACAAGCTTAGAAAAGCTATATCGCAGAAAAAAATCTTGAGAATACTTTCGGGTGTTTCATATTAATTGTCATACCGAACAGCTATCTGAATGCCTTCAAGTGCTTAATATTAAAAAGAACTATACGACTACAAGCTTAGTAATTGTTTTATATCTGAACAATTATGAAGATTAACTTTTGGCTGAATTAGCCTCCCTACAGAGCTCTATGCCTGTCTATTCCACTTGTCATGCAGGCTGCTGGAAAGTTGCTAGGTGTGAAAACAACCACGGATATCAAATGCTAAAGTTTACGCTTCCTAACTTTTTGAATTGTCTAGATGGAGAAAATAAAATATAGAAACCATTTTATTTCCTGAACTTCATTGTATGTTTTTTTAGAACGATAGCGTGTGTTCATAGGGTTTGCAGTATATGCCTTTTTTTACTTTTTTAGTGTGTCCTTGATAAGGGGGCCGAGGGCTCATTGAGCTGTTTATTTGGCAGCGCGTTGAAGCAGCTGGCATGGGTTTGTGGTAGCACGCTCACTTCACAATTGACAGCCGGAATCGAATCTCGAGAAATCCGCGGGTGGGCGTTTGAGATTTTCTTTTTCGAGCAATTGGCAACATCGACGACGGATGTCCCACATTCATGGGTACATCATTCCAACGAATGGGTGGGGAGAGCCGATAACAGCTGTTACTGCAAAGAAAGCCCCGCTCAATGTGACCTGAACTGCACTGAGCATTATGCGGGGCATTGTTTTTGTGGGCAGCGATCTTAGATAATGAGTGCCGACATATATGGTCGGCGCACGAAAACGGGGACATGCAAGAAGATACAGGTGACACGAAGACTACACAGACGACGATTCCACCCGTGTCGTCTGCATTGTCTTGCACGCCTCTCGCGTTTTCATATTCCAGTCGCCTCCAAAATATGGTCCATGCACAATATTTGTGACGACCCTTTTCGTGATGACAGAAAAAGGGTGTGTAATTGTACCGAGTGGCATGGCGATGTCATTTCTCCGGGAATATGGAGGCAGTGCCTCTCCTCCCAATTCTTAAGTTGCAGCGGACTGAGTGTAATGATTTTGACTGTACCAGTGCCCCCGAGTGTGCAGCAGCAATACGTGTATGCCACCACGTTATTTTTTTTCCAGCGAGACACTGGTAAGCATGCACTGCTGGTACTGCATGTGTATGGGATAATGATAACATGTAGTTATGTCTAGTTAATATGGACCCAATTAATATGGACGGCCCACTATAAAGGCAACATTTTGGGGGTTACGAACTAAGTAAATACGGGCATTTATGTTTCATTATAATGAACAACTTGCATTACGGAGAATATCTTAGGGGAACGGAGGTGTTCGTGTTAAAATGATAGAGGACCCTTTTCAGCGTGCCTTGGAGAGGGTAAAATTCGAAGGGTACAGAATAGCAGATACATATAGGGTGACTGAAATAACCAGGGTCCATCCTAAATGGGCCGTAAAAATCGGGGCCTGCACGTAGCAATCTAAACTTTTAGCCAAAAGTGTATTTTGCAGGTCGATCTTTTCTTGCAAAATTACAAAGCGTAGCTCCATTTCTGTAAAACCTAGGGCCAAAAAGCTTGCCAGAGTCGATGGCGGACGGCGACGCAGACGACCGGTCCAAATGCGCCCCGCCACTACACTCGGTCTGCCGTTGACCCTGGCATGTGTTTTTACATTATTTTTTACCGAAAGGGAGCTACCTACCCTTTGTAATTTTACAGGATAAAACCGACCTGTGAAGTACACGTTTGACAAAAAGGTTGGATTGCTACGTGCAGGTGCCGATTTTTACGGTCCGTTCTAGATCGAGCCTGATAACTTCAGACACCCTATATTACACACGTGATTGGTACTTTGGAAGGTGAGTACTAATGGCCAGTTACCGCTTGCACAGTATAGGTATACCCTTAGTCTGATGCAGGCAAAAAAGGAAAGCAGGACAAGCTCCTTCCAGAAAGCACTTCACTCTTTCCACTTTAGCAGAGCAAATGCTGGGGAGGAGGAAGCAACCAATCGCGGCTGGCAGAGGCTTCATGGGAAGGGCTTGTTCCTCTTTTCTTTACCTGCAACCAACAAGAACGCCCCAGATCAGATATTTTCTAGCAAAGGAAGTGGAGATGTCGATTTTCCTTAGGCATCGAATCGGCCGTCAATCTTCCAAAGAACGATGGCATACGTTGCAACACAATTGATGTGGCCTGCTCCTCTTTGTGTCGACATCAGGTGTGAGGGCTCCATTGTGATCGACGAAGGCCACAACAGATCCACTGGAAACCATAGTTATTAGATTTTTTTTAAAATAATTCCAGGTTTTGGATTTGTCGGAAGTAATGGACTTTTCGAGTTAAGGCGAGCTGCTAACGTGCAGTTTCGTGAGCACATGCTTTAGTGATTATTCAGCACGAGCGCTGCTCCCTCGCAGGTATTAATTTTTACTAATTCGACCCATTGCTTGTGTGCCACACAGACAGTGTAATCTCAATCTGCTCATCCCCTCTGTGTGGCAGTGATGGGCACTTTTAAAAAATGTGTGTCATCTAGCACTTTGCCAGTTATTCGAATACGCCATCGTCTGGCTATTGAATGTGGGGGCTGCGTCGGCGTGGACTCTGCTCGTATTGAGAATGAGTGTGAGATCTTGGATCCAATCAGAACCTCTGTGCCCAAGAAATGGCGACCGCCAAATGTTGCTATAGATAGGGTATTGGAAAACATGTCTGTCGATGGTGTCCCTCAAGTCGGGAGTTGGGAAATAAATTGCCGATACAAGTAAGAACGAAAGCTGGTCTGTCCGTGCTCTTGTCTCTCCCCTCTTCTTGGAGAGAAGACAGTGCATATCTAGCTATAGACATTCCAATAATTGCCTTCTGCGCACTGCTATATATTTGTGGGTCCTTATAACATTTTGTCGAAACATGCTTTGTGGAAACATGTTTCATGGACACACATTTCGTTGACACTGAGCTTTCGTGGACACATATGCTCCTGCGGCATTTAGTTGGCAGGCTATTTCTTTCCTACCCAGTGGATTGGATTCGATTACTGGCATAATTCTATTTGTTAAAAGTATACGGGGACTATATAATGGAGCCACCCAGGCAGCTCCGATCGATAGAGCAAAAACAAATTCCTTGCGAGCCCTAACCCTAGGCTTCTAAACCGACCTCGCTTCGCTCTGCTCCGCTCGAGGAAAATGGTCTCGGGTCCGAGCTGGCACCATGCCTCGTCGGAACTACCAAGGGTTCGATAAGCTCTAAGCTATCATCTTGATGCCAACGGCTGAGTCAATGTGCGCAGAAACAGGCCTTCGACAAAACATTGCAAAGTGTTGACAAAACGAATGTGGGAGCTCCTTTTGATGAAATAACCTGTCGATGAAACATTACATATTGACGATGAAACATTGCGGTGTTGATGAAATGTCGCAGTGTTGACGAATCAATCTGTCGATGAAGCATCGTTCGACGAACTGATTGCCACCACATATTTGTTTACTGGGCTGTGATTCCAAGCATGCGGAGTATACCACTTTTTTTGCGGGAATTTGTCTACAGCTCAGTGACTCAGCATTTTTCGCCTGTGTGGTGAGTGTTGGAAGGTGTTCGAGAATGCAAATGGGCTGCAATTTGGTCTGATATGAAAGCAATGGAGACCATTAAACGTGTATATTGCAATGCATATATATGTGTTTGATCGATACAATTCCTTGGGGTGGCTTGAGCTATCGAGGAAATATAATTTTAGGAAAGAGGAGATAGCAATTAGTACTGTTCATGCAGTTGAACAAGATAGTATTTTTTTTTTTAATTTGTACAGCTAGCAAAAATTTTTTTTCGATAAATGCAATGAAAAACGTAATATCTATGAACACACTAATATTCGAGCTTTTTGGATTTATGACTTCTTGGGTAACTGTACTAACAGATAGCCTTAGGAAAGCGGTGTGATCGACGAACAGCCAGCATAGCGTTGCTGTCGCATCCCTTGCACAAAACAACCGTCGAGGCTCCGTTTGTGATCCCGCAATAGGCTTTACTGAACATACATTGTCTTTTAAAATTCGGGATGTAGCACGGACACATACACTCGCAAGAATCGAAACCCAAAGACGTAGTGGAAACGCATATGACAGTTGAACGACGCAAGGCGTACTACGATCCGAGTCCCTTCCCATTTTAGTGCCTCGCCTAAAAACCCGAGCACCCTGAAATCCCGACCTAGTTGACTCTAAAGGGCATTCCAGTATCTACCCGTGTCTGCGCAAGCTTGCGAACGCGTTCGGTGCACTGTTTAGGGTACACGGGAGGTCGCGAAGACAGGACTTTCTGCTGCGGAGAGCCAAATGGGCGATCAGCTGATAGATCAGCTGAGATTTCCAACGCAGGGACCCGATCGCACCTGCAACCGGCGAACGCATAATCGTGCAGTTCTAACGTGCATATTTCAGTTGATTCGTCTCCGATCTCAAGATACGAAAAAAAGGCAGCAGTGAAATTGTTTATTACGTGAATAAAACGACAAGAGCGCGTTCTCGTTTTTTTTTTTTCATTATTATTATTATTTTTTTTTTTTTGTTTAAAGGCTGTCGCAGCCCACTGACGCGGTTCGTTGGATCGCCACCAGTAGACGGAGGCGCTTCTCCCGTTATTTCAAATTTGTTCGAATGTATAAGGAGAAATAATTCGAGTAAAGGAATTATTTAATGGGGTTTATACTCAACCTTCCATTTGTCCGCGAGCAAAATCGTGTTTTTTGCGACGAAACAAACAGCAATACAGACACAGACCTCGCAGACAGATAGCAATCCAAAGAAAAAATCTGAGCCGCGCGCGATGCAAGCTGGGAATACGGCCATCCCATAATTCATCGCGCCTTAAAACATTCGGAGAGGCTTCGGAGCGCGTTCGGAACTCGCTCGGTCTGTGTTCGGGATGCCATTACTGCGAGTCGACCGACGTCAGCCAATGGTGGCATACTAGACGGGTCACGTGCTCCGACTCAGCCAATCGGCTCTGTCTGTTCTCTCGGCAATGTTTGCTCGGCAATCTTCGTTGTTTTCTCTTACAAGCGTAGAAAAACTTTTCATCAACAGCCGCCATTTTGGATGAATAAGGGGTCCAAAATTTGAGGTGTTCTCCGCCGAAATTTGGCTTCTTTTTTCGTCCCAGTGGCCGTTTTTGAGGCGACTGTTCACACTCAACCTTCATGGAGTAGCTCCGGTAAGAGATTGAACTCCGTTCGCCGTGGGATTGCAGCTCCCGACGGCTCGATGCTCGGCAATGCTTGCCTGGGCAGTCGCGGAGCGTTGAAGTTTTGATGGGCTAGTACGATGCCGTAGAACACCGTCATGAAGAGACTCTATCCGTGCCTTGACCATGAAGAAGAAAATCGGACTGTGCAACCATATATTTGTGCGCGTGTCGGACCATCAGATCTCCTAAAAGTGTATTGGTATGTCGAGGGTTTAAATTCTTGATAATCTTTCCCCATTCTTGAGCGCATAGGGCATCAGTGGTTTAGGCTTATCAACATGGCTGACCATCTTGTCGACGGACCGCCGACGAAGCGACAGAAGTTGTCAGAAGCGGGCCTCTCGTCGGATAGCGCTGGTGAGTGCAACTCGTTTTCACGTCCTACGCCCGTCCATCCCCGGCTGCATGGCCCGGGTCCGTCTAACCGTGATCGTGCTCTTGGGATCGCTGTTTCGCTGCTCCCGTGTCGTAGGGTCGGCCCATGTTTTGGACCGCATCCCGCGCTCCGGAGCTTAATTTGAGCCTCGATACTGTGCGTTTCGGCCCCGAACGACCGGACCTACTGTCCGTTTCACGTCGCCGCATAAAAAGCCTGGTTTCTCCGTGCGGATTCGAGCGCTCGGCCGACTCGCATAGCGTCGTGGGGCCGACAGATTTTCCCCGTGCCCGACTTTCCCGTAGCATCGGCCAACCCGCCTGCGTTCAAATCGCGCTGCCCGTGTCTGGGCCTCAACCTTTTGCGGCGGGACATTTTGGATTTTGTCAGTTTTTCTCTTTCCCGAAAATAATACGAACGGGATCGGAGCCTGATGTTTCCGACAAGGACCGCGAGCGCTTCCGCGCTCGCCAGTGCACCTTGCCCGCCGACCGAGCTGAGAGCGGGGTTGGCCTGGGACCGCTAACCCTAATTGCAACTCAAAATCGCCCGATCCTCGGCTCGGGAGGCTGAATTTTCCCCAGTTCGGCCTCAATATCGAGGACTAAAGCCGCGTGGACCCGGGTGGGAGCCGTACTCGAGGTTTCAGACGCGCTGCGTCGTCGACAGCGCGACCCGTACTCGTGAAACTGCCGCGAACTTTCGGCGCCGTTGCTCCCTCCGTCATTTTAAGAGCAGCGAGCTTGTCGGGTGCCAGCGCTTGCCATGTCGCCGCGTTTTCGGCTGTACAAAATTAAACTCCGGTCGCAAGCGAGTTCGAAAAATGTTGTTTCGGGCAGTGATCGCGGCGGTGATGGAGCCGAATTTCTTTCGAGATGCGGCTCTTCGCGTCGATGCCTTTGCCAGAGCGCCGACCTGTCACGAGCGTCTTCCATCTCGGGAGGCTGAGCGGGATGGCGAGGATTTCGCGTCTAACTTGTGGTCGTTAGCACTGCGATCTTCTACCGCGTGCCGTATCGGTACCTGGCCCTTCTACAGTGAGATGTGTTTTCTGGAACTATGAAACACTTTACGAGCTCCTCGTTGGGTGGGTCAAGCTGACGGTCGGACACTCATTGCCTTGAAAAGCGCATATTGTAAACTCTGGTGTCGATGCGAAACAGTGCCAACTCTCGTGCTGCGTCGCCGGTCGCTTATGTTTATTTTTTGACATGTGTAGGTGGACCGAGTCATGTGTGTTGTGGCGCTCTGTGGTGGTTCTCGTCCGTGTATTTTACTCATTTGAATGCTCATCATTGCAGTGCACATTTCAGGCATGTGTAGCGTCTCTCGTGAGTTTTGAGAGGCTCTGATCAGAGCACACAAGTGAACTAAGCAAGCCAGAAATATGCTGTGAGCCAATGCCACTGTGCTCCAGCTACAACTGTGTCCAGTGCATTGAACCTGCAAGCAATGCTTCCTGTGCATGCATTCACTCTCATTGATAAGTGCTGGCATTGCCAGAAGCGTATAAATGGAGGCTCAGGTACTCGCTGCTGGTGCCAGTGGTTAATGCTCTAGGCTGAAGCTTGTCATAATCCTTAGAGGCATTTCATAGCGTGCATTTGAGCCGTAGTGTAGCACGTGTCGATAGGTGTTGCTTCCAAAGTGTTTGGTGTGGGGTGTCTTGCCACACACGCGCAGCAGCTTGACAGTTGTCGAGCATGACAGTTGCAGCTTTACGCTCGAGTGAGTCTGTGTCAGATGTTGCACAAAACGTGTTGTCAGAGTCTCTCATTGGTTCTTGCGATTGATGAGTTGCGCAGAGTAGGATGTCACTTGGCTTAGCTTAAGATTCTTTGCCGTGCACCAGCGAGAGCGATAGGGAGTGGAGCATCGGACCATATCATGCGGTTTGTGCTTTGCATAGGTGTCCTGCATTGCACGAGCATAGTTTTGCCCCGTAATCTCTTGTATCTTGCCGTTGACATGCTGACGGGTCAACCGTGTGTCAAGATGTTTTGAGGCCACTTCTTGTTGGCAGCCAGAAATCTGAAGGCGTGTGCGGATGGCCACAGGCTGTCGGACATAAGTGTGGAAAGTTGCTAGGTAGCACAGGAGCACAGCATCTTCGAAACTGTTTCGGTTAGGTGCAGTGTAACGGCGATGCAGCACGTTAATCTGAAGGTAAATTCGGTTCTCCCCTAGGATGCATGTTGTAAGATTGCATCATCCTGGAAGAAGCATCCTGAGCACGCTTGCCCGTGCACGCCCTTCAGAACGCTGCCACTGTACTTGGCCTCGGTGGTGGTTCTGCCCTGCGGCTGCTTGCATTCGTTCATTCAGCCTACTCGATTAGAGCATCTGATGAATCTGAAGCTTTATCGGGAAAAGAAAAAAAAAAAAAAGATTCAGCTCGTCATGGAAGTGTACTGGTTTAGTTTACGCCAAATAAAATTAGGCACGAGCACAGTTTTGAAAACCACACAGGGAATCAAGGTGATGAGAAAAAAAAAATCCTCACGTGCCCTGTTGTAGTGGTCGTCACATCGTGTTTTACAGTGCAACAACTATGCTGTAACAGCTTCAGAATCTTGTTGCACGCTACAATTCTGCCCGAACAGCTGCAGAATATGACAAAAGTGATGCAGCGATGACATCTCTCCTGTCGTAGATATGACAAGAGCTAAAAAATGGTGCGAAAACTCCATCGTCACCGAGGTGTTGAGAACGGACTGGGTGTCTTTTTTGCCTCCAGCACCTGCTCATCGCCTTGCATCATATTTCAGTTACACATGCACTCTCCAGGCTCGCGAGATGCCGAAGCGTTATTGAATGTATGAAGCTTGCACCGAAGGTAGGACAACTGAAAGGCCTCCTTGCCATTCCCGTCTTGTCCATGACTATATTCTAGACATGCCATCGATTGGTTGATCGTTGAAACGAAAAAAAGTATTATTTTTCGCCCACAATGTGCGAAGAAACGAAAAAGTCAGCTGTAGCACGGTCGCGCAATGCGGGTGGAATGGTGCCGTCACATACCCTGAGGACAGAGGTGCGGCATGGTTAATTCTCAGCCGTCGTGGATGCCACTGACAGCCGCCACCAGTGCTCGGCAATCCGTAAAGTAATTGGGTAAGCGCGGTGCAAGTTTCTAAAACCATCAACATAACGCACAGCAACTGGATACTGCCGAAGTAGGATTTTGCATAATACGAGTAATGTTTGAAAACAAATCTTTCAAGCAGACGACACGGCACACCCTCTTTCGTCGCGTCGTTATTGGCGAGATGCCGGGGCTCTGCGCTGCGTGGCTGACGGGGAAACCCAACTTCCTTGGCCTCGCGCCACAGCGGAGAGAAGGGTTTTTCTATAGTGGCGACGACAACGGACAAGGTCGAAATCTCTGCAAAGTGTTGCCCAAAAAGCTGTCGTTTTAAAACTAGAATTGTCCCGACGCATCATTCGTCGTTTTGTCTGTTCCCGTGTATAGACCAGCGCTTGGCTCCAATGTCACGACGCCGTAGTGACGTTGCTGTAGGCACGGCGCATACACGGACGCTTTGCCTCGTGCGAATCTCGTTTCTTTGCACACGCAGTGCCCACACCTGGTGAGGGCAAACGCGGGCTTGTTCGTGAAAAGTGTGCCGGCATGTAGCTTGCTCGGTGGCGCGTGGGCCTTCGTTGCTGCAGAGCGCAGCCTTCGGCGTCGTCTCTGCGGTTGCGCTGACTGTCGTACGTCTCTCCTCAGACTTCAGCAGCCTCTGGGCCTTGGAGAACGAGCTTCCAGAGGAGCTGATGGGCTCCGGCGGAGGCCCCTCGCTCGGCGACCTGGGCCCGCCCTCGCAGAACGCGCAGCAGAACGGCACGACAAGCGTCGAGGACACGGTGTCGACGTCGGCGGCACAGGCGGCGGCAGCAGTGGCTGCGGCGGCTGCGGCCAACCAGCGGCAGCACCAGCAGCTCTCGCAGCTGCTACAGAGCAAGGGGGTGGCGGCCAACCACGGCAGCCCCGGCCCGAAGGAGCTGCCCAAGCAGCTGGGCCTGGTGGTGAGCTCCTCGGGCCCCCTGCTGAACGGCCCTCCGCAGCTGGGGGCCGCCCAGGCAGCCATGGGGGTGCGTGCATCCATGGCGGGGCTGCTGGCGGCCGGTGGCCCCAACTCCCCGCATCAGGGTCCCCAGTCGGGGATGGTGGGCCCTGGCGTCAAGGTGCGTGCCCCTCTCCCTCTCTGCCCTTGGGGCGGATTCTGCGGTGGTGGCGTCCCCGTTCTGAAGCGGTAGCCTTATATAGAAACCCTGCATGGACCTTGCTAGTTGGTTGCACCATTGCAAGGTCATGGCAGAGAGTGTCGGCAACAGAGCACGTGTGCACTTTGGTTGACATGCAGCATAGTCGCGACTCCAGTGAACTATGGGGGCGTGCTAGTCAGGCAAAATGTCGTTCAGCACGCGGACCACCATAAATGTCTTGCACTGCAGTGTAAAATCTGTGTTACATATGAAAGCAAAGCGATTTTTCGGCGGTAGAAACCTTCTTCTAGTCAGTGCTTAGGAATGACACTGCGGAAGCATAAAAATAACTACTGGAAACAATGTTTGTTTCTATACTGCCTATGAGAACCAAGCAGCGATAGCAGACTACAGAGTTAAAACGACCTCCTCTCTTGAGCTTCTTAGCATTGCCGTTACGTGGCCTCAATTTCGCTGGAGTAGCCGATGCAAAAACAAAGTTCGGCTGAAAAATTTTTTTTTTTTTTACATAGATAGCACTTTGTTAGTAGTCCGCACCTGTTGCATATTCTGCACATAAGAAGATTCTATACAATGCTTTGAGAAATGCCTGCTTTATTAGTGTATGAAAAAGCTTGTATGGTAATCATTATTGACATAATTTGTCGTTCACAAAACCCGTCAAGTCTTATAACGAACGGTTTCGAAAACACAAATCCTTGTTAGACTGCACCTGTGGATAGTCTGCACTGCGCAAAATTCGAGCATTTAAATCGCCATAATGCGCGGACCATAGTTGAAAAAATGTGGTACTCGCGAGACTGTTCGCCTCGCTTAGCCGTCGTGTCATCTCGCTTCGGTGTGGCAACAGGGTCCCGGAGGATTGATGGGCCAGGCGAACGCGGGTTTCCACGGGGGCTACGGCCAGGTCATGGGATCTCTGGGTGGACCACCGCAGCAGAGGCCACTGGTCCCGGGCCTGGGGGGCGGCATGATGGGAATACCGCCCCGGTACCCCAGTGCGGCAGTGGACTCCTCTCAGCTGCAAAACGTGAGTGACTTTCTGTTGTTCCTCCCCTCCTTCTAGGTTTCTAGCTTAGCAACACCTGCTCGAAAAGTTTGTCGTGCTGTGCAAGAAATATTCCAAAATCGTTTTCTAAAATGTAGGGCCTACAGCTTCTTTCTGCAACGGTTTCACAAGGCACAGTGGTGCAAGAACTAGAACCAGTCTGGTTTCTGGGTTTTTCTTTTCCTTCTGCATGCCACAGTTGTAAACGATGTAGTGCTTGTGGGGGAAACTCCGTTTTTATTTCTGACCTTTGAATGAAGGAGATGTGGTGGTTGATATTTTTGCCAAAAGAACCTGCCATTTAGTCGAACATCAGTAGCCGATTTCGACGTTGCCCCCGGAGGATGGACCCTCCCTGTTTGCCCGAGTCCAAAGCGTATTTTATCAGCATTCGCCCTAGAGGTTGCTCGATTTTGTCCTCTGCAGCACGGCCAGCAGAGTCCCCTGGGCTCCTCCTTGGGCCAGCAGCAGCAGGGCCAGCCCCCAGGGCCTCAAGGGGCGCCCCCTGGGGGCGGACCTCCCGCCCCACCCCAGCAGCAAGGGCCAGGCCACCCGTCACCCGGGGCCGGGGTAGCTCCTCCCCTCGGCGCGGCGGCCCCCTCGACAGCCGACCCGGAGAAGCGCAAGCTGATTCAGCAGCAGCTCGTGCTCTTGCTTCACGCGCACAAGTGTCAGCGGCGGGAGTCACAGGCGGCCAATGGAGAGGTGAGGGGGCCGTTTCTTTTTTTTTTTTTTTTTTAATTGGTTCTTGACCTCTTTACAACGGTGAGCCAGTCATGTTTGAGGAGTGCATACTTTTTACCAATTCTGAGGAAGCTGCAAGCATGAATTCATAGGTTGGTTTGGTACTCTTGTATCATGCCTTGGCTTTGCCCTGGGATTCGTGCTTGGGTTCCCCATCAATTGGGGCCGGGTCACTCATGGGCGTGGCCGAGTTACCGTCACCTGGGGTTGTTGTATTTTTTGCCTTCTTTGAAACATGGGAAGAAGAAAGATGTCAGCATCTTGTTTGTTATTTCTTTAGGGAAAGGCGTGCTTCTGTTTAGTTTTAATTACATTTGCAAATATCCGGTGCGCATCAAAAGAGAAAACAAAAAGTTAGACATGCATTGCTTTTTAGCTATGCTGGGGACGAAAGAGCTTAACTGCGTCCATATAGGGCAAGCACCTTACTTTTGAATGCTTGATGAAGGTAGCCATGTGTTGGAAGACTGCCGAGCCCCGTCGCTGCTGTGACGGTTGTTGGTGCAACGCAGATGTATGACGGCGTTTTGTGCTCCCTTTGCGTTTTGCGTACGCCGCAGGTGCGCCAGTGCTCGCTTCCTCACTGCCGGACAATGAAGAACGTGCTGAACCACATGACCAACTGCCAGGCGGGCAAGACGTGCCCAGTGCCCCACTGCGCCTCCTCTCGGCAGATCATCTCGCACTGGAAGAACTGCACCCGCAACGACTGTCCGGTCTGTCTACCGCTCAAGCAGGCCTCGGACAGGCGGCAGCAGCAAGCCGGTGAGCTCACACTCTTCGATTTCTGTGTGCCTTGCACAAGGGGGCATGCAAAGAAGCCAGTTTTCATGCCTCATTGTGTTGTCAGCCTGCATAAAATGCTGCCGATAGATACGTTTTCTTGGAAATTAAAGTTTGAAGAGATCGATCAATTTTTGTTAGAATTATCTGGAAAAATTGGGAAGCATTTAGTATAAAACTAACTTAGTGCAGAAAACAGCACAGTCGTGGAAATAGAACTAGCCATATATCTGCATGCCTGAGTCTCGTTCTAGGGTTGCAAATTGTTTTCACCTGCTGACTCCTACCTCAAAACAGCAGAATGAAAATTATTGCCTCGTCGCTGCCTTAAAGCCGGGGTCTACCTTCACGGCTTTGAGAAATCCCCTAAAATTTGTGAGATGCACGAATCGTTCAAACTTTGTGCACAAACTGAATGATTTAAAAAGTATACCGAAATAACATCTATCCAACTAAGCACCTAAGACCTGCACGAACTAGTCGAAGGTCAGAATTATCTGATCTTGGAGTCAACGAGCCTACCACGTTCCTAGTGTCCTGGATATTGACGTGCCCGGTTTGTTGCGCAGGTGCGGCGGTGCAGCCCACGCAGCCCAGCCAGAGCCCGGCCCCCGCGGACATGCAGCGGGCGTACGCGGCCCTGGGGCTCCCCTACAACGCGGCCGGCGGGGCCAGCGTCAACCAGCTCGTCAACAGGGGGCAGGGCGTCTCTCAGAGTGAGTCTCGCTCGCTCTGTCGACTTTTCCCAGGTCCTTCTGCCACGATAGACAGGTCTGCCCTCGTCTACAGTGCCTCGAATGCGTCTCGGACCGGCGTGTTTATCGTGTCCAAAAAAGTAGTCCCTCGGTTTCCGCCTGACGGTGTCAAAGAAGTGGGACTCCCCGGCTTGACGGCCCTCGGAAGCTTTGGCAGCCATAAATAGACCTTTTTCGTAATTTCGAAATGATGCGTAGATTATGTGGTGCGACTGCCATTAGTTGGTCCTGCACTGAGAGCACGCATTGGACGCGAGTGCTTTGTCGGCATTCGGAATGTGCTCGGATCGAAACGCATCCCACACAAGTGCTGCGTCGGTGCTCGGCGTGAACTCTGGACCAATCACGGGCTTCGCACGCTGGAAGCGCCGAGACCAACTAATGGCGGCTGCGCATAATCTATGCATCATTTCACAATTTTGGAGAGGGTCTATTGGGACGCCGTGGCGACAATGGCACTTGTGTTTTGCTCGTGCTTTGTATCGTGAAGTTCTGAGATTAACTGCCGAGATTGCGACGTGCGACGCGCTGACTCCTGGGATGTCCTTCGTTTCTGTTTCGGGACCGCTTTTGGCGCACATTCTCGTGTAGGATGCTCAATGCACCAGTTTCAGACGTGTTCCATCCACTGTGGCCCAGGTTGCACCTTGAGGAGACTCGAGTGACGGGGTTGGCGTTCTTTGTCTCTGCGGCGTTTCAGCACCTGAGACCAGCGCTGGGAGAGGGCGGCTCGACCCGAAAGAAGCGCACGTTTTCACCGTTATGCGATTCGGAACCTTAGGCGGAGCAGGGTCGAAAGTAGAGTTTTGTATGATCTACGTGCTGTAGAGTCGTTCAAGACGCATTACTCGGTAATGAAGCGAAACGTCTTTAGCCTTTGCAAAGAATGGAGGTCGAGGTATTGCCGTTGCGTTTTTGAGCGTATGATGGGTTGCGGGACTTGGCTCCTCTTTCCACCAATGGGCGCAACTCCCATCCCACATTTGCTGCGATGTACGAAACTATATTGTTGGCTTGTGCCGGCTTTTGCCTACGTGACATTTTGGTTGCAAATCGCCGTCAAGCTAAACGAATGCTTTTCTTCGAAGCTTGCCAAGGTGTTACATAACATATTCAAATGCTACTCTCTGCATCACGAATTCTTGGTCGTTTTGTCTACTACTGCACAGTACTCCCGAAAGACAGGGTGTCTAGCAACCGGGAGTTGTCAGGGAAACTTTAATTACCGGGAAAAATCGGGGTATTGTCAGGGATATTGTCAAAAAGGGAGCCCTGTCAGGGAGAATGAGCCGTAAACGCCATTGAGTTCCCTGAGCAAAGACTTGACGACTTGGAAGCAGAAAAATAGGCAATAAATTCTGTTAAGGGTGGAGCGCGGGGCTCTGCTCACCCGATGTAGAGTCTGCTACCCGATGCAAAGGGAAGAGCCGACAAATCCAGTCAGAGCCTTGAATCGGATTGAGGGCGCGACACCAGGCTAGATTCAGTTAGAGCTACTAGATTTAGTAACAAATAGGAAAGTCGCAGACCCCAATTTAATCCATGCCTTAAGCCGAAAGTGTGCATGTGGCGGCCATGCTACCATTCGGTTATTGACGTGTGTGGTTGAACGTCCTGTTTTCATGGTGTTTCCGAGAGTGGCCTCTTCGCTGACGATGACACGGCGGCAAGAAAGTGCTCATTTAATCCTGACTGGACGAACCCGAATATTTCAAAATATGCAAGTTGGATTAAGCCTGTGCAAAATGATCCTCAGAGTGCTCAATAATCAATGCCTTGTGTTGTAATGGTCTTATATACTTAACTGCCCCTACAGTGGTCAGGGAAAACCTGGAAAAGTCGGGGAATTTCAAAATATTAATTTGCTAGACACCCTGAAAGAGTGGTGTTCCTTCGGAGTAGTAGTAGAGTACAGTAAAAGCCTGTTAGTTTTTTTAGGTGGGATTTATGGTGGTTACAATTAGACGAAGTTCAAGCTAATGCCGTCGAAAGAAAGAAAACCGCATTTAACGCAGGGTAGACTCGGGAGTGCTGAGAACTACCACCTTTTATCGTCGAAAAATGCCCGTAATCATATTTTTGTAATGTAATGGTCTTTGAGTTTTGTGCACGGATGCAGCGGAAGACGAGGCGATGCGCATGACACAAAGTGCCTTCATAACCCGCAATGTGGATTGCCATATGTGGGCTGTACCGGTGTCTCCTCCTCATCCCGGAGGAAGCAGTATGCATTGTTGTCACTGACTTGATAATCAGGAACCTTTCAGCTGATAAGATCGTCAAGGTGACAGGCGCGGACTAGCTTGTGCTGCTAGCTGTTGTAATACGTGCTCTTCTAGCTCGAGCACTCGTTTTGTGAACGCACGCTTAGAGGCCACATGGCGTCGACTTTACGCCTGTCGACGGCTTTGCGAAACGGCAGTGTAGCGCAGCACGGAACCTAGAACCGCCTACAACATAACTCAAGAGTCTCGAACTCGGACGCAAACCGAAGAGCAAAGGGAGGAAAGAACGGTTGAAGCTAGGTGGCTAAACCGAACGTGCTCAAAAGGGTGCCGCAGCCGTAAGCAATGAATGGATAGATGTGGCAGAACTCTTTGAGTCTGGTGGCGTCTGCTGCCATCTAGCTGCGGGTAAAGCAGACAATGCAATCCCACTTGGCGGCACGCTGTACTTTGAATTGCTGGTGGCGTAGCTGATTTGCGAGCATATTAACGGATTTTTATACGTGGACTTCTGTTGCAGCGTTTTTCGGACCATGGAAGTTGTTCAAATTACAAAAAAGAATTCGAACTAGTGAGGCGTGAATTACCGTGTTTACACGATTCTAACGCGCCCCCAATCTTAACGTGCAGGCAGATTTAGCTTCCAGATAATCAAAAAGTAAATTGCTGCTGATTCTACTGTGCAGGTAAAATAATGAAGATTGAACACATACCTGATGGAACAGATTTTATGAAAGGCACGCCAACACAAAAATGAATGCCGTGCACTAGTCGCAGTTGTCAGAGTCCGACGATGGTTCTTCGCTGTCCACAGAGGTAATACTTGCTTTCGTCTAAAGCGTTTTAAGTGCTGCTCTTTCGCATGTACGAGTGCGTGACCGTCGCCTCTGGCAGGGTCGTCTTTGAAGCAACACTTTGCGAGCTAGTTGGGTGGCTGGGATTGCGAGGCCATGCAGTGCTGCTCCGTTTACTTCTCCCTCCAGCGTGATGCCCTTTCATTTAAATTAAGCCTCCTAGTATAATTTTTTTTGTTTTCCCATCTTAAAACGACAGACATGAGTTTGTAGACGTGAGCGAATGCGCGTGATACGTATACAGAAATGGCGAACGTAAACAAACGGTCACGATGGCAATGGGGCTAGCCACCTGATACCAAACATTGCTTTTTTTTTTTTTTGAATTTCGGGTTTTGGTTTTGATTGCAACGCACATGTAGTTTTGGGCACCGATTTTGGCGTAAAAAGGTGCATGTTAGAATTCTGCAAACACGGTAGCTATTTGTCACTAGGAGTAGTAGTAATAGTAGTTGTAGTAATAGTAGTAGTAGTAGTAGTTGGTTATAGCTGTTAGTAGTCCTGGTGCTGTCTTTCTAAAGACTGGTTCACACGTCTTTCTAAAGGCTGGTTTACAAATTTGCGTCGTGAGTGTGACCGCGTGCATTACAGCCGCTTCTGACTACCTACATCGAGAGAATGCACTGATGCCACCTGTTGGGGCGACCTGGACGAACTCCGACCTGCTCATATCCTAATTTCTTACTTATCAATCCTTCTTTTGACAGTAATTGTGACAATGCAGTGATGTGATTGCTGTGCCCTTTGCGCCAAACTGTGTCAAAAGCACTTACCCTGCTACATCCTGCCAAGTTTTTCCAAAACATGAGGAATTGGCGTCAACACTGCGCCAAAACCTTTTTTTCACTTTATCACTACCAAAAATCATTACGGTAGGCTAGTGCGAATTTCCAGAATCTTTTGATTATCATCTTAAAGGAGCTGTGCAACGATTTTAACGTTGAAAGAATTGGCGTTTTCTACTTTTGACATATTTCACCTTGTTACAAAGGACAGAAAACACACCTCCTTCTTTCGAAATGTTGCGATTCCGCCGCGTAATCGCGAAGCAAAAATTAGAATATTCCTCGACCTGCAGCCGCGAGCGGCGGCCATGAGGAACAGAAGGCATGACGTCAATGGGGAATCTTGTAGAAAGATAGCAAGTTGTGCGAATACCTGCTCGATAAAAGGTAACTTTTCTATAAATCTTGTCGTTCCAACATAAATATAAATGCGTCAAAAACCTGGTATCATCGAGAAAACTTTTATTATACGGAGTTTCAGTGGCGCTATCTATCCTAGGTCCACTAAATCGTCAGCAGCGGAACAGCCGCCAGAAGCCGTAGGGGGAGGGGGACAGGGCGGGACGGGTATGGCCGGACCCGGATGAGACTTTCCTCCTTTCAACATATTGTTCGCGCTGCGCCCGCCAGCACGTGGTCACGCGGTCGCGAGCGGATGAATTCTCGCGGCTTACTGATGGCTCTAAAGAGAGCTTCACCGGAACCCCGCGCCTTCCCCATTGACGTCACAGCGCACGTGACTCGGAAGTTAGTGAAGGAGTTGAGACGCGCCGAAAACCTCAATCTTTGTTCATTTTTAAAATAAAAACTAGGACATGCAGGCAAAAGCGGTTTTTTGTTCTTTACTCAGAAAGGTCGAGACACCAACTCCCAAATTATTTAAGCAAATCACTATAACTGTTGCACAGCACTGACACCCCAAAGGTCGTATTTTTTTTTATTGTCTAAAACGATGCAAATTGTTGTCATAGACACGCAAAAATATAGTGCATCGCAAAAAAAAAAAAAATTCTTACGTGCGCTCGCGTCTTTTTATTTTTGGCGCCCTTCTCTCCCGCTCCTCGCCTCCTCGCTTCTTTTGATTTGTGACGTCAAAAATAAAATTTAGAAGCTTTGTAGGCGACATTTCTATGACTAATAACGGCAATCATAAAACATACCTTTTAACGCAATTATGAACGCACTATGGCCCTTCTTTTTGAAATACCAAAAATCGGAGTCCGGTGTGGTGTCGCCTCCTGGATTTGTATCCTCCCTCAGCAAACATGCCGCCTGGGCAGGTGGCACCGCTTGCACAGAATAAAACTGGGTTTTCCCAGTGCGCCAGAGCCCTTATCTCCCGCTCCTCACCTCCTCGCTTTGGTTCACCGTTGCAACAGCGGCTTGGACCACGGAGTCGTGAAAGAAAGTCGGCTCGCAGGACTTTGCAATATTTGACGTCAACGCACAGGCGCGGATCGCGCGGGAACTTCGAATTCGGCATTTGGAAATTGTTTTTTTACTTCACAAATACTAAATTCCCAAGCTTTGAATTTTGAGGGTAATGTCACGGCATCGTTTTCAATCGTTTCGGATAATAATAAAAAACATGATTTTGATGTGTCAGTGCTCCTTTAAGGGGAGACATGGGTCTTTGAGCCAAAAAATATCGATAAAAAATTGTTTTTTTGGAAAATGGTGTTCTTAAAATCTATAGCTATTTTTCTTTTAATCTTTCTATTTCTTATTTTGAAGATTAATATTTGAGCCATGATATCACTTTTTAATATCTATGGGCTGCAATTGCACTAAAGCCGATGCTAAAAGAACATTTTTTCAAAACACAAATTTCGGACTCTCTACAAATTTTTAGGGGGGATATCTCAGCATCTATTGCAGGCAGAAAGATAGCTTTTTAATACCATGTAGCTAAATGTGTGAAGCATGCAATGTTGGAAGCAGATTTTCCTACACCTATATTGAAAAATTGCTTTCGACATTGCATTCTTTGTACATTTAGCCACATAATTCCAAAAAGTTATCTTTCGGTCTGCCCTAGATGCTTAGATAGTCCTCCTTAAAGGGCAACTCCGCTCAATTCCGAAGATTTCGGGATAGTGAGTGATTTCGAATTAAAAAGCCCTAGTAAAAGACACTACGTCGTTTGCTTCGCGAAAAATGGGATATATATTTTTAAATCTAATTTTAAACGCGAGCGGAAATTGAAACCGAAACTTCGGCTCCGTCCGGCAACATTGGCCTCGGGCCGCCAAGTACATGACCATCACGTGGTACTAGATGTCACGTGATCCTCGGCCCAACGACGGGCGGGATGGGGGCGGGCGTGTGGCAGGCGCGAGTGTCGTCTGCTCTGCACCGCACTCTTCGCCACGTTTTGGTGTCTACGGCATTCGACGACGTCTGCACAACTGCGGCATAAGTCTGCGCACGTGGTGTCCATAGTGTGGACGAAACTCCGAGAGACAATAATCACAAACGGTGAGACGACGACAGTGGTTGTGACGCGAAAGACGGCGGGACCACGGCGGGCGGCCGGTCTGCTCCCAAGAAGCGCACTGCGCAGGCGCGTACGCCAATCACGTGGACACCGCTGAGCGCAGAGAGGCAACGTTGCTGACGTCATGCGCTACGCTCGATCGGAGAGGTAAAAACAAGCAAAAGGGGGCCATGAAGATGACGTTTAGCTCAATGTTGGCTCCGCTCATGCCATAGCCTTGACTGCGCTGTTGGTTGCGCCTGAATTCACCCTCTCGAGTCAGCCGATTTCGGCAACTTGGCGAGTTGCAAAGTTTGCCGGACCGTTTAAGAAACATTTAGACAGAACTGCGTCGTAATATTTGACGTGTGGTCTTCCTAGGCGATACTGAAGAGGACTGCATTGTTTTTTCAAAACCAAAAATGAAGCAGAGTTGCCCTTTAAAGGACACATGCAAAGGAAAAATAAATTTTTTTTAAACAGCTTAGATGGACAAAGGATATCATAAAACGATTTTACAACAAAGAAAAAAAATTTTTAGAGCTATATTTACCGCGCTACACGAATTTGTAGTTGGCACCCGCGGGTGCCACGGAAAAGTGGCCTTTATTTATCACGTGACGGGCCCATACTGTCACGTGGTGTTTGCGCTCTTTCGGAAGCTTCCTATGGCCTCTAAGAGTAACTTATTCATCTTTGTATGAAGTATAACAAAAAAACAAAGATTAATAAGTAACTTTTAGACCCCAAAGGAAACTCCTGAAAAAGCGCAAGCAGACGTGATAGACCCCGAACCAGACAAACTTGTGCGGCGGCGTCACTTTGCGGTGGCAGCGAGGTCAACTACAAATTCGTTTTGCGCCGTAAATATAGCTCTAAATTTTTTGTTCTTCGTTGTAAATTCGTTTTATAATATTCTTTTTCCATCTAGCCTGTTTAAAAAAAAAAAGTTTTTTCCTTTGCATGTGTCTTTTAAAATTTGTAAGGAGCCCAAAATTTGTGTTTTCAGAAAGTGTTATTTTAGCATCAGCATCAGTGATATTATGACTCAAATATTAATCTTCAAAATAAGGAACTTGGCAGATCAAAAGAAAAATAGCTTTAGATTTCAAGATCAGCATTTTCCAAAAACAGTTTTTTATGGATTTGTTTTTATTCCAAAGACCCATGTCTTCCCTTAAATAACGTCAGATTAAATTTGATCTCTGCATCAAACATTGACAGTACTCGGAAGTTTTGGAATATTCCTTACGCTCATTGTCCGTTCTGACTGGATAGCTTTTGCTTGTTGCATATCTTGGTTTTGCAAGATATGCAAAATTGCATTTTGCAATTTTGCATATCTTGGTTCGCCGCAGTGCATCCGCATGCTAAGGGAAAAGCACTCCCCTAAAACAAAAAGTTACACACAGTTTCTGGGAAAAAAAGAAAAACTGCATCTAGTGTATACGGTAGCAATATTCTAATGATTTCTTTTTCACATACTTGAATATTGCAAGCAAACTATTATGAACAGCTCTATATGTTTATTTTTTATGCCAACCCTCGTTTAGTTATTATGTTTTTTATATATATAGGTTCCATCCATGCGGTGGCACAGTGAATGAAGTAAATTAAAACTAAATTTATTGGAGCAGTAAATGCGAACCTGGAAATAACCAGAATGTATTTGGTGAAATTTTTTTTAATAAAGCGTATATCGTTTTGCAGGCTGATTTTTGTTGTCGTGAAGTTCTGCTTATAAAATGTCATTGATGTTCATAATCAAACGACAAAAGCTTTGTATTCTATCTGCATTCAAAACGGCAGTTTTATATTAAACCTCTAGAACTTGAAGAAAACGTCAGTTTGGGAGCTCAAAAGTGTTATATTCCAGCATTATTTCAGTGGGCTACACTACTTGGTTTATGTTTGAGTTCATACCTAAAATAACCACGCATTACAGTTTTTACAGCCCGTTATCAATACGCATCTTGTTACTGTGCCTTGTACTTCTGCGCGCAATTAAACTGCTAGCTAGGGAATGAAACCTGCCATGCTTTGACGCCATCAAAAATGTTGTGCAGAAGCCGGAAGGCAAAGTGAACAGGAACACGTAAATCTTAATATTATATTCGCACTGGTACGAATAAGAATAAAATGTGCGCTCCAAAAGTACTTGTTGCTGCTCCAAAAGGTGCTTCAAAATCACTCGGACCAATCGCTACGTTACGAACGGCCGCTTCTTGTGGAGAATGCTCAGGTTTGATCTCGCAAACACCGCACAGCTTTCAGTCTAGCTCTATACGCAGATTGAAGTGTTCAGGACTGTCGATTTGGGAGGGCATTGGGGGGCGGTATCAAAAATAGGCTCGTGCGCTTTGTGTACGAAATTCTGAGGTCGTGTTGGGAGCCGCCTCAATTGCTCCGAGGCAAAGCGCCGACCCAAACGCTGAGCGAGCGTTCCGAAATGCTTCTTTGGTGCATCGTAATGCGAGCGGGGGCGCGCCGGTCAAAGGCAACGACGCAGGGAGCGAGGGACGGCGAAACAGCCATGCTCGCGCTGTCGTTGGTGAGTTCGGGGGAAACAAAAATGGGTGGACTCGTTTGAGGGCTAAACAAACGCACCAGGTGCGCAGGGAGCGGACGAGCCTGGACGGCGTACGGATCTCCGGGTGGCGAGTTCGAATCCCGGCCGAGGCGGCCGCAGTCGGACGGAGGCTAGTCGCGGAAAAGGCGCCGTGCAATCGAGACCCTGATGGCACCTCAAACGATCCGCGGGCGGTCGAAATTAAGGCCCGTTCACACACGTGCTTTTGCTTAGGCCCGTTTAGGCCGGCAATTTCGGTGTGGTTGGCGAGTTGTTCCCTAGCTTTCCCTAGATTCTGGCGCCGCGACACGAATTGCTCAGATCGTGCCCGGCTCGAAACGAACGAGCAACTCTGGACAACTCGGAGACATTTGAAGCGGCAGCAGCCAATGAGGGACGCAATATTTTCAAGTGACACTCCGTGCCTGTGAGGATGATATCTAAAGATTCGGTTCTGGTATGAAATTGATAGCTTTTGGAAATTAACCGTCATTGCAGAAAGATGAGTCAATATTCTCAACACCATATAAATATGTAAAACATGTTCACAGCGAGAAACTGCGCGTTTAAATAGTGCGAGAAAATTAAAGTTTAACGACGATGATGGCAAAATTTAGTCGGTTGCTGCGTGTGAACGTGGGGGGGGGGGCCCGTGTTGCTAGTGTTGCGACGTCGAGTTGCTGGGAGAAATTTCCCCATCTGAAGCGGGCCTTAAAACCAAGCTTTTGTGGTATTTGCGAGGTAAAATGTATATGCTATCTATAAGATATGGCTGTTAATAACATTGTCTAAAGGTTTTAGTGTCCAAAAAATAAAAATAGAAAACACCGAAATCAAAGTAGTTTCCTGGCTATCCTCTTAATGGCACCAGTGCGTCGTCTCCTTGTAAGGGGCTGTCAAAACGAGACACTCGAGAAATCGTGAGGCGACAACTTCGTCATATGTCGTGTGGTAGTCCACTTCCGTCTGTTTTCTTTTTTTGCCGGGGGGGGAATGGCTCTCCCCATAAAAGTTTGCTCGTGTCCTTTAGGGGGGGGCGTTGTGCACGCTTGTCACATGGGTCCGAACAGCCACTCGCACGCTCTGTTGGCTGTCGGTGAATCGCTCGAGGCCTCCGCTGCTCTTCGCGTCCCGAAAACGGAAAAGGGAAGGGCCGTGTTCCAAATCTTACTCCAAACAGATCCGAGTTACTCTGGCGGGCCGCGTCACGCGATGACGCAGAGTGAGCGACGCTGGATGCGTGTAGGTTTTCGAACGCAAAGGTACAAAACCCTCGCTCTGGAGTGAGATAGAGTAAATTCCGGGACACGGCCAGGGATGCGAGGGCCCGGAAGGACAGACGGACGGACAACGGGCAAACCATTGGCAGGTGGCGCGCGACGTCCAGTCCGACGAGCACCGAGGTCACCAAAAGTGGAGGAGGCGAAGATGAAAGTGTCGACATTTTGCTTGGTGGTGTTCAAACAGACATTGAATTGCTGTATGTCGACCGTTTCGAATTCCACGACTTTGGACGGAGGTGTGTCACTTCACAATTTTTGAGTGTCCAGTTTGGACGGCTCTTGAGAGGTTTTAAGGTACACGGTCATAGGGGCTGGTTCACACACCTGCGACCAACTCGGACACGACCGGTTTTTAAGCCGCTTACGACCATCGTCGCTGCTGCGAGGCCCGTCTAAAGGGAAGCTGAAACACTTCTTGAAAAAACGAGTTAGAGGTGAATTCTGGTGTATTTTGATCCCGTGAATTTGATTATCACGTTCGTTTTCCCCGAAGGCGTAACTAAACGCGAGAAAACACGAAAAACATCCGACCAGTCGTGATGTCATACTAGGATCTTTGGGGCGCCAAGCGCGTGTAGCTCGTGTGGGCAGTGCGTGCAACTGTAACGTTGCCAGGTATATTTACCCGCACTGATACCAGTTGTGACGTCTCTTTCTGACATTTTTAAAAATAGCAAGAGTGCGCGTGCATAGTTCCGACAGGCGCTGTACATGCTTGAGAGCGGAGATTCCGAAACTCCTAATATGACGTCGCGCCCAAGGAAGGAGGGGCTTCAGCGTTACTTTGAAAATTAATTTCTGCAGTCTGCATGCACCAAATTAAAAAAAAACAAATCTCGATATTCGTGATCCTGGAGGCCAGATGAGGACAATTAAGCGTATTTTCCTAAGTACAGAACGTTTCAGTTTCCCTTTAAGCAGTCGCAAAAAGCTTAAAAACCGACCGTGTCGGGGTCGCTCGTAGTCAGTCGCAAGCGTGCGAGCCAGCCTTTGATCCTCGGACTTCCGCCGTGACGTGCCAGAGGCCCTTCGTTGTTTTGACACGTAATACCTCCAAATTTGACTCGGGGGTGTGTTGGGCTCAGCCTAAGGGAGGGGGAGAGGATAAATCCTTATGCAGCCATGCACCAATGTTTTCTCTCGTCCTAAGCAAGTTGCGGCACACTCTATCGCAATCAAAACGCAAATGCATCAACCGGCCGTAGCGCCCCGCCTGGTACCGCCTCCATAACGGGCCGCCTGCGTGTGCTTGTGCAGTGAATGACCTGCAGCAGGTGGGCCCTGGGAGCCACTGCTCCCCTCAGGACCTGCTCTCGGGCCCTGGCGCCAACCCCGTGACCCCCCAGCCGGGGGCACCCCCCGGGGGAGGGGCGGCATCCCTGGGGGCACAGGCACCCCAGAGGCCACCCCTGGGACCCTCCAACCAAAGTAGGGGTCCTACAGGGAGGGGCTGGGGACCCGCCTGGCTTCACGCGTTGCTCTCGGTCCGGGCTCGTAAATCCCACCCTGATGCGGTGTGCTTGGTTTTACCTTAAGGTAAAACCAAGTGCATCGTATCAGTGTGGGACTAAAAGTTCTATAGTTGACCCAAAAGGGTCGGCTTTTGATCTTTCAGCTTAATATGAATGAAATTTACTGTATATAGTGGCAGTTGTGAGGAAGGATGCAATGACAAAGTTTCATCTGTGTACATGGTTTGTGAACGAAATTGTAGTCATTTTTATCAGGAACACACTGACATCGTTTAGGAAAGCTATCGTTAGAAAGCCAGTGTAATACCCGACATTTTTCTTCACTAGATAAGCACCAGAATGCCTGGAGGATGCAACTGTGAAAACAAAATCTTCAAAAAGTAATTCATTTTATGCTAAAATGTTGAAAAATCACAAAGTTCTTGCCTGCTATGTCGTCAACAAGATCTTAACATCTCCAATGAAAGACATCCACAAAGTAAAAGAAACAATGCCACAGTTGCATTGCTCATTAAATTCCAGTTCGGAAAAACAATAAGTAAGCCTTTCCTCTCGTCCCGTTACTGGCCGATTCACACGACGGACTGATCCGCGGTCAGATTGATCACGGGACGACACGTCCGCAGTTCGTCCGTCTCCCAAGCGCATCCACACGAGAGAGACGACGAGCAGACGCCAGTGGGGTAGGACCAAATCTGTTCGCCACCCCACGGTGCCGCGAAACTCCAACATCGCACCGTGACACCGCGATAAAGAATCGTAGGCCGCTGTTATGCACAGCTTAAGACAAAACAGTGATAGGCTTTACGTGAAGGGCCACTAGCTTTACTAACCCAAGGCATGACAGTGACACAGGCATGGTCCTGCTCGAGAAGGGTTTGGCGTAGAAGCGACAAAGTTTTGGGCTCAAGGAGGGGCGTTTAGAGATGCCTTCACGCTCTCCGCGCTCGTGCAGACTCAAGTACACCACAGCCACAAGAAAGGTCTTACT
Organism: Ixodes persulcatus; assembly: GCA_013358835.2. Taxonomy (NCBI): domain Eukaryota; kingdom Metazoa; phylum Arthropoda; class Arachnida; order Ixodida; family Ixodidae; genus Ixodes; species Ixodes persulcatus. The sequence goes on from JABSTQ010009507.1 coordinate 247,412, forward strand.
CGGTGAAAGTCTGATTGAATGTGCAAGAATTATTGTGGCGTGCTAGACTAGTTTTGACGGGAGCTTCTCGACACTGACCTGGAGGAGTACCGGAACCTGCATCGCATCAGCCGGACAAATTCTTTCACTCGTAGAACCAAGAATCGCGCGACAAAATGAACTAGCAAACCGCAAAACACAGTGATACGCTGTTCTTGTTTTAATCGTCCCAAAAAAAAAATTGTACTGTTGCCAGGCTGAACGCTTTTTAAGTCAATCTCCCGCCAAAAATTCCGCGAGTGAAAAGGCACTCGACTTTGTCAGTTTGAGCAAACGCAGACGAGGTGCGGATTGCAGGAATCAGTGATGCGTCGGTCACGCGGTACACAATCCGTAGGCGAAAATCGCAATTCGGTCCGTCGTGTGAATCGGCCATGCCAAACAATAGTTTTCCTAACGTAAAATTTATGCCAAAAAGTGGAACGGAGCAAACCGCGTTCAAAGTGCTCGTACCTCTACCTTTCCTTTAGCATCAATGAACCGAAAATAATTAATGAAAAGAAAATGGATAAGAAATTAAAAAAAAAGACCACGCAGTGTAAGCAAGTGAAACTTTCTGGGGATACTCCCTAGATGTTGGTGGAGGTAAATATTCTTCAAAATCACCTGTTTTTGCAGAATATTTTTTTCTTTCTGGGTGTCTTTTTTTTTTTTATGTCCGGACGCAGTTGACGGTACGGGCTGATCAGATCAGTAGTGTGGTGTCAGAAGTGCACAGACGTGGTATTCGTCATGTTCTTGAACACATTCTATCGTCGCCGTACCAATTGTGTGCACAGAACGCCCAGACACTTGCGCTTTTAACACCATCTGGTTGGTCCCATCATCTCGTGGCTGCGGCTACGTCGGGCCGTAAGCCGAAAAGAGAGTATAAGATGCAGGTTCTCAATGTTTTCCACCTCGAGGAACCCCCTTCTGCTCTGAATGGCAGCCAAGGGGGCCGCTCTTGGCATTAATGCTGTAATGTAGTGCAGAAACCTGCAGACCTTGTAAACCCTGACGTGCAGTGATTGGCTTGTAGTAATCTGTCGGCGAGTGGCTCGGATCTGTTGGAAATAGGGCTTAGACTGGAAGAACACTTCACTATGCTCCGTTCACCCTTAAGCTGAGACTGCAGCCGGTACCACGAGCACGAGAGCTCGAGGTAGCCGCTTTGAGGCGTTCGTCCGCAGGACGAGCACTCGCCCAAGAAATGCACGTCTCAAAGCCAGGGGCACGGGCTAGCCCGCGTTTGTAGCTTTGACTGCAATCTCGGCTTAAGGGTGAACAGAGCAGGGGGGGGTATTCACTGGGTGACATATTTGAGGGTGCACTTTAGAGCGCATGCTCGGAACAAGCTCACATTAATAGGGTGCTAAGACCGGCAGCCTCGATGGTGTGGAATGCACGTTGCAGAAGAACTGTAGAATCTCGCCATCAGCCGGACAAGCAGTCGCAGGCTCAGCTATGGCCGCGAGTGAATGCTTCCTATAGGGGCAGGGCTAATCGAGAAAATTTGAGAGCTCTGGGAACCTTTGAGGCTAGTCTGGGGAACGAACGATGGGTTCCTAGAGGTACAGTTTGAGAACCTCTCATAATGGTGTAGTTATTTTTTCAGAAGGAATCTTCATTATGTCAGTATCTTAAAGGGGCACTAAAGTGCTTTCCGAGATCCTGGTTTTATGGCCATAACTGAATCTGCGAGCTCCAAGCATCCCTAAAGACCCGAAATTACAGTCATGCGCGACCAATTTGCATATTAAAGAAGCGATAAAAGATGTCGACACTTACCGTTGGTGCAGAATGACAGGTGGCGCTGCTGAACCCTGCTGAATATGGTTGAACAACGACCGGCCCTTGTCAGCCACTCGCGATTGATGGGTCCTCACGTGAACGAGCAGCCGACCAGTCCTGCTCGTCCGTGCGGGAGCCCATCGCTCGCGAGTGGCTGACGAGCACCGTCTGTCATTCAACCATATTCAGCAGGGTTCGGTAGTGCCATCTGTCGTTCTGCGCCAACGTTAAGTGTCGGGGTCTTGTATCACTTCTTTAATACGCAAATCGGCTGCGCGTGAATGTAATTTAGATTTTTTTTAGGAAGCTTAGAGCTCGTAGATTTAGTTATGACCATAAAACGAGGACCTTGGAAAGCACTTTAGTGCCCCTTTAATATGCATGGGCCAGTAGTATTAGTGTACTTGCGCTCTGCTTCATTAATATCTGTACCTCTACTATATAATTATTTTTTTTTAACTATAGAGTTTTTTTTGCGTAAAGTCGTTTCTGAGGGGCCTGTAAATGTCTCGCAAAAAACTCGACAGTTGAAGCAAGAAGCCCTTTTTCTGTTAACAAAAAGCCATTTGATAGTTGTTAGCAACCAGTTTTCCGCAGCGAGATGCGAGACAGTTGCTGTATCGAACTTGGTTGTCTAATATTTTTATGGCAAAATAGACTAGTCTTTCCAAAGCACCGACATGGAGGCGGGAAAGTTGAGAGTTTTCTGAAGACCTGGCAGATAAGGCTGCCATGCTTTTCCAAAGAATCATTTCCTGTCCAAGAAATCTCTCACATACTTATTGTTAAGGGTCTTTCGTATAGCTAAAGAAGCATCACACTGCCTTGGAGGGAGGGTGCCAAGATCACTTCATAGTGGCCTCTGGGAGGACAAAGACGGCATTGCCTTTATTCCAGTTGAATGTCTGTCTGCATATTTGAGCATCTGTGTGGATGGGGTGGTTGCATAGAACATCTATTAGACATGATTGGATACAAGTTAAGAATGCGCTAAATAAACACCGCCACTTGCCAGCCATGGCAGGAAATCGCTCCGCTGACCAATGGAAGAGGCAGTAGCCATGACGAGGTGCGCGACGTGGGGGATTGTGCACTCGGTTTCCGAGCCTGTTCGGTTAAACGCGCATGGTTTACGTGTCCAACCTGTCTTGTCCTTCTTGTGGGTGAGCAGTAAACAGCGATCCCCCCAGATGTCGGCATGACGTGCCTGTCGGTAACAAACTGTTTGTGCATTGCGGAGGAACGCTGGCTGGCAGTAAAAAGGATAAGGAGGTCCCGGCACATTATTAACTTGTATTTTACCGTATTAAAGTGGCTACGGGTTCAGTGGTGCGTAGTAGCACCGGTGCCAAGTCACTTGCCAGTTGGCATCTTCGCCGTCTTGGCGCGTAGCCTCTAGCCTCGATCAGTGTGCATCTTTTCTTGACTCGCCAATCGTTAATGCGACCATTATCGACCTGTTTATCAATCTCTTACACTGACGTGGCGCTGTGCGGCCAAATCTGTCTCTTGTGCCGTTGGAACGCGTTAACCGGTCCGTCCCCCTCCCGACTCCGCAGGCGGGCCCCAGTCGCCGTTCATGGGCGGCCCCACGTCGCCGGCGGCGCTGGCGACGGCGAAGCTCATGAAGGCGGTTCAACAACAACAGCAGCAGCAACAGCAGGGGGGCAGCTCGGGGGTGGGCTCCGTGGTGCCCCCCAACCAGGTGGCGCCGACCGGCAGCGGCCCCGGCGGCGTGAGCCTCACCCAGCCCGCCGGCATCGCCAAGGACTGGCACCAGTCGGTCACGCGGGACCTCAGGCACCACCTGGTCCTCAAGATGTGAGTGACTGCGTCCGGGGCACTTTTGACAGAGTTCCGCACGGTGCCTTCCGGGGGTTCTCTTCGGCCATGTTTGTGCACTCGTGACTGGTTACGAACGAGTCAGTTTCTTACTTTTTTCATGCATCATGGCATCTACAAACTTTCAACAACGTTAAAAAGACTTTTTATCTTAGTATGTGCTTCTGATCTCGCAAATACTACGAAACTTTTGCTCCTGTGAAATGCAGTTCCGGGGCCATTTCATAGGTGGCGCCAGCGTGCCATTGCACTCGCTCGTCGTAAGAGGTTGCAAGAGCTCATTCGTAAGCAAACTCCAGTGCGCGAGCCAGCCTATGGTGTGTCACCGGTCCTAGCCACGTGGCGCTTGTTGATGACCCCAGCTACCGAAAGTGTCGCCGTGGTCGGTCTTTTGCGATTGGCCAGATGCCGACTCGGACGTCTCGGAAAAGACTAATTCCCTTTACGTCGATGGAAATGAGAGTAACGTCGTACCGTCAACGTGTCGGATTGAGATTGTGACAACGCCATGCTTTTACTGCGTTTTTTACAAGCGCCAGCAACTTGCTGTTCGCAACAAACGATTTGCCTCGACGTAACAGTTGGGGACTTTATGGCGAGGCAAATCCTGGTGGTGATGTTGCACGAGGAAGTTCCAGGAGGGTGCCACAGAAACGTCTCAACGCCGCTTGGTGCGTTTCCCACGTCCTAAAATCCCTCGATTTCCGCTTGTTGACGTCGCACAAGTGTCGTTCCTCGTCGTGGTGCTCACAGTGGCACATAAGCGAGGGCGTCATATATTGCAGCTTGGGGACCTCTTCTAATGCGTGGGCGGTATAGAATGACGCTAAACGCACCAAGCTTGCGTTGCGATGCGGGCACCTAGACAGGGTTTTGATTCCATCAACAAGAGCCACGGGCCGACACTTTGCTTCCAGGTGCCGAAGCTCGTCGCCGCATCCAAAGAGTCATCCGGGTCGCGTCTGCGTGTTTTCGCTCGTTTCGGTCGTCGCTTCCCAGACGGCTTTCCCGGTTCCCGCGAGAGTCTCATCCGTTGTTTCTCTTCCCGCACGTGTGCAGAGTTCAAGCCATTTTCCCCACCCCTGAGCCAGCCACTCTGCAGGATCGGAGGATGAACAAACTAGTCGCTTATGCCAAGATGGTCGAGGGAGACATGTATGAGATGGCCAACAGCAGGGTGAGAGTCTCCGACCGTTTCGTCCCTTCTCTCGCGTCGGTCCGTTCCCCCGGAAAGGTGCGAGCTCGAGCTTGTGCTCGTACGCTTCCGTGGTCTTACCGTAGTGCGAATTTGCATTTGACAGGACTCGCCTCTTGAGCTATTGACTCGAGCCTGTAGCTTTCGTAAACGGTTGACTGGAACACGAAAAAGGCCGCAGTAAAACCGCTCTATAGGAAACATTGATACGGTGAAGAAATGCTGAAGTATGTTTCTTAGTGGTGCAGGTACCAATAAAGCTAAGAGAAGAAAGCTGCCTTTCTTAAGCATAGATTCCACTGCCCCTTACAGCACTGGGAGAGTCTAGGCACCGGGATTTGTTTTACCGCATTATTTCGGAACCGAGATTTGTGTACCGCAATGTCGGCTAGTGGGTGCGAAGTGCCCACACCCGGTGTGGGCAAACACAGGCCTGCTAGCAAACATTGTGCCGGTCTATAATTGGAATGCGCGCCATGCGTGAACCCGCAGGAGGAGTACTACCACCTGCTGGCGGAGAAGATCTACAAGATCCAGAAGGAACTGGAGGAGAAGCGGCGGAAAAGCAAGGAGCAGCAGCAGCAGCAGCAACAACAGATGCACGTAGGCGCGCCCCAGATGGGGGTGCCGCCCAACGCCCTGGCGCCCGGCGCTGCCGTGCCGGGCAGGGGTCCCGCCCCCGGTGAGCGACCCTTTTGTGGGACTCGTTTCAGCTCTTTCTTGGCATCGGCCGGGCGTAGACGCAATGTTTTGTGTTTGATGGGTCGCGGTGCAGCAGAGTTTAGGGAGCACTGTGGTATGGGTATTTGAGAACCTAGTATGAGTACCAATTGTTCTTCTTAAAAAGAAAAAAGAATGTGGAATTTACTAGCGGAGATTCTACCGTAGTTTGATCCCTAGGCGCGATTGGAGAAACGTAGGGGTTCTGGGACCCCCCAGCTTCCCTTAGGGGCAGGCACGCTCGAGAAAATTTGGGAGCTTGGAGGAATGCACTAGAGTACTTCGAGGAACACAGTTCGAGAACTGACAGTTCTGAGGGATGCAGCTCGAAAGCATGTGCTTTTGAGTGTTTGTAGGATTATAAGTAGTAAGCACCCACTATTGTTCAAGATTGAACAGCGAGCAAAGACTAAATCTACATGTATTGTTGTTTTTTTTCCCGTCTTTTACTTTTTTTTCCCAATATGCATATCTGAATGGACTGCCCGTTTTTACGCACAAGCACGCAAGTGCTTTTGTGAAGCGGATTTTTGTACCTTGATGCAGATTTCTGAATAAACTATTTTTCTTATAAGAAAAAAGAAAATCCCTAGGGACGTTTTTTTTCATCGCAAGTGCTGACGCCTCTCCTTCTTCCGCAGGCCTGGGGACCGGCGTGAACTCCCAGCAGCAAGGGGGCGGCCCCTCCCACCTCCCGGGGGGCGCGTCCCTCGGCGGGGGGCAGCGCATGGCGCCCCCCAACATCACGGTGCCGGGCCCCTTCCCATCCAACTCGCTGGGAGCGCCACAGGGAAGCGGTCCCGGGGGCTTCGCGGGGGGCCCCCTCCAGCAACAGCAGCAGCAGTCGGGGGCCGTGGGTGGACTCTCGTTCGGAGGAGGGGCCGGCGGTGGCAGCTCCAACGCCCTCTCGTCCGGCCTGGACGGGGCCATCGGGGGCCTCAACAGCCAGTTCCCACAGACGCAGCAGTTCGAGGCCATGAAGCGACACTTGGTGAGTTTCTAAACGCACATTGTGTATAGCTTTCGTGTCCGCGAGGCGTAACCTCGACGGTGACGTTGCGAACAAAAAATACTGGGTGCATTTACGCCGTCGTGTTATGTGCGTCACGGCAGCTCGTTGCTCACATAAATTGCTGCCACACTGGCATCGTCGTTTCTACACCTCCCCCTGAGCGCGATTTCGGGGATTTTCGTGCCGTTTTCGCTTCCGTTCTCAGTTGCACTCCCGTGCCTATCCATAGTCGTCTAATGCAAGCGTGAAAGTTTGTCTGCTGCTCTCAAGTCGATTGTACTTCGTGCCTGATCCATGCTTCTCTAATACAAGCGTGCAAGTTGTCTGCTCCGAAGGTTTTGCACATGTGCTGGTACAACTGGGTGCTGCGCCATTAAAAAATGTCTGCTACATCTCGCGCTAAAACACATTTTTGCTAAGAATTGCGTCACACCCGCGCCGAGATGACCTCGAGTAAAGAAAAAAATTTAGATGTTTTCTTGTTGGTTGATTTTACTATTCTGAGAAGTAGGAGGGAGGGGAAACGGTAAAAATATGTATTTCACAGCGTCTATTCACTGTATAGTTTGTTTCATCTCAGGTTAGAGCACGTTCAAAGGCTCGCACGCATAGGACAGCGAACATACTAAAAGCGAAAGTCGCAAGATATTTGCTGCCCTTGATTAGTGTAGCTGATGAAAGACCGGAAACGGGTAGATGGCAAATGCCACGATGTTGCGCTTCGATGCTGTTTGATCAGTCCAATTGGCTCGTGGCATCGGCTGGGCCTGGACTCGAGATGAAACGAAATATGGAAATTGCTCGTCAGCCGCGCTGCCCGGTTCACCGCCGGCATCGTCCAAATTCCAAGGTGACGTCGGGAGCTAAAAGTCGCAGGAAAGCTTTGCAATATAATAGAATGGCGGCTGCTGTGAGGACACAGAACCGGGGTCTTGTGCTCCCAATGAGATCGCTCAATTGTCGTGTCTGCTGCATGCCTCCGTGCTGCGGCTAGGGTGTATCGTGGCACTTGTGCCACTCGTGTCGACCTTTCCACCTCTCGCCAGCATGTGCGCTTCCAGCTTCACTGCTTTGCACCGGAGTTCTACGAGCAGCGGCTGTCACGGGGGAGCACCTTGGTTGGCGCGATAGGCACGGAAATTATGTTCCGTATTATTACGGGTCAATCTTCTTTGATCATGATTATAGGTTAATCTCTAATTTAAAAAAAAAACAGCTCCAATGAAGAGAAGAAAAACAAACACAAGTCTGTCTGAATAAATATGGTAGTCAAAGTAGTTCCCATGCAGCTGTCGATCGAAAGAGCAGAAAACTGACTTAACTGGTTATAAGGCCGCTAGAGAGCAGTGTTACCAACTGGTTATAAGGCCGCTAAAGAGAAGTGTTACCTTTAAAGAGACACTGACAGGGTATTTATGCGTGCCAATGTTTTTATGTGAACGTGACCTTCAAGAGCCCAACTACCCAGTACACAATTTGTGGCTCGAAATTCGTATTGTTTCCGCTTGAAAACGGCCGGTTGAGAATTGCCCGGTTTCAGGTGCGCTTACGCTCCTTTACATGTTCACGTGCCGTTCAAACTGAAGCGTACCAAGCATGTTCATAGTCGTGGGTATCTAAGGCACACATTCAATATTAAAAATTGAAAGAATATGAGCCCCATTTCTGTGGCTTTCAAAAAGTGCAAATACGTTCATCTATAAAAATTGTTGCACAGATCACAGGAAGTACATGTATGCGTCATTCTCAGTATGGCGACGTACCGCGGGCCGGACGACGCGATGGCGGCGCACGACGGACCAGCGTTGCGATGGACGTGGGGCGGCTACTTCGGAACTGTGGTTCGTGGTACCGACCAATCGATCTTCAAGCGCAGAACGGCGAGGGGAAGGGATATAAGTGCGAAACAATCGCACGACGAACGGTTCACGCAAGTTCGTTGTTGCCGTCGTCTGCTTCCCACGTCCGAGAAGCGGAGGAACAGAAAAAAACTGGGTAGGGAGCTACAGCCACGTGAGTTCCGGCAACTCTCCTCTGGAGGTCTCCGCGCACATCTTTCAGTTTTGAGCAGTTGAGTGTTTTGGAATTTTTAAGAATATATGTGACTCGGTAGCAAAATATTGATTGAGTAGTCTCCTGGCACAATTGTAAACCGCTTGGCAAAAAAGTGTTAACAAAGTTCTTGGCGGGTGTCGTCGTCTTTTTAAAGCACAAGTGTAGGCTTTCATAATATTTGTAGGTGGTTGTCTTACAGCTTATAAGAGTCTTGGTTTGGTAGGTCTATGGAACTTGGGAGTGCATCTTTATGAATAGGCATATTACATACCTGCCAACTCTTCCAAATTTTTTGTAAAATGTATGAATTGGGACTAGCTTTACGATTTTACGAATCTTGCTTAAAATTTTACAAAAAAAAATTATAAAAAAAATTAATTTTTTAAATATTTTTTTTTTTTTTTGTAAAATCGTTGCTGGCGGTACCTTGCACCGCCACAAGAGGGCGATGGGTACCGTCCACGGCAGCGTCGTGGTTTTTACTATCCGTCTATCCAATGGCCACGGATCCAAAACCAATCCAAAGCCCAAAGCCTTTGTTTGTGTGTTTGGTGGCGCACGTTGGTTCGGCGTGTTGAGACGTGGTTCGACCTCTCTCTTTCGGCCAGTTTCGAGGCGAGCGGTGCGGCTTCTGCGTGTGTTTGTTGCACGTGTAATCGTAGCATTCCCCTGGTCGCGGCACAATGGCGAACTCCAACCCTCAAAAGAGGTACTTTCAGGTGTTCCTGAAGTCCTACACGTCGGAATTCCCGTGCTTCGTGCCGACCAAAAAGGAAGAGAAGTTTGGATTCTGTAGCACATGTGGTGTAAGCGTTTCACATGGTGGCAAGGCTGACATACCCCTCCTCCCGCGGCCGCGGGAGTTTTACGAATTTGAAAGTCCACAGGTTGGCAGGTATGATATTAGCGGACATGCTGGTTTTGCTCCCATTTATCAGAAATTCATTTGGCGGGCTAAATGAACTACCGACCGCAAAGTGGGTGGGGAGAAAGGCCTTATTTTAACTAAAGTGTTGAGCTACGATTCATTTTTCAATAATTTTTTCCATACCCATTGTAAATGGAACCTACTCGGACGTGAGCCTTATTTGTAAGAAGGCTCTGCATTCCTATTGCACCGCATCTATTCTTATTACGAAAGGTCATGTTTAATACGCTTTAATATCGACGAGGAACCCTCGATCATTATTGTATACGAGCGCATTTGGCGACGGAATATTTTTCTATTCTCGAGCGATGTGCTGTCGGATGTCGGCTGCTGCTGCAAACCAATATTTTGCCCGCTACAGAACCCACTACAAAAGGTCAAATGCCGCTTCCATCACTGAATGGGGCAGTGGGCCGGCGGAGTTCGTGCCCCGAGACTCTGCGTGCGCCGCGCGCCCGACTAAGCGCACGGCGTTGTGACATTGGCGTTGTCTCCTTTGTCCAGATTCAGCAGCAAGCTCAGCAGCTGATGAACCAGGCAAATCAAGTCCAGCTCTCCGGCAACGCAAACTCTGGCGCTTCGGTGCAGGTAAGTCAGGGAGAAAGAATTTGACGGTTTTTTGTTCCAATCTTTGCGAACTTGAACCGGTTGCTAAAGCACTTTTTGACTCGTTCGCTTCCTACCCTCTTTCGAGTGCAGCTACGACAGCTTGAGCCAAGAAAGTAACTGAACGGGCTGAGCTTCTTTTAGTAATTTGATACTTGCAAGTACTGTAAAATCTTATAGGCGGCGATGGGTTAAGAGCCCCGTAGATGGTCCGCCTCCCACACGCCCTCTTGCCCACTGTCAGGCTTTGACTGCGCGGGCGACCAAGTGTTGTCAAAGGCAGACAGCTCGCACCCGAGGCGGTGTTTCACTGGGTTTTAAACCTGTCATCGACTATAGTTGTACACAGATCGCGTGGTCACCCGATAGACGGCACCAGTGCGCTCTCGTTTCACGACTGGTTCCGTCGTAGCCTATCGTGCTCGGACGCAAGTGTGTACCCGCCAGTGGCGTAGCCAGCAATATTTTCTCACAAGGGTAGCTGGGATGCCCCTGACTTGGGGTCTTAGGGGTGCAGAGGAAGGGAGGGGGGTTTATGCACGTGTATATTATAGGGTTGCCTGGATTTGCGGGAGGGGGGGGGGGGGCGCTAAAGCCCCATCAGCTCCCCCCCTGGCTACGCCAATGGTACCAGCCTTTACCGTAAAGCACGAACCACCGGGCCGGCCGTCGCAAGCCGAATTGCAGATGCCGACCCGCCTTGTCTCCGCTCCTTCGCAGATGTCCCAGATGCTGCAGTCCCAGCTCAACTCCACGTCGGTGGGGGGGCCCGGCAGCCAGCACCAGCAGCAGTCCCAGCAGCAGCAGCAACAGCAAGTGCAATCCCTGGGAGGTCCCCTGGGAGGGGGACCTCCGATGCTGCCCCAGGCCTCTACGCCCCAGCCCCAGCAGCAGGCGCCCCCGCCGCAGCATCCCCCGAGGGCCCAGTCCGTGCCCACGACGCTCGGCGGGTCCCAGCCCCCGACCCCGCTGGGGGGAGGAGGGGGCACCACACCGGTGTCTTCAACCGGCAACGTGGTGAGGGATGGTTCTGTCCGGCTGCGTTTTAGTTTGGGTGCAGTCTGCAGATTGTGTAGTCCCCGAACTGCATTTTATGACTAGATTTTTTTTAGATGCGCGATGCTTGTAGGGCTAACTCTTCGTGCTTTCGTGTCCAGTGCTTGGGATGTAACCTCAATGATGTCGCGGTGTCACGTGACGTTGTGGGTCATGTCACTAGATGAAACACCGTAAGTTCAGGTGACACAGTGTCGTAATGACCCCTGTGACGTTTCGTGATTCTGGGATGGCACAAGACGTGTCAAAAGGACCTATGAATGTTGCGCATTTCAAGTGCCTTTAAAATATATCGGAAAAACTGGAAGATTTTTTTTTATTCTTTCCTTTTTTTTTTTTTTGTTACGCGTGTGGTTTTGGTGGTGTCTGGTTTCAACTTTAGTCTTTGGGGGATTTACAGAAAAACCGAAACCACGCACTCGGGAGTGGTGACAGCACCGGCAATCGGCGGGTTGGCAGGTAGCATGAGTAGTACCCGCTTGATGGTATAGGACATGCGCATGCACGTCTGGCCATTGCGGCTTCGTCGGCCGAAGTCTTCGAGGAGAGATTTCGGTGGACATTCCATCTTGATTTTGAGGCGATTTTTGAGGCCCGCATCCCAGTAGAGTGATATTGGTTGTTTGTTTCGGTGGAAATTAAGAACTTGAACTCGTCGCAGCAAAACGAATGCTACTAAGCCATCGTCCGCTTTCTTTCTCCGCTTTGCCGTTGCTCGCTTTCTCATTCTTTCTCTCAGCACCACCGACGTGAGCGCTTGAGATTATCTGCATTTTGCTCCCCGCGAGGAGGTGGCCATAAAGGTGTGTGGTGTGTGTGTGTGGGTGTTGCAGTTGCCGCCGCCCTCGCACCAGCTCCCGGAGCAGATCCTGGCCACGGAGGACTCGGTGCCAGGAGGACTGCAAGCCGGACCAGGACCTGTCGCTCACCCTGTCCACGCCCGAGGGGTCCGCCGCCCCCACGCCCGCCCAGCAGGGCAAGAAGTCCATCGAGAACCTGGACTCCTCCGGGTGAGCGGATGGCTTGTTATTTGTCATCCACAAGAAAGGGGCCACGGTCTTACCGAGCGCAAATCTGCGTCGTCGAAGGAAATGCTGAAAGGGTCTTTTGCCGCTTGTGCAGGGGCCCCAAATCGATGCTGGACTCCTCCTCGTCCGGCAACGGGGGAGGAGGCAAGATGGAGATGGACTGCAAGCCGGACTTGCGGTCCATCGGCAAGGGCAAGGGACTGGACATGCCCGGGGAGAACGGGCTACCTTCGTTTGGCCCGGTCAAGGAGGAGCCCATGTCAGTCAAGGAGGAGCCTGTGGCCACGCCAGCAGGCGGATCGGGGGAGGCCGGAGCCGCGGCGGCGGCCGCGGTCAAGCCGGAAGTCAAGCCGGACATCAAGACGGAGCCGGCGGCGGCGGAGGCGTCTTCGGCGAGCTCCCCGCCCAAACCCAGACCGAACAAGAAGAGTGAGTTTGGGGGAAGCTTTCGGTCGGGGCGTGGCAACGGGTTTTCCGGACGTCAGGTCGGTCTAGACTAGGGCCGATGGATAAGCTACGTGGGATATCGGCAGTCCTCTCCCGGAATCTTGTGTGCGCGCCGCTGTTTTGGCCCTTGTCGCTACACGGGCACAATAGAGCTTATTCATATTTGTGGCGCCATCTATTGGAAGCATGATTTTCCCTGCCTCAAAGATGGCGGTGTACCATCCTTCTTTTGAGACGCAATAGGAGACTACCGCAGAATACCGCGCATCCGCCCATTCCACATTAAGTGCCCATTATGAAAATTTGTAAGATCTCAGAAAATATGCACAGTACACTTATATGTAAACTTGATGACCGGACAAGCACCCATACCACATTTTTTTGCGATTATCTCCAAAGTTCGAGTGGGCGCTTGCCCGGCGTTTTACGGTACATAGAATGTGATGCATCTAGATCGCAGTGATGCATCAACTTGCTCAAAACATTCCTCGTCAATCTGAGCGCCTCGATGCAGCACTCGCATTCGGATTCTCAAATTTGCTGATTTGCACAAATCTCTAAAGAATTGCCTCTGTTGGGCTTCTTTCTTGGTACAAAATGTTTCCCCGTGTCGCCAGGCTTATGTCAATTCTGACACCTGCACATCTGCTGAACGGTAGCGCCTTGTACGGTGAAATCGTGAAGCTGCGCCTTAGTATACCTGAGCGCATCCTGACGGCGAGCTTCCACAGCTCTTCTGCAACTTGCATTCCGCACCAAAAAGATTCCTGGTCTTAGAAGCCTATTAATGTTAGCTTCTTCCGAGCATGTTCCCTAAGCATCGCCCTCAAATATGGCATTCAGTGAATACCCCCATAATAAACTCAGAACGAATCTTTATAGCTTTTTTTTTGTTTAAAAATAATTTTTGCTACTTTGGAAGTAAGAGATTTAACAAACGCTTACTGATTGTATGCTGTGATCGATAACAGACCTTGTCAAAAGTCAGCGTGCGAGAAATTGTTTTTTTGAAACCAACGGTAACCGTGATTTTGAGACTGCACCTCTAGAGATGGGTTGAAGTGCAGACGAGGAGGCCACCATCTTTGAGGCTTGAAGTTGCAGCCTGGCATTTTCGACAGTGTGCCAATAGGCGACAGCAAAAATGCAGAAATTTGATGTTGATTGTCGCGATTTGAAAATGCGGCTTCCTGAGCTGTGGATCTTTTGTCTGGAATTTCGCGCAATGTCATTTCGCTCTGTTGCGGACAGTCCTAACATTTCTGCGAGATGATAAGGCATTTCTTGCGATTTATTCTCTCTTTATTCTCATGTAAAGATTTAGTGGATCTCTCATTGCAAACCCCTCGGCCCTGGTGGCTCGTCAGATGAAATTAAGAGTTTGGCTCTGAATGACATCTCCATCCTTCCTCACTTCTATTTTGAACAGAGTCAAGATATTGAGATAGATTTTATTTGCTGAGTTATAGTGTTTCGGAAGATTTTATTTGGAGGCAGTAAAGCTTTACTATAGTAAAGCCCGTTGTAGTGAAGCGAATTACCGGCATAGACACTTTAGGTACTAACATTGCAAACAGTTTTCACAAAAAAAGTCTGGGTTCTTTGCCGTGTTCAGCAAATGAAGTGCGGTGACAGCTGGGGAGTTGCACACTGCTGCACACAGACTACCATACGATCACGCCTCACATTTGGCATGAAATTAACATAACACCATGACATTGTCGTGTCATGTGCTGTCAGTGTCGCACGGCGTCATGTCTTCACGTGACACCACAGTGCCACGCGACAAAGCAATGTTTAACGGAGACATTTTCCCGCTAAATTGAATGGAGGAATTTCCCAGCCACGACGACTCTGTGAGGAACGCACCTGGGGAGATCCGTCGTGGAACCTCGTCAATAACGGCTCTCGCCTAAAGAATGATGAATAACTGATTGCTATGGGGAAACTTCAGTGCGTCAACGAAACTGAGGAGGGTGGACAGGGCACTGCAGACAGGGATCGCGAATTGGCTCCACTCGTTTCACATTCAAAGGTTTTTGTCGGTGCTTCCGGCTCTCTCCGGTTCACGTGAGCATGTCCCTGCAACCGCGCCTGTCTGTTCTCCCGCATGCGGCGTGGCAGTCTTCAAGCCCGACGAGCTTCGTCAGGCCCTCATGCCGACTCTGGAGAAGCTGTACAGGCAGGACCCCCACTCGCTCCCCTTCAGGCAGCCCGTGGACCCCCTCCTCCTGCAGATTCCCGTGAGTTGCTCAGGGTTCCAGAGGCCCAGCCGACCGCCCGTTCTTCCCCGCCTCGAATGATGGCGTCACCGGCTCTTCTGTACTTGGTCCATTGCATGGCGTTGGACACTGTTTAGGCTCTTGGTGCGAGTGCGTGACTTTGTCCAGTGCCTTATTTGTGCGTGCTCTCGTGCGAATGAAGGCCGGTTCGTGCGTTGTGATAGACTGCATTGGAACCGCTTGTGACCGCTTAGGCCCGCTTCAGACGGGGCAATTTCTCCCCGCAACACCACCCGTGTTCACACGCAGCAACCAATTGCTGCAATTTGCTATCATTACGTTCGATTTTTCTTGCACTATTTAGACACACAGTTACGTGCTATAAGTGTGTTTTTATACACTTAAATGGCGTTGAGAATACTAACTCATCTTTCTGAAATGATTTATTTCCAAAAGAACTATCAATTTCAAACCAGAACCAAGTCTTTAGCTGTCGTCATCACCGGCACGGGGTATCACGTTAACATATTGCTTCCCTGATTGGCTGCTGCCGCTTCAAACGTCTTCGAATTGCTCCGAGTTGCTTGCTCGTTTCGAGCCGGACCCAATCTCAGCAATTCGTGTCGATCTAGGGAAAGCTAGGGAACAACCCGCCAGCAACACCAAAATTACTGAGAAAGTTGCCCTGCCTGAAGTGGGCCTTACACTGGTGCCATCTGTCCGGTAGACGCAGAACCCTTCCAATCTGCACATATTTCCTCATTTTTTTATGCGTCATTCTTTCGTCGTGAGCTTGAAATAATTCTGGCAATGTTCTAAGCGACCATTTATCGTAAATAGCGAGCGGAAATACTGTAAAACCTTCAGTCTAGTTAAGCGCGGATCATAAGGGTTTCCATGTTGCTGTTAAATGGCGCAAGTGTGTTCTTTAGTGCTCTCGTCACGAGCAGTTTCTACACAGTCGACCACACTGGGACGCATATGTGCAAACCTGCTTTGAGGCCTAATGAGATCCTCATATAATAATTGTGTCGTTTGCCTTGTGTGGGGTTTTATACGGACGTTTTCTGTCGGTGGACGCTGGGTCGACGTGACGCGCGACTCGATTTGAACCCGATTTTTGCGTCCGAGCTTTTCTTCCCGTTTTCTGGGGGGAAAGGCTTCATTGGTTCGCTCAGTGACTTGGTTTGTCCTGTGTGTTCCGGCAGGACTACTTTGACATTGTGAAGAAGCCCATGGACCTGTCGACCATCAAACGAAAACTGGACACGGGTCAGTACCAGGACCCGTGGCAGTACGTGGACGACGTATGGCTCATGTTCGACAACGCCTGGCTCTACAACCGCAAGACCTCGCGTGTCTACCGCTACTGCACCAAGGTGAGACGCCCTGCCCTGCTTCCTCTGCAGGGGAGTTGGCAGTCCCTAATGGGGGGAAAAAAAGCCTAGGGAATCACTGGGAATTGTGGGGAAAGTGTCGCAAGAGCTGGGGAAATTCGGGGAAGTTGTTGAAAGGGCTTGGGAAATTAGGGAATAACTCACTTTGTTGCATGCTTTTGAGTTCCTGGTATGAATGTTTCATATGACCCGGCTTTGTTACTTCTGTAGTGAAGATGGTTGTCCGTAATAGGGAAAATATTTCGGGAAGTGGGGGAAGAGCATTGTCAGAGCCGGGGATATTTGAGGAAAGTGTTGCGAGAGCTTAGAAAATTGGGGAATTGTCTCTTCATTGCATGCTTTAAAGCTCCTGGCAAGAGTATCTTACGTGACCTGGCTTCGTTACTCTGCAGAGGAGGTGGTGGTCCCCAAGTGGGCACAAAATGAGGGAATTGCTGGGGGAGTATGTAAAAACGCATTGTGAGAGCCAGGGAAAGTTGTTGTGAGAACCTGGTAAATTTGGGAATAACTCTCACTTCATTGCATGCTTTTAAGCTCCTAGAGCGAATGTTTCAAGTTTGATTTTGAAGTAGGTCGTATTGAACCGCATGCCATTGTCGTCATTAATAATCTGGAGGCCTTTCTTATTTTGCCTCGTTATATATAGCCACTGACAGAATAAGAACAGCAGGGAGGTGGTCTCTTGCACAAGCTTCCTACTTTTGATAATGCTTTGGCGTCTCACGAGCTTCGAGGGTATGCAGCCAAAGCACAACAGAAGGCAACAAACGCATGCTGGAAGCTGGAATACGAAGGAGAAGCCCTACGCCTCTTGTCTTGTCAGTGACTGTACTAGACGCTCTGGTGAGAGTCTCGATCCTACCCACTCCATACTTCGACAGAATCCATCCAGTTTTGCAGAAATTTGAGATTGTTCAAGCTTGATGCGATCCTCTCGGGGTCTTCTGTGTGCAGCTGTCAGAAGAGTTCGAGCAGGAGATAGATCCCGTGATGCAGTCGCTGGGGTATTGCTGCGGCCGAAAGTTTGTGTTTCAACCGCAAGTTCTGTGCTGCTTTGGCAAGCAGCTTTGCACCATCCCTAGGGATGCCAAGTACTGGAGCTACCAAAACCGGTACCTAGCATTTTTCCTTTCTTCCTCTCTCTCCCCCCCTCCCGGCTAGGGGGTGTACGAAAGCGGTGCATTTCTGACACTTCGGCCTGTTTTCTTTGTCCGCTCCAAAGGTACACCTACTGCCAAAAGTGCTTTGCTGAGATTCCTGGTGATACCGTGACTCTGGGCGACGATCCAACTCAAGCCCAGACGTAAGTCTAGCTCTCTGCTTTGTCCGTATTACTTGCCACGATACTCGTCTAATGCCTTATTGCCCCGATTGGGACGGTCTACTCTACCTGGCTTGGCATAATATTCATCTTTTGTGGGGGTTGTGACGAGCAGTTTAGACAAAAAACTTTTAGGAAAAGCAATAGGCAAAGATGCGATTTGCGTGTTGGCACGCGTGCAACTCTTAGGCAACTATGAGTTGCATGCGTGCCAGAACGTAAGAAAACTTTGAAATGACGGCGCCGATTACAGGCTCTGTCGTAAGGGCCCTGAAGATAACCCGATATATGTTTATTATTCCTTCACTGGAGATTATTGTTGGTAAACTGAAATGACCGCCAAGTGAGACCACTACCATTATTTCTTGGGTCTATAATTAACAAGTTGTGTCCAACTTTGGGGTATCAGGAATGCTTTCTCGGCACTTGTTCCTGCATTGCTCACTGAACCTTGGCACTTGGCGACACCACGCAGGACCATTCGCAAGGACCAGTTTGTCGAAATGAAGAACGACCATCTGGAGCTCGAGCCGTAAGTTCCCTCTTTCGTGCGTCTCTCTGCCTTGAAATTCTGTTCGGTCGGCGCGCTCGGTTGCGTGTATTGTGTTCACGGGAAGTGCCGGAGCCAATTTTTGAACTCTGCTCGAGAGAACGGCCCTTGGAGCGGGCCACGCACGTCTCCTTGCGTGATATTGTTCTCGTGGGACTAATAGTGTACAATGCCGTAGCTGCTACGCCGACGGGACAGGAATGAACGGCATATCTCTGGCATCCTTGTCGTGTAACCCTCGAATGCAGTGCGGAAAGCACGCTGAATGTTCTTGTTGAAACATTGATTTGCTAAACTTCTCACGTTTAACTACGGTGAACGGTACGAGCGGGAAAAATGTGGGAAAAACTTAGGTCGAAGAGTCGGCAAATTTAAGATCACTATTGTGGCAATACACCGAAAAGCCTCGTTGGAGCATCGGTCATTGTGGGTTATGTGTCTAAACTTTTTAGCATGTGGTTAAAACATTGGCCCAATATGTATATTTTGTTTTCTATCGTATCAAGTGCTAAAACTTTACCTTGTGTCGGCCCCTCTGGGCTAACAGTAACAATAAACAGTGAGAGCCACTGGTTGTTGAAGTGGACGGAGGGAGTGAACCGAACACGTCGTTCTCGTACCCCTCAGGTTCGTGGAATGCCTCGACTGCGGCCGCAAGCTGCATCAGGTGTGCGTACTTCACTTTGACAACATCTGGCCCGAAGGGTAAGCACCTTGTCTTTCCGCCGACTTGTGCCGTCTGTCCAGAGACCCGGCCGTCTAGCTTTGGACCCGTCGCTAAATTAGGGAGACTATACCCGTGACTGTGCGGTGCTGATTTGCTTCGTGCCTTCCCTGTTTTTGCGTTGCAGTTTCACCTGCGAGAATTGCCTAAAGCAGAAAGGAAAAAAGCGGAAAGAGAACAAATTCACAGCCAAACGTGAGTATGCCTTCTTTGTCCCCTCTTAGAAAACGGACGTGGAAGTACACTCTCGAACTTGAGAACGTTGCATTCTGGAGGGTGCACTTGGGTGTGTGTGGTCGTACGGTTCCGGACAGGATGAAAACGGCAGGCTAGTCTTTCGGTCGTCCTGCCTCCAGCAGAGGCTTCCTACCTTCGATGACACTTGGGCGTCTCGTGAACTTCTAGGGTGTGTGTTCGGCCAGAGACGAGCGCTTGCTAGAGGCTGGGCATGCGAAAGAAGACAGCCTGCCATTTTGATCTTGTCGTTGGCTGTAGAAGTGGGCACGGGTGTGCGCGCATCTAAACAGATGCCGATTGACTGACGTGACAAATGTCTCCTCTTGCAGGGTTACCCTCATGCAAGTTGGGTAACTTCATAGAGAACCGAGTGAACTGCTATTTGAAGAAGAAGGACGCTGGAGCCGGGGAAGTGAGCATCCGGGTGGTAGCCTGCACCGACAAACTGGTGGAGGTGAAGCCCGGCATGAAGAACAGGTGAGTCGCCTAATCCAATGTCCAATGTTGTGACGTCAGGTTTGCCTTCACGGGCAAAGCTACAAGGAAGCTGACGTGGTTGCGAGCTTCGCCATTTTGTGGCATCAATGCGTTGCAACGTGGCTGTTTAGGATGCCCGCTCCCTGCGGAGGCCCTAAGCTGGACATTTGGCGAGAATGTCGGCGAGATTTCTGACCACCGCGATTGGGCAGCGCCGTGCTTGACCGTGGCGCTGGCCAATCGCGGCCTTCAAAAATTTCATAGAGTTTTTTGTCGAACAGGGCTGCTTTTATGGATAGTTTGACGTAATGAGATTTCGATTTGTTCGTTTTAAATAATGTTTTGTTGTCTTTTCGAGCAAACAATTGGCATCTGTGGTGTGGCCAGAACGTGGTTATATTTAGACATAAAAGTAGGTGCTTGAATTTCGTTTCAGTACCCCTTTAAAGGGACAATGAAGGCAATTTCGGATATTTTTTTGACGATTGAACTGGGTTCCAGGCACGTCTGAGGCCACGTTGCCCATATTTCAGCCGAAACCGGCGCTTGTGTGCCGCGCAAATCAATTAAACAGTCGCGGTAATAATCGTATCCGGGATCGACTGGGGCGACGCCCCGAGAGTTGCGGGAGAAGCCAGGAGAAGCGGAGCTCACTTGACCGATGCGGGGCCAAGAAGCGCGACGTCACAAGAGACGCGTCAGCGATTGGTCGAAACGAGAGACGTGCCCTCGGTCACGTTTTGGTTCGCGATTTTTAGGAATACTGTTCTAATTTCCGCTTGAATAACCACGAAAAGTATAAATTGACCGGAAATGATTACTAAACCGTAAATAAAACAGCATAATTATTTTTTTTCTTTGCTACGCTGGACGCGAAACGGGCAACGAGCAACTATGGGAAACGAAATAAATAAAAAAAGAACACAGCGCGGAGCACGCCGGAGACGTCGATGTCGTGTTTACTTTGGGAACACGGTACTCGAAGGATTCTGCAAAGTGGTAGTCATGCCAAATTTGTGCGCCGTAGGTGGCTGTTCAAACAGTCGACTGAAGACCAGTAATCGTTCTTGTTCTTTAACGACGAAATGAGTGGACGTCCGACTCCGGTGAAAGCAAAAATGGCGCGGTTTATTTTCTCCTTCTTGGGGAGCGTCCCCCGCGGAGGGAACCGGTTCCCGGGTCGCTGCCGCTTTCCCCTCGGTATTTCCCCCGCGTCCCTGTCGGACAGGGACAGAGCCTGTCCTTAGGCAGCGCGCCGCTCTCGTCTTGCCCGTGCGAATGTTGCTCACAGCTCTGCTGCTCGGAGCCAGCGGGCCGATCGTTGCCAGCTGGGCGGTCACCGTCGGCCTCGGGTGATAGCGAAGAACGCCACACACGTACTCCCGTTCCGTTGGTGTTAGGCCACTGAACGGAAGCCCGAACCGAACTCGCTCGCGAGGGCGGCATTGTCGTCCATGTTGACAGATCTGACAAAACGATCGCGCTACCGCGGTGCTATAACCCACCGCGGTAACCAGTCTCGATCTCCTAAATGCTACCGATACCGACTATTCACACTTGACGTCACTCCCTACGTCACCTCCGTTTTCGGAGGCCCAGAAATGAGAATGGAGATAGTTCAGTTTCGGTTTCTTCAGTTCTTTCGTAGGCACAGAAATACGCATCACAAATGTCTACAAAAAATTGGGCAGCGTGCTAGGTTCCCAAGAAGCCTAAAAACACCATTTAAAAAAATTAAATAAAATCGTCTTCATTGTCCCTTTAAAGATCCCAGGCTAGCAGTCGTACTGCGCTGGCTAAATTTCTCATCTACGGTGCAAACCAGTGTCGCTGTACCTCAAAGACAGGCCGACCTTACGCTGTCTAACGCTTCGAAAAATAGTCCATTGTCTGTTCTCTGAAAACTATCCGTTCAACGCTTTTTTCTGAAATGGTCTTTTGAAGCTGCTCTACATGCTCCCTCAAATGGGGGAATGGGATGGAGCGTTGCGAAGTAATTTTACACGCACGAAAAGCGGCTTTTCCATTTGCATGCTCGCCTTCACTTTTGGAAGTGCAACTTTGCAGTCTTTTAATAAGGTCACGGGAGCACTCACTGGCGGGCCATATCTCGAAGCGCCGCCTAATTATCGCCGAAAGTGAGCGCTTGTGCTTGAAGCTGTTCTCACTCCCGCCGACAACTCAACAGCGATCTGTAATGCGGCGCCGATCGGCCTGCCCATAAATACCCCCGCAATATTATTAAAAAATTGCAAAGCCGTGCCTGCGTCCTGCCAGAGCACTAGCTGCCCCTTCGAATGTTTTGTCGACGAGCCGCCTCTCTAGAATCTATGCCTTTCCTCTCGCAGATACGTGGACACGGGCCACTGGCCCGGCCAGTTCCCCTACCGGGCGAAGGCACTCTTTGCCTTTGAAGAGATCGACGGGACGGACACGTGCTTCTTCGGGATGCACGTGCAAGAGTATGGGTCGGACTGCCATCCGCCCAACACCCGCCGGGTCTACATCGCCTACCTGGACAGCGTCCACTTCTTCCGACCTAAGCAGTACCGCACGGCTGTCTATCACGAGATTCTCCTTGGATACCTCGACTATGTCAAGCAGCTTGGGTGAGCACCTCTTACTGCAGTGTTTTTATGTGCGAATCCTCAGCGGACCTCGCTAGTTTGTGTTCCTCACGGTGTAGCGATGCCATGAGAGAGGACGTCGGCGGCGGAGTGTGACTGTTGGTTCGATGTCGTAGCGTGCGGGACCAATAGTTAGTCGCGCAAGCTGGGGGGGGGGGGGGGGGGGAGACAAGCAATGCGCTAACTCCCCCCGTGCATGGCATCATACAAACTGTGTATTAGCTGAATAATATAATATTCATGGAGGCATTTCAGTAGTATTGTAGGTGGAACGGCATATCAAAGAAAATAATGCAATGCCCCCTTAGAAGAGGTGCATGGATGATGTCCTTCATACATTAGCAATTCCTTTGCCACATTGCATATTAGTTCAATAAAAAATGCTGTTCATTAAAAAGAAAAATGATTAAGTGCTATTGCACCTTCGGTGCATTTGATGGAAAGTAATCCAGGCAATTTTTTGTATTGTTAGCACATTTTTATAATCTTTCCAAGGGCCAACGGTAGTAGCATTTCGTGTCTCGAAAAAGAATAAAAAAGAACCTTTCGTTGACCGTTGTCACAAAATGCTCCTATTCGGTTCTTCTGTATTTTGAGCCTCGGACCCTCGCCAAGCGAGGATTTCCGAGGCTATTGGGATTCCGCGCGAACCCCTTCACCTCGTGTCCTCTGTGCATGTTAGAGGAACCGTCTTATTCTCGCGTTCGGACACTTTTATTCCTTTGTTTTCGCATGTCGAAATGCCATCTTCCGGGTGTTTCATGTATGCTTCTCTCCTTGCCTGCCCGTCTGTGCAGTTTCGCAATGGCGCACATTTGGGCGTGCCCACCGAGCGAAGGGGACGACTACATTTTTCACTGCCACCCTCCGGAGCAGAAGATCCCGAAGCCCAAACGGCTACAGGACTGGTACAGGATGATGCTCGACAAGGGCATCATCGAGAGGATCGTGCTAGAGTACAAGGTGGGTCCCACGTTTTCATCACCGGCACGCTCCGTAGGCCAATAGTAGAAACCAGTAATTGCAGGACCCCGGCCAATGGTGATCTTGGCAGAAGTGGTGTTACTTAGCCAGGAGGGAGATAGGCGAACATTGCTGATTGGGAAGGACCCCTGCGATCACAAGTCCTTTGCAGGTCACAACATCTAAAACAAGCTTTATTTTTTTTTTTATTACGCATTGAAAGTTAGTTTACTTCTCATTTTCACCCAATTTGCTTTCGATTTTGGGTGGGCTATCTCGGGATATTACATTAGAAATGGGTCTATTCAATGACTCATTCTTGTGCCTCATGTACAAAACAGTGCTTCAGGATCTGCAACTTTTACGGCTTACGATGGAGACCCTTAAACGAGAGGTGGTCACGTTCGAGGTGGAGTTTTTTTCCCGGGTGTATGTTGCGAAGATACCGAAAGCATCGGAGAATAAGGGTCAGGAAGAGGAGAGTGAAAAGGGAATGGGTGACGCATGCAATGAAAAACATGCCAAGAAATATGTACAGGGTGTCCCAAGATTTACAGTGTTTTGCTCACCGCGAAAATAGACAATGCACCACCGAACGCTCATTGGAATGTAGCGCTAAAGGTACGAACCACGAACCAGATGTCAAAGTTTCGGCACCATGCGTTATCTTATTCAAAAGTTATAAGCGAGTTTCTGAAATTTTCAATGGGAAAATGGCTGCTGGTTGACCTTTTATAATTCACTGAGCTTTATGGTGCCACATACCGAAAACGGGCGAAAATAGACCAGATTTTTTCCATGGAAAATTTTAAGGGGGGATACGGCTCCGAAATTCCATTTTTTTCCGAAAAAATGCATTTTCAAAAAATATTATATTTGGGTTCACTATATTCTGAAGTCCAATTTCAGAAAGTTTCATTTATAAATGCGCAGTATTTATTTCACAAAAAAATTATTTTTGGCAAGCTCGCCGCCGCGCGCGGCGACCCACCGAGCGAGCAGACGGCGAAGTTCGGCATTTTCAAATTAGGCCTACTCCGCGCTCGTTCGACGCAGCCGAGATATCTTACCCTCGTTGGAAGCGCCGTTTCTTCTAGTTTCTGCCCATAGAAGCTTGCTACGTTTGAGGTTATCTGTGGCCCGGGAGAACCCCGTACATACAAGCAGAACAAAAGTGGGAACTATGATACCAGCAATCCCATTGGTTGCGACCCGAAACAGGGCTCACGATTGGCCGCCTTCGGCGACGTAGCTCCTTGTTCGCCTCATGCGCGCGCTATTGGCAGCTTCTTTTGCTTCTGATCGTATCGCTAGTTCGCCGCTGTTTAGATTCGTTTTCCCTCTTTGTTCCCGGTAGTTTTTGTTCCGAGGAATGCCTGCTTCCAAAGTTAGCACTCGCAGTAGCTTTGGCCGGCGTTCTTGACGGCAAAAACGAAGGGCCGGCGGAGACGGGGACCCGTCTCCGCCGGCACCATCGTTGCCGTCTCCGCCGCCGTCGTCACGATCTTCAAGCTCAACTGGTGCTTGGCGGACATCGGAGCCTACAGCTTCATCTCCGAATCGGATGTGCTGACCACGTTCGAGAGGAAGCTCAGCCTGCTCGATTTCGATGCAGGGACTACGGACGACCCGGAGCCGACAGACGCTCCCGTTGAAAAGCCCCTGGACAGCTCCTCAATGTGTCCGCTGTGCAAACTCTTGTTGCGATTTTACTCTGCCCCAAGTTCCACGGAAAACTACTCAGCTTGCGAGAAGAAGGAATTGGCATCAACCTTCAGTTTGTTGTTAGCTGCTCGACTTGCGGAGACATCGTCGCGACACCGCACTCACCATCAATCGGCAAGTTTCGAGAGAACAAACTCGCGGTACGTCTAGGCGTCGTTGGAAAAGACTGTGGCACCAGTTTCACAAAGCTCACGAATCTTTTCGGGGGCCTCAACGCACTGACCCCCATGCTCATGTAGTTGAAGGTGCCACCAATGACTCGGGTGGATTTCGAATTTCTGGCATCGTCCGAAAAAAAAAAAAAAAAACAAGTTGAAACTTCAAACGCATTTTTCTCAGTTTCACTTTTTGGCAGGCATTCTTGTTTTAGGAAAGCTATCGTTTGACATTCTGAATACAGAGGAACATCATTCAAGGTTTTCTGGGACTGAAATTTTCTGGGGAACAAGATAGACTACTTCACAGTTAAAAAAATCTACTCCTTCATGAAAAAAAAAAAAAATTTTTGAAACACAAAATGTTTCCTTTTTTTTAAAGTTTTGGAATGTTGTTATTTTCGTCATAATTGAATATTTTGCAATTTATTTTTAATCTAGGCTGCACTGTGGGTATTGTTCTTCACATTAAAGCAAGAAGTTTGCCACCAGCTAATATTATTTTTCTACGATAGACTTCTTAGTGAAGTGTCTTTTTTTCTGAAGTGTGAGAACCGTTGCATACTGTAA
Organism: Ixodes persulcatus; assembly: GCA_013358835.2. Lineage (NCBI taxonomy): Eukaryota > Metazoa > Arthropoda > Arachnida > Ixodida > Ixodidae > Ixodes > Ixodes persulcatus. The sequence goes on from JABSTQ010009507.1 coordinate 273,081, forward strand.
AGTTGACCGATAATGCTAAAACTTTGCAGATTATCCTTCCTCATAGTGCTGAAATAACCCTCAAAATTTGAATCAAATTGCGTGAAGGGTTCAAAAGTTGACCCTCCCGGGCCATATCCCCCCTTACATAACAATTAGTTCTGAAACTTTGGCATCTGGTTTGGGTAGGGCTATGTTTGGGTGGAGAATGAATGTTCGCTGATGCGTAGTTTATTTTTGTGGTAAAAACCTGTAAATATTTTTTGGGAGGACACCTTGTAGGTTATGTTGCGACACCGACGACATGCACGCGCGTGTATGTTGGACGAACAGGCGGATGCTCCAACGAATGGGCAAGAGAGCACGACTTATCTACGGAGGTGGCAATGTCGGGACATTTGGCGATGCATTGTCATAGAAGTACTAGTAGCAGCAAGCCAGGGGCTCTAAACTCGTCAAGCACAAAGTTGGGGTCGAAGCTCACGGAGCACACCGATTAGACTGCCACAACGATGACTTTGCGCTTTCGTCACCAGCGTCCAATCGGCGCGCTCCGCGAACTTTCAGCTCCAACTTTGTGTCTGACGAGTTTAGGACCCCAGAAGCGGATAGAATAATCGCTCTAGGAAAGTATGTAAACAAAAACGAAAAAAGATTTTGGAGTCTGTTCATATCGAGCTTGCCAGTGAAATGAGGTACGTTGGACTCCATCCCTTCGCTTATCGTTTATGGAATTCGAATACATTGCGTCGTCATTGCTATGTTCTGGCAGCGCTTTTGCAACGTTTGCGCCTGTGGCCGACGCGTGCGGAACGTCCTGGTGGTCAGCGAGTGCGCTATATTTTCGGCAGCTGGCTCGGCGTACGACCGTCGCAATAATTGCCTTAATTTTTAAATTGATTTTCTTTTATGCGCATTGTTTTGAGGGGTGTCGTGCAGCTTTGTGGCGAGCTGTAAGCATAAGAATTAGAAGGAGAAGAGGCGGAAAGTTTTGGGGATGACCGACCCGTTGCATGCCTGTTCCATGGGCTCGCCAGAGGTCTCTTGGACTGGAGACCCTGCGAGACTGGCGGAGATCTGTTGTACGGAAGACTGTAAGACAGGCAGAGAGACCTCTCGGAAGGGAGGGCTTTGTAGGGCCGTCAGGGATCTCTGGAGAAGGAGGACCCCTTGAGACGAGCGTGCGTTTCCTCTGCAGGACATTCTGAAACAGGCCACGGAGGACAACCTGACGAGCGCCTCGGAGCTGCCCTACTTCGAGGGGGACTTCTGGCCCAATGTGCTGGAGGAGAGCATCAAGGAGCTGGACCAGGAGGAGGAGGAGAAACGCAAGGCGGCCGAAGCCCTGGCCGCCTCCGCCGCCGCCTCCGAGGGCTCCCAGGACGGAGAGCCCGAGGGCACAGAGGTGGGTGGCCAACGCTCCCTCAATTCAGTGCAAATCACAAAACAGATTAGAGGACTGGTGGGGAAGACTGAGACGAAGGGTGCCACGGCAATCGTATTTAGACTTTATCTATTTCTTGTTTACAGCGATAACTGTTACAGGCTCTTGCCACCACTGGAAATGACGCCCGATGTCGGTGTAGTAGGGCGTCCGTCGTCAATATCGCCAAATGCTCGAAAGAGATCACCCGCCGTCATGGTGTTCTCAGCATTTGATCCCCGGTCTGCTGCGTGCGAAGCGGGCGTCTTACCTCGGAGCTACGCCACTGGACAATCATCTTTATAAAAGCTATTTGAGTCTCGTGTAGCGCTCGCTAGAGAGCCACGGTTGCTGCGACGTCGCGATAAAAAATTATTTACCATTCCTAATTAATTTAAAATTTAATCGGAGTTAATTGTAGAAATGAAAAAGCTTCAGCTAGGCGGGGCACACCACCGCCCGAGTAAAAGGGTTCGGCTGTATCCATGCATCCAATACAGTGCAATCCACTTACTACGACACCACATATAACGGTGTACCGCTTATAACGATCAGTTTCTAGAGTGTCTAGACTAGAAACGATCAGTTTCTAGTTCAGATGCTACGATGATTGGTTATAACGTCTGAAATATTGGGTTTTCTCATCATCGTCATAAGTGGATTGCACTTTACTACCTGGAAAACAGCCTGCACATTACGTCGTCGTCGATGGACCCCCAAAGCGCCCCAAGCAGCGAATGCGCCGAATTCTGGCATCACACTCGTTGCGAGACGCCGAAAGACGCGCTGGCAGCGCCGGAGCCGTCTGTTGTAGCAAGGAGTGCAGGCTCGTGATAATGAAGCCAAGAGACTGCCGTCGAGACCTCACGGTTTGTGAACGCGACGCCGACGTTCAATGACTTTGCCGCGACGTGCTGCAGTCGTCGTTGTGACTGTACTGCAAAATCACACAAAACGGCTCCTCTTTTTTTTTTTTTTTGCTAAATTTAATTAAGTTTGTTTGACATGAGGATTAAGCCGCCACGATCTAGTCCAATCCAAGTCGCCGTCCTGACCTCAGTCTCGTGAGTTTCTGCCGTGGTAATGTAGAGGGCTGTTTGGAAGTTCACTTTTTGAAAACTTCAGTCCCCCCCCCCCCCGCTCTTCGGACTTCCCGAGATTTGGAGCGTGCCAAACCCGATTTTCTTCAGCATCACCGTCGTCCACGGGTATCTCTTGGCGGCCGGCAATTATTTGACCCGATCTGACCCTGTCTTGTTGTCACCGTTTCAGCTGGGCGAGAAGAAGGGCCAGAAGAGTGGGCGCAACAAGAAGGCCAACAAGAGCAAGAGCAACCAGCGCAAGAACAACAAGAAGTCCTCCGTGCCCCACACGGGCAACGACCTATCGGCCAAGATATACTCCACCATGGAGAAGCACAAAGAGGTGGGTGCTGCACTTTCCGCCTGCTGTGCCTGGAGGCAGGGTTTCTTCTTACTCCAGTTGACCCGTGGGATTCATAGAATCCTGAGAGGATAGCCCACCTCAAATCGAGCGAAAATTGGGTGACAATAAGGAGCGGGCAAACTTTCGGGGTGCAGTCGAGAAAAGTTGAAAAAATGCTATTTTTACATTATATGTCTGTCAAGCTTGTTATCGCCGCAAGGGGCAATGAAGCAAAGGTGACTGTATTTCCCAGTCAGCAACGTTCGCTTATATCCCACCATAGCTAACTGGATGCATTTACGCCAAGGTCATCATTGGTCCAAACACTATGATTACTAGGAGTGGGCTATCTTTTGGCATTTAAGAGAAAATAATGGATCAATCTTAAAATAGGGGGCGGGTTATCTTTCGGAGGTGGGGGAATCTCTCGGGATTTTATGGTACACATTCATTTTCATTATTTCTTTCTCTCAAGTAGAGGTAGTGGACCCGAGGGTTTCTAAAGTGCACAAGCCACAGAAGTGCATGGCAGGTTAGGTCTTGCACCCTTTTTTCCCCTCAAGGGCTGTTGAGTTTAAGACTCCGAAATGTGTGTGTCATGGTGCCAAACTTGACCCATACTTAGCTTTACTTCATGATGGATGGTGGAGGATGCTACGAGTGGTCGGAGCGAATCCAGTGCTATGCTCTTAGGAGGGGCACAGCGACGCTCTAGGTAAATAGTCACGTGATATGTCTACAGCGCGGAACCGACTTGGATGACTTGTTGTGTCCGCCGCTGTTCATTGTAAGGTGAAACAGTGTATAACGCATGTTCGCTCAGAAACTGCAATGCAGTAGACTCATTAATTCAAACGTCTGGAAGCCACAAATTTTGTTTGAAATCTAACTATGAAGTAAGATAAAATTATGATTTGCCAGATGAATGGCTACAGATAAAAAACAGATATTTGATGATTTCGTCTGCATAGGCCTACGATCATAAGCAGGTATGCCACACATGAAACGTTTGTGAAATGTACCACATAAGTTTATTTATCTCAAAAATGTTGTTTATAGTGGGCTGCAGGCACGTAGCCAGGATTTTGGTTCGAAGGGGGGGGGGGCATGACAAAATGCTGTGTGTGGGTGAGGGGGGAGAGGAAGCCCCAGGAAAATGAAAATTTCGGGGGTAGGGGGGAGGGGCGGGCCCCATGGTCCCCTCCCCCCCCCCCCCCCCCCCCTGGCTACGTGCCTTGTGAGCTGTTTAAGCAGCACATGACAACTCAAAACGAAATTAAGTTTATTTTTCAGGCCAAGAAATTGTCTGATGTGGACTATCAAGCAGGGGACATATGAGCAAGAGAAACGGGCGCCATGCGGCAGTTTTTATAGTAACTTGCGCGGACGCTGTGACATGGACCTATATGCCATGCTACCACGTCACAGCGTCTGTGCAATTTGCTATAAAAATTTCCACGTGGTGCCCGTTTTCATAACTCATGGTGCCCTGCGTGAGCCTCGCTGAGCGCGATTCTCACTGAGCACTGGTGCACTGCAGAGAAGCAACACCCGCGGATGCAAGCTTCGCTGGTGTTGCCTCTCTGCAGTACTCCAGTGCACGGAAAGAAGCGTGCTCAACGTGGTCGCGAGAACAAAAAGTATGAATTGCACGAAAACGCCGTTCGTGCTACGGGCTGCCAGGTAAACAGCCACTTTGTAAAAAAGGTATACCTAAAGCTCGGGCAAAAATAATGGCAGCATTGTTTGGCATGCCACGGCGCTGTTGGGCATGCCACGGCGCTGTTGACATGGGCGCCGGCTCCTCTTCGTCAGGTGTTCTTTGTGATCCGGCTGCACTCTGCACAAGCGGCGGTGAGCCTGCCGGCGATCCACGACCCGGACCTGCTGATGCAGTGCGACCTGATGGACGGCCGGGACGCCTTCCTCACCCTGGCCCGGGAGAAGCACTACGAGTTCTCCTCCCTGCGCCGAGCCAAGTTCTCCACCATGGCCATGCTGTACGAGCTGCACAACCAGGGCCAGGACCGCTTTGTGTACACCTGCAACACCTGCAAGAGCCACGTGGAGACGCGCTTCCACTGCACCGTCTGCGACGACTTCGACCTGTGCGTGGCCTGCCACGAGCGGGAGGGACACCCCCACAAGATGGAGAAGCTCGGCCTGGACCTGGACGACGGGACGTCCCAGTCGGACCCCAAGCAGAGCAACCCGCAGGAGTCCCAGCGGCTGTCCATCCAGCGCTGCATCCACTCGCTGGTGCACGCCTGCCAGTGCCGCGACGCCAACTGCCGCCTGCCCAGCTGCCGGCGCATGAAGCGCGTCGTGCAGCACTCCAAGAGTTGCAAGCGCAAGACCAACGGCGGCTGCCCCATTTGCAAGCAGCTCATCGCGCTGTGCTGTTACCACGCCAAGCACTGCCAGGAGGCCAAGTGCCCAGTGCCCTTCTGCCTGAACATCAAGCACAAGCTGAGGCAGCAGCAGCTCCAGCAGAGGCTCCAACAAGCGCAGATACTGCAGCGGCGCATCGCGAGCATGGCGACCATGCAGAGCCGGGGCGGGGCGGCCCCGCCGCAGGCTCAACCGCCCCCGGCGTTGCCACCCGCGCCGGCGCCCCTCACGGGGGGCGGTGGGCCCATGCAGCCGGGGGCCGGCGCCAAGCCGGCGGGTCCGCCCGTGGGAGCGCTGCAGGCCGTGCAACAGGTGCGTCTGGCGATCCACAGTTTTCTGTTTCGTGCAGGCTGCAGGGGTTCTTACGGAAATTGGCCGTTTTGAGGTTGAGATTGACACGTGTAGTGCGTCCTACCATGTGGCAGTTTGTGACTGCAGCTGCCAGCCATGATGCGTGGAGGTGTTTGGATGTTATTGGGGGCGGCCTTTATATTTAAACGACGGGCAATAAAAATTTAGTGAGCCTTTGGGTGGCACTTATCGAAGCTTACGATGGGTGGAGGGTGGGCCGAAGCACTGCATCATCATAATATTGGGTTTTCTGTCTTTTGTTTTTAAGGGATGCATTGAATTTAGGAACTGAAGTCCGGAACTTTTTAACCGCACTGTCTGTTCGGGCATCCTTCTTTTCTTGACCAGTCTTCTGCCAGAATCCAGCTCATTCACAGTTAGAGCCTAAGTGGAAACCTGACAGGAATCGTGCACATTCCTGAAAGCTGGAAGGCTGTAGTTAACATGCTGAGTGTACCTTGAAGGACTGCAGCATGGCAATGTTTTATGTAGCCCTTTGTGGTCCTATATAAATAGATGATGACATTTGCAGGAAATAAGCATGCATCACTCCTAGAATTAATTTCATACTTCTCATTATATGAAGTCTTTTTTTATCCGTCCGGGTCTTAGTGCATTGTGCGCTTTCTTTCCTGAGTTTGTGTTTCAGGCCGTTTTGCCATTAGCTGTGATCCAACCCCAAGCTGGCAGTTCGGTGCAAACTAGCAAGACGGTCGAACCAGTCATATGTCCATCTTTCAGCAGGGATCATGCTTCCGTCCCTGCCCATGCTTAAAGATGGTGAAAGGGGGAGACACCCACTGCAATACCAGTGTAGGATTGGAAGTAGAGGCAATGTAGTCCGTCCCCGTGCTCACCGGTCCGTCTGCTGGCCCCACTGCCGCGCAGGTGCAGGCAGCGGCGGCGCGCCAGCAGGCTCCCCACCTGGCCCCGCCGGGGGGCTACGGCAAGGGGGCTCCCCCCCTGCAGAAGCCCCTGGCCCCCGCGGGTCCACGCATGATGCCGATGCGCTGGGAGAGCCCGCCCTACGGACAGCCCCCGCAGCAGGGCCTCGGGGTGGGGCCCCCCATCCGGCAGCAGGTCCCACCCCCCGGCCAGATGGTGCCCCCCGGGGCCCAGATGGGGCCCCCCAACGTGGGCGGACCCCAGCGGCCCAGCCAGATGACGCCCGCCCTGCAGCAGCTCATCCAGACGCTCAAGTCCCCCGCGTCGCCCCAGCAGCAGCAGCAGGTGCTGCACATCCTCAAGTCGAACCCCCAGCTCATGGCGGCCTTCATCAAGCAGAGGAGCCAGCATCAGCAGCAGCAGCAGCACCAGCAACAACAGCAGCAACAGCAGCAGCAGCAACAACAGCAGCAACAGCAGCTGATGCTGGGTGGACCCCCGCAGCCGATGCAGCAGCCTCAGCAGCAGCAGCAACAGCTCCAGCAACAGCAGTGGCTGCAGAAGCAGCAGCAGCTGCTCATGATGCAGCGGCAGCAGCAGTTTCAGCAGCAACAGCAGCAGCAGCAGCAGGGGGGCGCGGGGCCCGGAGGCGCCTACCAGCGTCCCCCCGCGCGGCACTTCTACCAGGGGGGCCCCACGGGGCCCGGCAGCGACGGCTACCCGCCCTTCGCGCCCCCGCTCAAGCAGAGCCCCCTGAGCCCCCAGCAGCTGATGCAGCAGGTGCGGTCGCCCCCCCCTGGCCAGTTGGTGCGCTCCCCCCAGCCCTCCCCCCGCCCCATCCCATCGCCGCGGCAGCAGCCCATCCCTTCCCCTCACTACCCGAGCCAGACGCACTCTCCCCACCTGGGCGGCGGTCTGGTCGAGGGCCCCCCCGGGGGCGACCTGATGCTGCCCCAGGGCGGGCTGGCTCCCCCCGGTGGCCCCAGCCCGGGGCCCGACCTCACCCCGCAGCAGCTGGCGCCCCCGCAGGGCTCGGACGGTTCGGAACTCCTCACCCCGCAGGAGCAGCTCAACAAGTTCGTGGAGAACTTGTAGCAGCGCTGCTCCGCGGTGTACATAGCGGGGGGGGTGTTTCCATCGCCGGGTGTGGGGGACGTTGTGCCAACGCCGAAGACTGGGACACTGGCCGGGGGTCGTGGTCCCCCGTTCCCCCACCGGACACTGTACAGTTCAACTCCTGCATCGGTTTTTTCGTGCTCCCCTTTTTATGGATCATCGGACCTTCTCTCTATCTCTGCGGGCGGCAGCCTTCTCCGGAGGATGGACGTCTCCGCCGTGCGCTGCGGCCGCCCCTCATCTCCACTGTAAATTCATCCGCTCCCCCGCCGTCTCGCTCTGTATTATTACTACTATTATTATTATTATATTATTATTATTATCGTTGTAAATTTCTTTTTCGTCTAATTTTAAGAAGCGATTTCTGCGCGCGTGGAGGCCACGGCTGGCGAGAATGTCGGCCTTTGTCCCGGCTCAGCAAGGGAAGTCTGAATCGTGTCACCGGTTAAGTTAAGAAAGAAAAGCGAGTGCTGCCTTCCCCCCTTTCCTGTCTCTTTCCCGCATTCCTTCCCGTTCCCCAATGAAGCGGAGCCGGTGGTCACACGCGGCGCATTTTTCGGGAGGCGGCCCGTGCGGTGCATTTGAGTGCTTTTGGACTTTTTTTTTCCCTCCCTTTTTTTACTTTCCCCACATCATGGATGTGTCTGTTTAGTGTGACCCCTTACCCCCCCACCCCCTTTCGGAGACATTTTTTACAATGGGGTGGCACGGTGCCACCCGAGGTTATTTATTACTTAGTTTTCCAGGCAGACATATTTTCCCAAGTCACCCGTTCCTCCTCCCCAGATCGTGGCGTATTATTTTGTTTTTTAATTGTTTTTTTTTTTTTTTGAACGAGGGCTGTACAGGAGTGCGTGTGTGCTTAAGGGCCGGAATTCGGTGTGCCTGTCGTCTGGCGTGCGGGTAGACCCATTTTTTTTTTTTTTTTTGCCCCCGTTCTCCGGCGATAGACATAAAAGAGAAATCTTTTGCATATGAAATAAATCGGGATCACATTCCACGTTGCCCTAAAACCCCACCTCCCTGTCGTCGCGATGACTCGCAATTTTTTAAGGGGGAGAGATGGGGAGGGAGGAAAGGTCGGTGAGGACAGCGACATGGATGCGTGGAATGTTCACTGCCACCGGTTGTGCTGATATCCAAAGCTAGACACGACGGGTGCGGGGGTGCGGGAGGCCGAGGGCATACAAAGAAGTGGTGCTGCGATGCAGGAATCGAGGGATCGAAAACGAAGCGATTTTGGGGAGGCTTGGGGAACCCCGTGCGACCGTGGGTTTTGTCATCTCGAAAACGACATTGTCCTCTTTTTCTGCAATGAAAGCCGTAAGAAATGAAAAAAAATGGTGGCCGAATTTTGTCTGTTTTGTACATTCATCCCCCTAGAGCCGCCACTTGGTTGTGTGGCGTCTGCATTGTACATACTGTACACATTTCATGTCTACCGATGGAATAAAATTAGGTACGTTAATAGATGGCTGTTTCATTTCGACGGTGGAATGCCCGACTGGTGGGGTTCGCTGTTGCCGACATAGTGGGAACGGCTGGGTGTGTCTTTTGAATGGCTGGCTTCCAGCATGCGCTTTGGAGGTGCTGAAGCACCGTCGGTGGTAGGAAGCTCGCACTTGACTAGGGCACGGGAGTTAATCTTAATGCAGAAAAAAATCTAAAGCGTAATAGGCTGGGGAGGGTTCTAGGAAAGGCAGCAAATTCTGGGGAGTGAAATATTGGACAGCATGCTGTTTCTCAAAACGCTGGCCATACATTTGGAAAGGTGAAAGAAATCCGGCCATTATGTAAAGGAATAGGACCGCGAGGTCATGTTTAGAGAAGACAAGGGATCACCCCCTGCTTAGCCTTAGAGCAGTGGTTATCGACCATTGATGATTTCAGATCCCTTGTGGGTCGGTGGACACGATGGAGGTTCGTGGTGTGTTGAAGGGTAAGGTTAATTATGATAATGATTGATTTAATGTATATAACTAAGGGCTAGTGTGAAGTAGACTTGTCTCATTGGCATGTACGCGAGAAAACTCGCGAAAATTTGAACGTTTTTTCCCAGTCTGAGACAAATCGAGCCATTCCACTCTGAAGGTGGATGACCAGCAAAACTGTTTAGCACACGACACAGACGTGACAGAATTTTGAACAAAGGTACGAACACATTTATTGATCGGTGGTCATCGTGACGAAAGGTATGCACACACATTTATTGTCTTGATCGGTGGTCGTTATTTCACGTGGACGACTATCGCCGCCCCGAGGAGCCGGAGGAAACTAGACACGCGCGACAGGACTGCTACCCGGCTGAAAGTAGAAACGCGCGACGGGACCGCCACCCCGGGAGTGCGGAAGGAAACTAGGCGCGCAAGCGCTTGGAACGACGACAAAAAGAGGGCGGTGCGAGCGTAGACATGGCCAACGCGGGTCGCACAGCGGCAAATCTTTGAGAAACCTTTATTACTACATGAGAGTCACTGATCTTGAAAATGGTGCGTATTGATAACTAATCTACTGAATAGACCTATTGCTAAATTACCCAAGCATCAAGGAGAATGCAGGGAATGGTCTTCCACGCGCCGCACGTGCCGGCGTCAAGTGGCATCTTGCACGCGCGTTCGTCAACACTTTATTTTGGTTATTTACTTCGAATCTTTTATACGGGGAAGGCGTGCGCGTGCGGCGGTGCGAGCGTAGAGTTTTTGTTGACGCACATGAAAAATCCACGGACCCTATAGACCTTTCCAATGTTTACAAAATCACAGTCCAACGTGCGATCTTCACAGCCCAGCACGTGCGTGTTCGTCGCATCGGAAAGCGAGGAAAGCACGCGCCATACGCACGAACACTCAAGATGGCACCGGCCACAGGCTCTTTTTTGGAAAGGTCTAATACTTTGTCTCACCTTAGCATGGCCTAACTGCGAAGGCTGTGCAAGCGCGAGCGGCTAGCCTTGATTGCTTTGACTGGGGCACTCGCTGCACGAGAGCTCGTGCAGCCGCCGAGGCTTCATCCAAAGCACCTAGCTCGCGCTTTTAGCATGCGCGGCTAACAATAGTCCACGCTAAGGTGAGACGAAGTATAGGGAGTATTCACTGGCGGCCATAGCTGTATGCACGGCTGCGGAGCGCGTGCTGAACGCGAGCTTCCACAGTTCTTTCGCCACGTGCATTCCGCACCACCAAGATTGCCAGTCTTGGCAGCCTATTAATGCGAGCTCGTTCTGAGCATGCGCTCTAAACAGTGACCTCAAATATGGCGGCCAGTGAATACCTCCTATAGCCATAAACAACTTCGCTGAAAAAAAAATAATAGTAATAATTGTCGGCCTTGACTGATGCGGCAAGGCTTCGCGGACCCCTAGAATGCTTTCGCGAACTCTCCTCCCGTCTTTGGAACCACTGCCTTCGAGGAACATGCCGCGTGAAGGGGTGCAAGTGGGAGCCAGTAAATTAAATTTTTACCAAATGGCTAACGGGATGCGTACGGTGGGCGTGTAACATCCACAAGTACGTGTACGTGCGGAGCCTGCACACGAGGGGACTCGTTCATTTCTTCTTATTTATTACTATCTCGTTTTGCTTCAACCCCCCAAAGGTCATCCTGGTTATTTGGGAGCAGGATCGATCTGGTTGTAAGGGAATTTGGTCCAGCAGTTGAAAGGAAAGTGTCGTTACAAGTGTAGGCTAGGGATGGCGCTAAAGTAGAGTATCGCAATCAAGGAGGTTATAAGGAGTATTCACTGGGCGCCATATTTGTGGGTGATGTCTAGAGCGCATGCTCAGAACGAGCCCACATTAATAGGCTGCTAAGACCGGCAATCTTGAGGGTGCGGAATGCACGTTACAAAAGAACTGTGGAAGCTCGCCATCAGCACTCGCTCAGCAGTCGTGCACACAGCTATGGCCGCCAGGAGGGGGCACGTTGCAATATTGGTGAAGCCTAGTCATAAAAAGTTTAAACGATTTTGTGCCCAGCGTGACCGCAGGTCTCTCTGGCGATTGGTGCGCGTGACATGTCACGTGCGAGATGGATGGTTGATTGTAGGATGATTCCTTTCAGGCTTGCGCGCGCTCCGTCCGGTAGGCTTTATGAGATCGAAGGCTAGCTGTGGTCACGTGACGTGGTAACGTTGGCCTGATAAGTGAGGAGAGTAAGGAGAAAAATGAGAAAGGCGAGGCGTCAAGGTAGCATGGCTTGTGGAGGCTACGAGGCCGACGTCATGCCCTCTTTTACCCTTCTATCCTCCTTGGATCTCGCTCATCTCGTCTCAGAAGAAATCGTAATGGCCGCTCGGGAGGTGCCGCCTGTACCAAGGAGGTTATAAGTACTAGGAGACGGCACGTTGCAATATTGGTGAAGCCTAGTCATAAAAAGTTTAAACGATGTTGTGGTCAACGTGACCGTAGATCTCTCTGGCAATTGGTGCGCGTGACATGTCACGTGTGAGTTGGATGGTTGATTGTAGGGGTGTCGCGAACCGGCCGAGGTTCGAGTTCGACCAGGTTCGACTTTTTCGAACTTTTAGTGGAAATTTCGACGAACCTTGTAATGAGGTTCGACTCGTGTGCGCATGCGCGACAGGCTGGCCAGTTGGCTTCGGATTGGATGGCGATGGCTAAGGGACGAATTAAGGGCAGCGCTGATTAGTTATTTCAGTTAATAGAGTACAAAAAATTAAGTTATTAACTTTTTCAGTGATTAGAATTGTTTTTTTTTAATTGCAACTGTTCATAAAATAAAATAACCCTTTGCATAAAAAAAAAGAAAAATTCTCCAAACCTAGACATGCTTGTATTAAGGTCTGGCCACACTGTCCACAAAGTCGAACCAGTCGAACCTTGTGAAAAGGTTCGAAGGTTCGTCGAACCGGTTCGACCCAGTTGAATCCCGAAAGTTCGACCTTAAAATCCGGTTCGACAAAAGTTCGCGACACCCCTTGTTGATTGTAGAAGGATTCCAAGGACCTTGAAGGCTTGCGCGCGCTCCGCCCGCTAGGTTTCATCAGATCGAAGGCTAGACGAAGGCTAGCTACGGTCACGTGATGTGGTCACGTTGGCTTGATAAGTGAGGAGGGTAAGGAGGAAAATAATAGAGGCGAGGCGTCAAGGGAGCATGGCTTGTGGAGGCTACGCGGCTGTCGTCATGCCCTCTCCTACCCTTCTATCCTTGATCGCAATGGGTGCTCCAAGGGCGGCCATGTTGGATCCAAGGAAGCTGTTGTATTTAAAGGGGCGATGCAACAATTTTTGTACTTTGCGCAAATACCGCTTAGAACGGATCCCTGACGTTAATGACTTATGAAACACGCGTTCGTTTTTCACCCCCCGCAATAGAAGTCCAAGTAAAAAATTAAAGAAAAACGAGCAGCGTTCACCCCCTCAACTCGCAGCCAGAACAAGCGGCCACGTGATCTGGAGCCGATTATATGCCGCCAATGTTGATCATAGCCACGCGCTCGGGTTGGCAAAGCACAGAACACGCGCTGAGTTCCAGACATTGTTATGGCTCGGCTATTGCCGTCGTTGCAGCGATTGGACACGGGCCACTACCCGAATGCTTCTCGAGCTAGTAATTATCACGAGCCCAAATCGAGTGCCCACGCAATGCTCGGGTCCAATCTATGAACAGCATTCAAATATCGTCATATGGGTGTACTGCGATCCCCACGTTACGTCATCAAATTTTGCAAAGGAGAGATTGAATGAAAATGATCGCTTTTGTCTCTGAAATTACACTGCAACAAAGGCGTTTCTTGGCCAGTGGCGTTGCGTGCGAGTAACCTTGAGTCCCACTAGTGCCAGTAAGCTCGTGTAAAGTGAAAAACACTCCAATTGAATATCGTTGCACAGCTCCTTTAAATTAATAAAATTTTCACAAGTTTTATATAAACTACCTAGATGGCGCCACTGTCCACCATTGCGCCCGTGTTGTCAAGGTCGCGTCCCCGTGGCGCTTGACTCCCATATTTTTTACCGTTGAATAGACAGAGTACGCTACACCCCCAACCGGATCGGACATATCCTTCCTTCCGGGGATCCCGCGTCCCCGGCTCCGCCGGTCACCACTTCGGCATGTAAGAACCTCGTCTCTTCCGCAGGCCCACGCAGGCCCTGCGATCCCTTTTATTTTCACGGGTGACCGCATTTTCGTTTACTACATTTTTGGCGACGAGCAATTACTACAGCAGCACTGCGGGAAGCGACCGTCGCTTTTGCAGGAGACCCGAAGGAGTGGATGGCGTGACGGTATGCGGGAGCAGAGAAGATATAGTGCGGCGAGTCGGGGACACGCTGCGCGTGCGCTGTCGTCCCGTCACTTGTCTCCTGTTTCTCTGCATGCCTTCGGTAGAACTTAGTAGCCGACGAAAACGACGTCCTTTCGCAAGTCGTAGCTCCGCGCTGCGCGTTGTTGTCTGGTACTCCGTGTCGTCTGCTACCCAGACTTTTGGAAACGTGCTTTAAAACATCGCTCGCATTATAAAACAACGCGATTATACTGCACCCAGTGGCTACACATAATGTTCAATGGTCAAGGAAACTTCCAGCCTGTTCGATTTTAGTGTAGAATTTATATTTCGCAAACGCAAAGCGAGAAACATGCTCCGCTCAAAACTGGCGCATGCGAGGTCACTCTCCCTCATGACGTCTGGATCCAGCTCGGCGCACGTGACCGCTTCTCTGCCAATGCGGAGTTGGCGGCGAAAGGAGAAGGAACGCGCGCAAGCTACCTCCCGTTGCAGACGACAACCGCTACGACACCGCTACCATGCCACCCATTGTCGATGGGATTCATTCATATATCGTTGTGAGCAGTTGAATATGGCCAGTGTTGGGAAATACTTTAAGTACATTGTACTTAAAGTACTACTTCAAGTAGGTTTAGAAAACTTGTACTTTACTTGAAGTTTATTATCTGAGTATGTACTTGTACTTTACTTAAAGTATCTTTTTCTGGTACTTTCCGAGGAAAGTACAATTCGCGACTTCAAAGTACATTCCCCAAATTTGGTTTTGTTAAATTTGTATCTCGAAATGATGCTTTGTCAACCCTGAAGAAATACTGGGAGGGATATTCTACTCTCACCAGAAATGTGAACAGACGGCGCATCGCTCCGTTTGTTCGGGGGGCGGCTTTCCCGTAGTCTTTCAACTCTCGCTACTTCTCTGTCGGTCAGCGCAAGCGAGGAGGTTTAAAATATTAGGAGTGCAAAATAATCATAATGTAGCACCTGAGACTGTGGGGCGGAAAAATTAAACTTTCAAGTCGAAGAAAAAGACAACAGAGGAGAACGTCACAATGTTTTGAGACATTCTCTTTTGTCTTTTCCTGCGACTTGGAAGTTCCTTAATTTTTTTCGCACCCCAATCTCAGGTGTCACATTATGATGAATTATCACCAGCTCGCTTGCACACTCACTGTTTTTTTTTTTTCGTTAAGAAGAGGACATTCCTCTATGAGAGGATGGCTTGCGGAAGCTACGGGGCTGACGTCATGCTCTCTCCTAGTACATTTAACCCCCTTGGGTGCAACAATCCAGTGCAAGTGGTGCCAAATTCAGAAGAGGGACTTCTGAATTTGGCTGCATTCCTGAAAATAACTACCCTGTGGCCCTTTGATTTTATCGAATATTCGCCGCTGTTTTTGAAAGTAGGTCTTGCACCCCTGATATCCCCTGCGCCATCCATACCAGTTAAAAAAATCACTGTAGAGGGGAATGAAAGGGCATCATGAAAGATAGTGTTAAAATACAGGCACTTTACTTTGAAAGTATATTGCATTTATAGTGCTGTATCTCAAGTACATTGCACCCAGTGTACTTACTACTTTACTTGAAGTACATCACGTCTCATTTACTTTGTACTTTACTTGAAGTACCTTTTAGATGTACTTTACCCAGCACTGAGTATGGCCTTGGTATGGCTATGATGCCTGGAACGCTTCTCCGACTCGGGTATTTACCGCGTCCAAAAAAATTGACCGCATCTCCACGTGGTGAATGATGTTGATTGGGGCGAAGCTCTGGTGGTGCTTGTCTGCGTGGACGCTGAGCCGCAGCATGCCGAGCCTTTCGTTCGTTTTCATCTATGTCAGAAAGAGAATGTGTGGTATGGAACGTGGTTATATACGCATTTGAGCATTTGACCGCAGCGTTCTCTCGTCTATAAACGTTGAGCCAATGCATGGAAAGTTTAACGCGATTATATACGCATTTGACCGCAGCGCCCTCTCCTGTATAGACGTTGAGCGGCTACATGCAACGTTTCATCCATGACATCCCCAGCTCTTGAGTTACTACATCATCTCAGAGCCCCCTACTCGTCCCGCAGTCGATCCATTGGGGTCTCCCCGCACAGGTTCGAATCCTGTCGACTGCGCAAACTTTCATCATTTTTATTTTTTCATCATATTTTCATCATTTTTTTTGCCCTACTCGAGCACGTGAGCACGTGAGCTCACGAGCAGGAGCACGAGCACCGGACGCCGGACGGACGGACGGACATGGCTAGCCCCTAAGGAGCTTCGCCCCTAAAAGTGGTCCCTCGACATCCGCTTGATGACGTCATAAAAGTGCCATGTTATCGCTGACCGCGATCCCGGCGGCGACAGCTAGAGCAGCGGTGGTGAATGTGATAGACGCTTGTTCTGCTGCATGTCGCTCTACAGCTTGGCAGTCCGCGGAAGCTGCGGCAGCCATGGTTGTGACGCCGCGACGACGGCGCCACTCACATTCGCTCGTGCTTTTCGCCAACATTTCTACGATCAACCGCCAGGATCGCGACATCCGACAGCATGATACCCCGACTTTGGTGGCTTCATTTCTGGGCAGTTCGGCGCCACTTCTGACGCATTGGCGCATAGGACGCTAAAGGCCGGTCCGAACACGCCCGCAAAACGTCGCCCGGAATAACGCAAAAAGCAAAACCCGCATTTTTTTTAAAGCTTTACGGGCGACATTGTGCAGAGATTTTGACCTCGTGGTCGGTTGTCGCATCCTTCTCTACCTTTCTTCTCTCCCCTCTTGGCGCAAGTAGCCGTCAGTGGCATCCACGACGCCAACCGCGTCCTCAGGTACGTGACGGCACCATTCCACTCCCATTGCGGGACCGCAGCACTCGATTTCGTTTTTTCGCTAATTGTGGGCCAAAAAATACGACTTTTTATGGGAAAGCATTAACTGTCTCATTGAGCGAGCCGACGTCATCAGTTTTGAAACCGCGCGAAACGGCACCTTAAATCCTTTCTCCAAGTGAAGCCAGCTCCCAGCTATGAAACCACGCGAAACGCTAGCCAACGACACCTAAATTCCCCGATCCCAAAGGAGCGGAGTAAAGCTGATGAATTTTCAGCTACGGTCCCATTGGCTGGCGCGCGTCGACGAGGCTCCCATTGCCTAAAGTCACTGGATCGCCATTGCCCGCTGCGCGTCAGTTTCAACGATATATATATATATATATATATATATATATATATATATATATATATATATATATATATATATATATATATATATAAGCTCGAGGTACACCTAAGCACTTCGTATGAGTTGTGAATGCGAGAGCATGTACGTCATTCTTCCGCTCCCTTATTTCGTCTGTATATATATATATAGTATATATATATATATATATATATATATATATATATAATTATATATATATATATATATATATATATAATATGTATATGTATACAGGGTGTTTCAGAGAACTCAGGCCAAATCGCTCCTCCGAAAACTACTCATCGCCACGAAAAAAGGCTTGTGTCGTTTTGGTCCTGGGCCAAGGGCGCATTTAGGAAAATGATTAAAGTCCGCGATAATTAAGTTGTTAATTATTTCTGCGCAATTAACTTTTTTAATATTGTGTTTAAGGGCATGGTTTCGATTAGAAAATTGCTCAGCATCATCAAAAAACACTAAATCAACAAATTGCAGAACGATAGAAGGCACGCGAAGCATTTTACGGCTTTCTGAAAAACCGCGCAACTTCGACGGGTTTTTAAGTTTCGGTTTGCTATCGGAGCGCATCTCCGCCCCGACAGTACCGCGCCCCGTGGAGAGATAGTGCAACCAGCCTCTGCTGCGTCGCGC
Organism: Ixodes persulcatus; assembly: GCA_013358835.2. Classification (NCBI taxonomy): domain Eukaryota; kingdom Metazoa; phylum Arthropoda; class Arachnida; order Ixodida; family Ixodidae; genus Ixodes; species Ixodes persulcatus. The sequence goes on from JABSTQ010009507.1 coordinate 290,741, forward strand.
GATGACAGCGCAGCAGACGTTGGTTGCACTATCTCTCCACGGGGCGCGGTACCGCCGGGGCGGAGATGCGCTCCGATAGCAAACCGAAACTTAAAAATCCGTCGAATTTGTGCGGTTTTTCAGAAAGCCGTAAAATGCTTCGCGTGCCTTCTATCGTTCGACGATGCTGAGCAATTTTCTAATTGAAACCATGTTCTTAAACACAATATTAAAAAAGTTAATTACGCAAAAATAATTAACAACTTAATTATCCCGAACTTTAATAATTTTCCTAAATGGGCCCCTGGCCCAGGGCGAAAAAGACACAAGCCTTTTTTCGTTGCGATGAGTAGTTTTCGCAGGATCGATTTGGCCTGAGTTCTCTGAAACACCCTGTTTCAGAGAACTCAGGCCAAATCGATCCTGCGAAAACTACTCATCGCAACGAAAAAAGGCTTGTATATATATATGGGTGTTTTCATCTGAAATCGTGCAGGCAAAAAAGGTCGAATTTTTAATTTCGCTGAAAAAAATATATGTTATGGCGTCGTCTCTAAAAACGCAGTAGCCACAAACCGCAAGTTCGTCGGATGTTTCGTTTTCGACTTCCGAATTTTAAAAGAGGCCGCCGCGGAAAACAGTGTTTTTCACATCCGTCGTGGGTTGGATGTTTCGCTCCATCTCCCGCCGTGGATTTTTAGTCCACATTATATCAAATTTTTTCAAGCACTCTGGGGGCACAGGTAAATGGCTCTAATACCATAAAATAATTTTAGGCGTTTTGCTTTTTTTCTGTAAAAATGTCAAAAACGCCCCCTCGGTTAATTGTTGACGAACTTTGACAATTAAATACTGGCGATCTACTTGGATTACGTCGATACTTTTTATGTCTATGGAGAGCCCAAAACACGCTCTTTATAGATATTATAAAATCATTCAGCTGTATAAAATTCCCTTTGCGGTACGTTTACGTTAATATTATGCGAAAACCAAAAAGTGCCAATTTTGAAATCAATTTTCTCAAAAACCCCATATTTTCATTTTTCGTTAAAATGTAGATATGATAGTTGTCTACTCGAAAAGCAAGTCGAGAAAGTGTGTATTTTGTTTGTATGTTCTATATTTAAGCCTCAATATATAAAAAAAGACGTCTTCGTTTTGCAAGACCTAAGTCAGGCATTGCGACCCGTGCGTTTCTATGAATTGTGAAAAAGTTTTCTTGAATTTTTGTCTGCGTTTTGTAATCAATTATAAACGCATTTTGTGGTATTGAATAGTTATTTATGTTTTTATAAGAGCGGGAAACCGCGAGAAACATATATAATCAAATCAGTACGCCGAGTAGACCTTCAATATCGAAGAGGCACAGACGTTGTATTGTTTCGATGTATAAAACTTTCACTGTAAACTAGCACGACTAGCTATTAGCTGTCATATTACTAAGACATAGAAAGTCACCACATCATCGATATATTATATACAATTCTTTCCCAAACTAAACGCTAGGGTTTGTTCACCGCACATTGCACAGATCACCAGGGAATTGCCTTTCACTTCCGTAACACACAAAAGCGAAGACACAGAAACCGTCCGAAACACAAGGAGAGATTGTCACGTAGAAAGGTAGGGAATAAAAATAAATAATTAAGAATACTATTACCCAACTCCGATCTTAACGAAAATAGCGTTAAAAAGATAAAAGATTTAGGTTCGAGTGGTGCCAAAGGGGCCCTGCAATCATATTTAAGCGTCTACCTTTTTTGCGGTTTCCACGTCTCTTGAAGTTCGGGCAAGCCAGCGGGCACGGAGGGAGTAACTAAATATCAGTGCGTCATAGTTTAACCGGACGACGCGGAAACCTCCTCCACCGACGAGGGCGACCCGCGGTACCGAAAGCGCGCAAAATGTGACGTCTTTGGTCCTGGGCTTTCTACTGGTCAGGGCCTCTAAAAGCTTCTTTTTAGTCGAACTACAAAATATAAGTTGCGCGAACCGTTTCAATTATTTATAAAAGTAGTTTTTGTTCAGTATTTTAGATCAGAAAAGAAACGAATGCAGTTTATAAAGTACGGAAACGAGAAATGACCCGTCGACATACCCGCCACCGAGCGGTGGAAAAGGCGGCGCACACTAGAAAAGAGTAGTGGGATCACGCGCCGACACGGAAAGGTCCCGGGTGTACGCGGCGGCGCTGCGGTCGTACGGACAGGATGATCCGACCAGCAACAAGCGTTCCGAAGGCCTTCGGCGAGAAGCTTTGTCTCGGGGTTTGGCCGCTTCGCGGTGTGGCAGCGCGAAGTGGCTCCCATTCTAAACTGATCTTGTTTGTGGCCATTGAAGTGTCATGCCGAACTAGTGCTTAAAGAGCGGTGCAACGATATCCAATTGGAATGTTTTTCACTTTACACGAGCTTACTGGCACTAGTAAGACTCAAGGAAACTCGCACGCAACGCCACTGGCCAAGAAACTCCTTTGTTGTGGTGTAATTTCAAGGACAAAAGCGATCATTTTCATTCAATCTCTCCTTTGCAAAATTTGATGACGTAACGTGGGGATCGCAGTACACCCATATGACGATATTTGAATGCTGTTCATAGATTGGACCCGAGCATTGCGTGGGTACTCGATTTGGGCTCGTGATAATTACTAGCTCGAGAAGCATTCGGGTAGTGGCCCGTGTCCAATCGCTGCAACGACGACAATAGCCGAGCCATAACAATGTCTGGAACTCAGCGCGTGTCCTGTGCTTTGCCAACCCCAGCGCGTGGCTATGATCAACATTGGCGGCATATAATCGGCTCCAGATCACGTGGCCGCTTGTTCTGGCTGCGAGTTGAAGGGGTGACTGCTGCTCGTTTTTCTTTATCTTTTTACTGGGATTTTTATTGCGTGGGGTGAAAAACGAACGCGTGTTTCATAGGTCATTAACGTCAGGGATCCGTTCTAAGCGGTATTTGCGCAAAGTACAAAAATTGTTGCATCGCTCCTTTAATCGCGCAGCAAACGCAATGAGAGTCGCCCCGGCTGCCCGCTGCATACAGCCTATCCAAAACATGCTCTAGTGGCGCCCTCTCGCGCCGTCGACACGGAGTGCGGCAGCCGTGAGCGCTCGCCATGAGCCCACTACCCCTCCTCTAGTTCACGGCCACTCAAGCAACCAAGGACGTCATGAGGAAGGTTATTTTTTGCTTGTTTTTGTAATACTAATTTGCCTAGAACTTTTAAAATAAAGCGAATTTCGAGAAAAGAAAAGTTTTACTAAGTTACTACGTTCAGTGCGCTCAGGTTCGGTGCGAATTAAAAACCAGTAAAAAAGTCCTTGCAGGGCCCCTTTATGCCAAGGCGATAGATCCACGCCTGGTGGAGAGTCAGACAAAAAAGTCGACGACACGTTAAGGTAAAATAAAAATAAAAAAATTTAATTAAGACGGAAAACCTCAGCCGCACATGGCAAGAACAAAAACCAACTCCTCCAGGCATTCCCTAAACGGGACGAAACCAAATGCGTGCGAACACGCTCTCTACAGCACCGTCAGTTCGCTACGCCATGACGAAATAAACCCAACAACTAAACAATGCTAACAAACAGTTAGTCAGAAAACATTAAAAAAAAAAAAAGTTCAGCAGAACCGCAACCGAGAAATAAAGTTCAGCGGAACAAAGAAACACACACGAAATAATAAAAAAAAAAGTCTTAACTGACCGACGCTGAGTTCAGTCCCACGACACTGAAGCCTGGCGGATGACGGCGTCCAGATGATGCTCGAATCTATTCTTCACTCTGTTCCGCACAGCCACGACGGCTGTGCGGAACAGTGGCCGTGCGGAACAAAGTGAAGAATAGATTCGAGCAGCGATGCGCGAGAAGGTAACCGAGACGTAACATGCCTCGAGCTTTATATCGGAAGGGAAGCTTTCGAGGTAGTTACTGCAGTTACTCAAACTTTCTCTTTCCCCTTCCCTTTTTCAAAAGAACACATCAGCCGGCGCTAACTTTTCATCTCGAGAGAAGACCACTCTTCACAAACGGTTATAGTTGACAAGGAGGCTGACTTTGACCCAACTAGTCTCTGGGCAGAAAAACACAAATATATTTCCCAACACGCTCGTTTTTAATGTTAGTCTCCGGGCTTTGCTGTTTCCAAAAGAGATAACCGTTCGGTGCTATCGGATCTCCGCGGAGAGAGATAGAGCACGGCCGTTTCAAGGATAGGGCGCTCGAAGTTTGGGCAAATACGCGGTATCGTTTCACGCGTGCACAGATGGCTGGTTTCAAAATTTCCCCACATCCCTAACGGAACCGGCCCATCTTCGTGTGTGCGTCTGCGGGATTTTTGTCCCGCGCCGCCGGTTTTAGCGCGCTCGCGGCGTTGTTTTGGCCGACAGAACTGTTGTTGACCGTCGATATTGTAAGGCCGTGGTGTCCTCATCCTCCCAGGCAACACTTCCTTTGCTTTCGACTGACTGACTTCTCCAGGGTGGCCGTCACTGTTCGCCGCGTCAACGACATATTCGTACCTCTTCACGTGACACAGGGACAGGGTGCGCTGCTCGCTTTACTGTCACGGGCCGTCCTATCTAACACAACGAGCGCGAAAGGTCGTGGTCATCTGCTGGTTCCGAAAGGGCGGGACGTTCATATAGGCCAATGAAGGCCCCGAATCAATATGACGTCTGCCGATTTCTACACATTAAAAATTTACGACGCCTGCTGGTCTGTTAAGAAGTGTTGCTTTCTCTTTTGAACTCCTCCAATATAGCTTGCCGCCCATAATAAAATTTAAATGATCAATAAATATAACAGGGTGGAAATACTGTATTTCATTTTCATGTGGGAACGTTGAAAAAAGGAAAAAAATATTTCCAAATTTGTAAAGACGCGCAATTTGCAAGTCCGTTTCGAGCCGTAAAAACACGTTTTTGTACGATATTGATGCTTAAATATAGAACATACAAACAAAATGCACACTTTTTCGACTAGCTTTTCGAGTAGACAACTATCATACCTACATTTTAAGGAAAAAAATAAAAAAATAAAAAATGTTTTTCTTTTAGAAAATTGATTTCAAATTTGGCACTTTTTGGTTTTTGCATAACATTAACGTAAACGTACCGCAAATGGAACTTTATACAGCTGAATGATTTTATAAAATCTACAAAGAGCGTGTTTTGGACTTTCCATAGACATAAAAACCATCGACGTAACTCAAGTAGATCGCCAGTATTTAATTGTCAAAGTTCGTGAACAATTAACCGAGGGGGCGTTTTTGACATTTTTACAGAAAAAAGCAAAACGCCTAAAATTATTTTATGGTATTAGAGCTGTTTACCTGTGCTCACAGAGTGCTTGAAAAAAGTTATTATAATGTGTACTGAAAATCCACGGCGGGAGATTGAGCGAAATATCCAACCCACGACGGATGTGAAAAACACTGTTTTCCGCCGCGGCCTCTTTTAAAATTCGTAAGTCAAGAACCAAACATCCGACGAACTTGCGGTTTGTGGCTACTGCGTTTTTGGACACGGCGCCATAACATATATTTTTTTTCAGCGAAATTAAAAATTCGACCATCTTTGCCTGCACGATTTGAGATGAAACCCCCATATATATATTTGCGTGATTTCATCTCAAATCATGCAGGCAAAAAGGGTCAAATTTTTAATTTCGCTCAAAAAAATATATGTTATGGCGCCGTCTCTAAAAATGCAATAGCCACAAACCGCAAGTTCGTCGGATTTTTTGTTCTCGACTTATAAAAGAGGCCGCGGCGGAAAGCAGTGTTTTTCACATCCGTCGTGGGTCGGATGTTTCGCTCGATCTCCCGCCGTGAATTTTCAGTTCATATTATATATAACTTTTTTCAAGCACTCTTTGAGTACATTTAAAAGGCTCTAATGCCATGAAATAATTTTAGGCGCTTTGCTTGTTTTCTGTAAAAATGTCAAAAACGCCCCCTCGGTCAATTGTTGATGAACTTTGACAATTAAATACTGGCGATCTACTTGGGTTACGTCGATAATTTTTACGTCAATGGAGAGCCCAAAACACGTTCTTTATAGATAGTATAAAATCACTCAACTGTATAAAATTCCCTTTGCGGTACGTTTACGTTAATGTTATGCTAAAACCAAAAAGTGCCGATTTTGAAATCGATTTTCTAAAAAAACCCATTTTTATATATTTTTTTATTTTTTGTTACAATGTAGATATGATAATTTTCTACTCAAAAAGCAAGTCGAGAAAGTGTGTATTTTGTTTGTATGTTATATATTTAAGCACCAATATCGTAGAAAAACGTGTTTTTACGCCTCGAAACGGACTTGCGAATTGCGCGTCTTCACAATTGGAAATATTCTTGCCTTTTTCAACGTTCCCGCATAAAAAAGTAGTTGCACCCTGTCATATTTACTGCTCATTTAAATTTTATTATAGGCGGCAAGCAACATTGGAGGAGTTCAAAAGAGAAAGCAACACTTCTTAACAGACCAGCAGGCGTCGTAAATTTTTAATGTGTAGAAATCGGCAGATGTCGTATTGATTCGGGGCCCTGATTGGCCTATATGAACGTCCCGCCCTTTCAGAATCAGCAGATGACCACGACCTTTCGCGCTCGTTGTGTTAGATAGGACGGCCCGTGACAGTAAAGCGAGCAGCGAACCCTGTGTCACGAGGAGTGAAATGGTACGAATGCAGTAGCGTACCAACTTGTTTTTGAGTGGGCGCCCAAGGAATACCGGGGGGCGGTGCCCTCGGTATTCCTTGGGCGCCGCCGGCCAGTGTTTGCCCCCTTGCTTCCCCGGTTGGTACGCCCATGTAGGAATGTGTCGTTGACGCGGCAAACAGTGACGTCCACCCAGCACTCTTAAAAAAAAAAGGGTACTGTAGTACCCTCCTTAAGGGGGTAACCGACTTGCACACAGGGCAACCCCTTTTGGAGGTATCGTTACCCCCTGCAACGAGGGTGCAAACTTACCCCCTAGGTTAGGGTGCAACATTGCCTCCTTTTGGAGGTAATCTTAGTTCCTTTTGGGGTTAAAAGTGCATCTTTTCAGGGTCAGCCTTTACCTCCTTTAGGAGGGAATTTCAATCTTTTTGAGAGGTAAGACGACGTAATTGAGGGCGCTGCTTTTACCTCCTTTTGGAGGGAACTATGATCCACTTTGGGGTTAAATACACACGATGAGGAAAACAGCTCAGAAATCGCGGACTACGAAGAACAAACACGATTGAAAAGTGCTGTGCTGTCGTGTTTGTTCTTCGTAGTCCACGCTTTCCGAGCTGTTTTCCCCATCATGTATAACAGCAACCAACTGGCCCAGTTCACCACCTTATTACAGGTTAAATGCACACTTGATGGAATCACTTTTACCCCCTAAAGAAAGGTACTATGGCCCTTTGTGGGTGTGATAGTACGTGCTTCAAAGGTGGGCCTTATAATAGATGAAGACGGCCTAGTTCTGAAAGTACATGACAATGTTTTATTGTGGCTGTCACAAACAAAATGGCATAAAATTCAATGGCATGACTGAAACCACTAAGCGCAATAAAGACATCTGGAACAACACTTTCGGGGCTCTAGTCGTCGCTAAAGATGATCTAGAGGCAGAATGCAACCAGGCCTGCCTCAGCAGGCGACGCGGCTTCGAGGTCTCCCTCCACTGCCACATAGCTGGGCGCCTCAGGATTAATTAGGCTTGAGTTGACAGCCGCCGGGTAGATTGCACTGCCTGCCTGGAACCAAAAAAAAATGTGGAAATAATGTGATATGAATTTGAAACATATCATCCCAAATTTGAAGAAACTGTGAAGAAATATTAGATTTTTCTAAGACGCATTTGGAGCATTTGATGGGCCACTGATTCCAGCATTATAAAGAATCGACCATACTTACCAGACGTGACCAGTTTAACTGTTGACTAACTACCACTGACTAAAATTATCACATGGCGGGTGGTAATCGTAGATTAGTAAGCACTTTGTATTCACCGGTCATGTTTAAATTTGTCACCCCGATTTACTTAGGTGACTAACAGATCTTAGTCAAAAGGGTACAACTAGTGTAGCAGGTTAGTATATACAAGGGCTGATTGTTGGGCGAGTTGGCATTGTACGTGAAAAAACATGATTGCGCTTTAAGACAAGGACAGAGGAAGAACATACACCACAGAGCGCTACACCACATTAGCTACTCAGCACCACAGCAGATCCCTATGACCGCCAACCCTAACTGCCGAACTTAGGCAAATATGCAAATATTTTTGCCGAAGTGCTCTGCCAGATGAAAACTGAATTTATGTTTAATTTAGACATGAGAAGAACAGCACACAAGGACGAAAACACAGAAAAAGAACACACCGAAAAAGACACACTCAAGCGCCTTGTGTGTCTTACTCTAATTTATTTACTCGAAGTATACCCTCAACTTTCTCTGGAAAATGAACGAACACCACACACACAAAGAAAAGATAAAAATCAAGAAACTCATTTCAAGTGCCCAAATGGGAACAAGAAATTCAAAATAAAATATCGCACTACGCTTACCTGCAGTAAACAGTGTTAAGAACTGTCACGAGATGCGTCCAAGGTAGCAAGCATCCAGTACCCTCGACGAAATCACTCTGCAACGTTGCCGCAGGATGAAAGAAATATATTCAATCAACTTCAAATAATGCAAACTTGAGCCATATCTAACTCGCCTACTGAATTATTACTCTTAAAAAAACCTGATCACACGCAAAAAAAAAAAAAGCCAAGACAACACTATAATTGCTAGTCTCTCTGCCGGCAACAACTTAATGACTTTATTCCGTAATATACTACTTTTAATGTTTGCGAAGCACATGAATAATTTCTAACTGCCGAATGTCGAACTTCGGCAAATATGTAAATATTCTTGCCAAAGTAATTCGCCAGATTAAAATTGAATGTATGTCTTATTTAGACATGATAAGAACAGCACACAAGGACGAAAACACAAAAAAAGAACACCGAAAAAGACACAGTCAAGCGCCTTGTGTGTCTTGCTCTAATTCATTTACTCGAAGTATACCCTCAATTTTCTCTCGGAAATCTAATTCATTTACTCGAAGTATGCCCTCAATTTTCTCTCGGAAATGAACGAACAGCACACACACAAAATCAACATAAAAATTAAGAGCCCCATTTCCAGTGCAAAAAATGGGAACAAGAAAATCAAAATAAAATATCGGAATCCGCTTACCTGCAGTAAGCAGTGTTAAGAACTGTCACGAGATGAGTCCAAGGTAGCAGGCATCTAGTACCCTCGACGAAATCACCCTGCAACGTTGCCGCAGGACGAAAGAAATATATTCAATCAACTTCAAATAATGCAAACTTGAGTTGTATCTATAACTCGCCTACTGAATGATCAGAGTTTTAGAAATGCCTGATCACACGCAAAGAAAATGCCAAGACAATATAATTGCTAGCCTCGCTGCCTGTAACAACTTCATGACCTTACTCCGTAATACACTACTATTAATGTTGTGCGAAGCGCACGAATAATTAACTCAGACATTTATATTCGATATTTCAAGGTAACGTGACATTTGACCAAACTATTTATTAAACCTCGTTAAACTAAAAAAAAAAAAAAAAAAACAAAAAAAAAAACGTTGATATTAAAAATTAGCGTTTAACCCTGTCTTTTTGAAATATCAACGACGTTGAGAATAAATCGCGCCGGTTGGCCGGTGCCGCCAATGAATGCCTGCGGAAAAAAAAAACACCTTATGAAAATTTTAAATATTTGATCAGATCCTCAATTTAACGTCCGACGCGACACGCCAACGGCCCCAAAACAGAATTACCCATCGACCCACAAACCGACCGACCGACCGACCGAACCACCGACCTACCGACCCACCGACCCAGCGACCTACCGACCGACCGACCGACCCACCGACCGACCGATAGACCGAACCACCGACCCACCAACCGACCGACCGAACGACAAACCTCATACCCCCTCACGCCTTAAACGTAGGCGACCCCCCATTCAAAAGGCGCCTTCGCCCGGCCGCCCCGCTCGCCGAACCGCCGCTTTCCCACTTCCTCCACCCGCACACACATACACCGGGAAAAGCTGCTGGCTACGCCACTGGTTAGCGTATGTCAACCTTCTAAATATGCGCTAGTGCAAGCGACAGACATTCCTATTCTTGCTCTTTATGAACTTCGATGGTCTAAACCGTGTCTGCGTTCGCGCCACATACTAATTTTATCGAACGCTCGACGCCTTCAAACGTGCCAACATGTCCGCCAACCCTTTGTCTAAGGAAGACGGGGGTCGCCTTCCCGGGCGGTCATAACCGACGCCAACTGCCGACCGCGCAGAACATTTCCTTACCTGCATACGGTGCACACAACTTGGATCTTCGACTGAAGTCAATGCAGCTCTCTCGGTGACCTCGTAAGAAGAGACTGAGCCGAACAGAACAATAAAGAACGTTCCTGCGCTGGGACGCCTCCGTCGAACATTAGAGAAGGAAGACCGTTATGCCGACACGACCAGCCGCGTCGGCGGGGAAAGCTTCGACGCTCCCGGGCGGCCGAGCAGGCGCTCGGCCGCCCGGGAGCGCGAAGAATCACGTGCCATACGAGGAGACCAATTAGCGAACTCGTTTGCGCCTTTCCACAGCCAATCGCAGCGCCTAGGCTTTGGCCGTGCAAAACAGGTGCACCCTCTGGGAGGTAATATGTGCCTCCTCGGTGCCCCTTCGCGGCGAACTTCACCTGGTAGCACCGCATTCTTAGTGTCTGCTGCGTCTGAGGAGGTAATCAAGCGGGGCGCTTTACCCCTGGCCGGGAGGAGGGTGGTAAAGGCGGTCTGTTACCTCCTTTTGGTCCCCTTTTTTCTAAGAGTGAGGAGGAGTCAGAGTCAGTCAGAGTATTGCAGAAGGGAAAGCAAAGGAAGTGTTGCTCGGGAGGATGAGGACACCACGGCCTTGCAATATCGGCGGTCAACAACAGTTCTGCCGGCCAAAACAACGCCGCGTGCGCGCTAAAACCGGTGACACGGGACAACAATCACGCAGATGCACACAGGAAGATGGGCCGGTTCCGTTATTATAGGCCGTTATTATATTCCGTTATTATATTATTACAGCTTCCGTCCGAGCGCAGCCAAAGGCTGAGGGACGGTTCGCAACTTCGAGAAGTCCTACGCACCACAAAGTAGTCCGCAAAAGTATTTTTTTTTTTTAATAACTGTTTTGTGCGTAAACCTTGCACAATATTCCGGATGTGTACTGCTGAGAATGATTTGCAACTAAAGGAACTAAATATCTGAAGTTGATGTTTTATTAATACATGTAAATGAATGTGGTTTGGTGAAAACACGTACATCCGCTGGCAACACGGCTGCAGCGCTCGGTTTTTCTGTGTGATAATTCGTTCCCGTAATGGCCGAATTATGTGCTTCGCTGCTTTCCTCACCGAGTCGCTTCAAAACGTCCTTTTGCAAAGGCACGTTTGGGCGTCATGCGCGTCATGATGAATGTCTACTTTCAAATTCGGCAGGAGACTCCGGCCGCGCCACCGCGAATACGCTGTAAACAAGAAAAAGCACGCGGGCCGCGTGTCCGGGTACTACATTTCACTGATACACGGCGAAATCAGGGCACCCCTTTACCTGCCGATCACATTAAAGGCCGAGAGGCTGGTGGAAAGGACTGCGCCTCGAGACCTGGTATATCCAGACAATACAAGGAAACATCAACGGCCGGGTCATCGGGAACCTTGCAATGTGTACTTAATCTCGAAACTATGCCGAAATGCCGAACTTGTGGAAAGCTCGGGCACAGACGCCAGCGGCCAGCCTACGTACTGACATCCCCTGTGACTAAATTTCAGAACGTGAAAGGGCACTTTTTAAACCTGCAGCAGACGATACCTTTGATACACCCGTAGCAGACGAAATAATCGGCGAGCGCGGTTGGCGCGGACGACCAGCGGCGCAGCGGAGTGATACAAAAGTGCAGGCGAGATCGCGTGACCTATTGCCGGCGTGTGATTGGCTCCGGCCACATGTAGCTTTGGCTGCGCTCGGAACAAATTTTGAAACCGGCCAACCGTGCACGCGTGAAACGATACCGCGAATTTGCCCAAGCTTCGAGCGCCCTATCCTTGAAACGGCCGTGCTCTATCTCTCTCCGCGGGGATCCGATAGCCACTGCTGCCCTATTCAACAAACACTTTGCCTCAATGTGGTCCTCCCCCTCTCCCAAACCTGCCGAACTGCACGACCCTGCGGCAGGTGAACTGGATCCAGATGACTTCCTGCCAGACTGCCAGTCCTCAATAACTGTGACAGAAGACGACCTTGAGGATGCTATGGCTTGCCTAAGCCCCTTCCAGAGGTCGGGACCGGATGGTCTACACCCTTCCTCCTGAAATCGTCAGCCCCAATCCTCAACCCTGTGCTGGCTAAGATATTCCAGAAGACACTCGACTCCGGCGCTGTACCCACCATGTGGAAAACCTCACATGTCACTCCCGTTTACAAGGGTTGCGGCTCAGACACCACCCTTGTTGACTCATACCGCCCAATTGCCTCCACATCTGTGGTCTGCAGGACCCTTGAGCGCATCATAAACAAGAAGGTCCTGCATCACCTGGAGTCAAACAATCTACTGTCCAACGCCCAGCACGGATTTCGCCCTGGCCGAAGCTGCGAGACAGCACTCTGCACAGTAGTGCACACGGTAAGCGCCCACCAATCGTACGCCTTGCGAGTTCGTCCAGCTGGACTTCTCCAAGGCGTTCGACAAGATCGACCACCAGCTCCTTATGAACAAGCTGCACAAGTATGGTATCAGGGGTAGCCTTCTCCGTTGGCTGCAGAGCTTCATTGAAGGAAGGACCCAGCGGGTAGTGTTTGGAGGTGAAAAATCCCCATCCTCCACGGTGCTTTCTGGAGTGCCTCAAGGTAGCGTGCTGGGCCCAACATTATTCCTGATCTACATTGACGATATTGCAAAAGTCTCAAATTCCACACCAATCATGTATGCCGATGACCTGTCCCTTCTTCAGCCAATCCGCTCCGACAACTCCTACCAAGCCCTTCAAGACGACCTCGACCAGTGCTTTCGCTGGTCGGCCGAAAACAAATTACCATTTAACTGCTCTAAAAGTGTTGCAATGACATTCGCTATCTCTTCCAAAACTTCGAAAACTACAAGCCAAGCCTCAAGCTTAACTCTGGGTGGCTCTCTACTAAAGCACGTGCCCTCCACAACCCTCCTTGGTGTCGTCCTGGACAGCCGCCTCAACTTTGCCCCCCAGGTCCACAGCGCCACATCGAAAGCAAGACGTATGCTGGGCTTCGTCACTCGAGTCACACGAGGGATGACACCCAACACCTTCCGCCACCTTTACACTGCGCTGGTGCTGCCCCACCTAGAGTACTGCTCTGCGGTGTGGTACCCCCAGCAAAAATATCTCCAAGCCACACTACAAGGCGTGCAACGGCGTGCCGCCTACACCTACTACCGCCGCAGTGTTTCCCCGCCGTCAGTCCCACTCCCCTACAGGGAAGTACCCTCTGGTGACCTCCTAAAGGCTGCTGCCTGGAGGAGCCTGCACCAGCGACAGCAAGTAGCATCTGTCCGGCTGTTCTGCAGGATCATGGGACCAAAGCAACAGGAATTTTATGATGCCCCCAGAATGAACAAAAGAACAGGTAGACTGCAGCCCGTGATGTCCCGAACATTACGGCATGGGGAGCCCTGCCTGCTGAGGGCAGCTACGCTTTGAAGGGGACTCCCCCCAGACCTCACCGAACACATTCCCTCTGATCCCCAAGAGGCGAAAGAAGTAGCTCAGACGCTCTTCCGTGACCCCCCTAACGGTGTTTAAAACTTTTCCCCCCTTTACTTCTAACTTAATTACCTACTTGTTTTATCTGTTTATTTTTTTCACCATTTTGTACAAACATATACATGTTGTAAGAGTGCACAAATCGGTGATGTAAGCACACTAATTTTTTTTATTACTATTATTATTTTGTACAAATGTGTATATATTGTAAGAGTGCATAGGTCGGTGTTGTGGGCACACTAGTGCATGGGCGTCAGCCTTCCCCCAACACCAGCACGCCTGTGTATTTCTTCCTGTCAAGTGCAATAAATAATATCAATATCAATATCAATATCAATATCAGCACCGAATGGTTATCTTTTTTGGAAAAAGCAAAGCGTCTCTAGTTGTGTCGAAGTCAGCCTCCGTTTGTGAAGAGTGGTCTTCTTTCGAGATGAAAAGTTATCGCCGGCTGACGTGTTCTTATGGAAAAGGGAAAGGGAAAGAGGAAGTTTGAGCAACTACATCGCTGCTCGAATCTATTCTTCACTCTGTTCCGCACAGTCACTGTTCCGCACAGCCGTCGTGGCTGTGCGGAACCGAGTGCAGGGGCGGATCCAGAACTCAGTTTTGGGGGGGGGGGGGGGGGGCAGAAAATTTGTAAGGATGCTATTCTCCCATTCTTCCGTGTCCACCGGGGGTCCACCCATGTCAAATTGCCCTCCGAGAAGGGGGAGGGGGGGGGGATCGACTTTGGGGGGGGGGGGGGGGCGGCCGCCCCCGTCGCCCCCCCCCCCCCCCCCCTTGGATCTGCCACTGTCCGAGTGAAGAATAGATTCGAGCATCATCTGGACGCAGTCATCCTGCCAGGCTTTAGTGTCGTGGGGCTGAACTTTTCTTTTATTTCGTGTGTGTTTCTTCGCCCCGCTGAACTTTGTTTCTCGGTTGCGGTTCCGCTGAACGTTTTTTTTTGGAATGTTTTCTTACTAACTGTTTGTTAGCATTGTTTACTTGTTGGGTTTATTTCGTCATGGCGTAGCGGCCTGACGGTGCTGTTGATAGCGTGTTCGCACGCATTTTGTTGCATCCCGTTTAGGGAATGCCCGGAGGAGTTGGTTTTTGTTCTCACCGTGTGCGGCTGAGTTTTTCCGTCTTCATTAAATTTTTGTTTTTTTTTGTTTTACTTTTACGTGTCGTCAACTTCTTTGTCTGACTCTCCACCAGGCGTGGACCTATCGCCTTGCCACCGCTCGAACCTAAATCTTTTATTTTTTTTTTTAACGTTTGGAGGTGGGTAATTTTATTCGTATTTATTTATTTTTATTCCCTACCCCTCTGTGTGACAATCTCTCTGTGAGTTTCGGACCGTTTCTGTGTCTTCACTTTTGTGTATTACGGAAGTGAAAGGCCAAATTCCCTGGTGATCTGCGCGATGTGCGGTGAACAAACCCTAGCGTTTGGTTTCGGAAAGAATTGTATATAATATATCGATGATGTGGTGACTTTCTATGTCTTAGTAATATGGCAGCTAAGAGCTAGTCATGCTAGTTTACAGTGAAAGTTTTATAAATCGAAACAATTCAACGTCTGTGCCTCTTCGATATTGAAGGTCTACTAGGCCTGCTGATTTGATTAGATATGTTGCTCGTGGTTTCCCGCTCTTATCAAAACATAAATAACTATTCAATACCACAAATTGTGGTTATAATTGATTACAAAATGCATAAAAAATTCAAGAAAACTTTTTCACAATTCATAGAAACGCACGGGTCGCTATATCTGACTTTGGTCTTGCAAAACGAAAACGTTTTTTTCCCGATATTGAGGCTTAAATATAGAACATACAAACAAAATGCACACTTTCTCGACTTGCTTTTCGAGTAGACAACTATCATATCTACATTGCAACAAAAAATAAAAAAAAAATATATAAAAATGAGTTTTTTCAGGAAATTGATTTCAAAATCGGTACTTATTGGTTTTAGCATAACATTAACATAAACGTACCGCAAAGGGAATTTCAAACAACTGAGAGATTTTATACTAGCTATAAAGAGCGTGTTTTGGGCTCTCCATAAACATAAAAAATATCGACGTAACCCAAGTAGATCGCCAGTATTTAATTGTCAAAGTTCATCAACAATCAACCGAGGGGGCGTTTTTGACATTTTTACAGAAAAAAAAGCAAAGCGCCTGAAATTCTTTCATGGCATTAGAGCCTTTTACCTGTGCTAACAGAGTGCTTGAAAAAAGTTAATATAATGTGGACTGACAATCCACGGCGGGAGGTCGAGCGAAACATCCGACCCACGACGTACGTGAAAAACACTGCTTTCCGCCGCGGCCTCTTTTAAAATTCGTAAGTCGAGAACGAAAAATCCAACGAACTTGCGGTTTGTGGCTACTGCGTTTTTAGAGACGACGCCATAACATATATATTTTTTTTCAGCGAAATTAAGAATTCGACCCTTTTTGCCTGCACGATTTGAGATGAAAGACCCATATATATATATAACTTCCGCAGGCCGGGTTTGGGGTAATGTAAACCAAAATTTGGATTAAAAAGAAAAGAAAAACAAAAACAATGCAGGAGATGTAGGCGGGACGCTACAATCCCTACAACACTACTCGTAAGGCGATATCTCGAATGGACGGCCTTATTTTTGTAAAAAAAAGAGGTCGAGATTGAACCAGGCCGACGGGGCGCGTGACGTAGAGATATCTCGTTTCCTCCTTTGTTCGCTTCGCTCCTCAGGGCGGCGAGGCGGAGAAGACGCGAGGCCGTTCTCTCTCCTTCTCCGGGAAACATGACACAAACATATCTGTCAAATGCGCCTCCTTTTTTTGAGAAGTACGGTTATTCGTATGAGATATCGCTGTATGAGTGATGTTTTGGTGTTTGTAGCATCCCGTTGCACGCTATTACCGCGTGTTTTGTGGAATTCAGATTTCGGTTCAGCATCCCTTTAACGAACTATACTCGTTTTCAGCTCAAGAACCGTAGTGAAAAAAGTTCGGCTCCTGGCGCAGCATTACTAATTTTTCCCCTTTGTGTAGATAATTAAGATATATGTAGGTTTTTTTTTTTGGATTATATATATGCTACCTTATCAAGACGCACACACTTCGAACGCCAAAAGCATTGCTTCTTCTTCCGATGACCAAATCCTGTAAGAACTACTTCGCGCGGCGTATGAACAATGCGCAAAACATCCTTAATTTCGCTACGGGCGGAAAGGGGGAGGGAAAAACGCACATTAGCAACACCGCCTAGAACAGGGGTGGCCTAGGTTGCCTACATGTTTCCGCCGCTCCGCTGTTTAGGGTGGCGACAACGTTTGTGATACCTGTTGCCGACAAACCAGTGTTGCCTACCTCGTTACCATGGTAACCTCCGCTGTTTTCGTCGACCATTTTGTCACACTCACCGGTCGTGCGCTCGGACTACGCCGCTAATCCTCGTTAGGGATAGGGAGCGCTCACCGCTCTCGTTCCGACGGCGAGGTTTCGGCGTTCAATGCCGGTCTGTTGCGTTCCGTTTTGTCGCGGGAACTCGCGTTTCGATAAAAGCAACGCACACTTTCTGCTCGCAACTTCAAAATATGAAACACCCGAATGGGAGAGTGACAGTCACGACGACCACCATCCCGCTGAGCCTCCGATTCCTCTTATGAACGGAAACGGAAGTGGCCTCACAGTGTTGCCGGTCTGTCGAGGCTACAGAAACTCAACGTTGTGTACGTTTAGCGAAATAAGAAGTGGGAAAAAATGGCGGTGGAAGAGGATCTGGGAAAGGGTAACAAGAAGTTGGCGCCACCCTAAAGCGGAGCGGAAACATGTAGGCACCCTAGGGTGGCCAGGCTGACCCGGCCTAAGAGCCGCAAACAAAACCACGAAACTTCCAAGAGCCACGGGGGGGGAGGGGGGGGGGGGCAGACTTTTGTCCAGAGCACTAAAAGAAACTCGAACTACTTTCAATCTATCCGAGTCAAAAGCAGTCCAAGTGTACGTAGTAAGTAGCAGTAGCACAAGACTACCAAACCGCAACCTGTCTTTCGATTTAAAACGCGTTCCATTTCTCTTTCTGGGGAAGTGCTCGTGTGACCGGGAGAGATGCCTGGGGGGAGGGGAGGGAGCTGCGAGCCGCACTTTAACACGCGAAGAGCCGCAGCTTGGCCACCCCTGGCCTAGAAGATACGGCCGTAGTGCCCCTCCGGTGACGTTACGGGCGTTGGTTGACGGATGGAGGTAAGCGAATCGCGCGTGTATTTGCCGTCGTACGGACAAGCTTTAGTGGAGAGAAACGCCCCTAGTAAGCTAAACCATTGAGGAGGCTATGGCTAAACGTGAATCTATAAACAACGTTTGGGCTCGGAAACATATTTTATTGCGCAGAAGGCGATCGAACACCTCGTGGTACGGAGAAAAAAAAACGACTTCTAGCGTGGACGAACCATCGTATGAACGACGTTTGATAGGCAATACTGGTTCTATTAGATAACATGCCAGCTATTAACGATTTTTGAAACACAAAATATGTTGAACGACACACAGTACTATTACTTTGCAAGATTTTTTGTCATCATTCAAAATAATAATTAAAAAAAAATGCAAGACAACAAAAAATGGACATCATGACTTCTCGAGACAGACGAGCGGTTATCGCTAGGGGTGTCGCGAACCGGCCGAGGTTCGAGTTCGACCAGGTTCGACTTTTTCGAACTTTTAGTGGAAAATTCGACGAACCTTGTATTGAGGTTCGACTCGTGTGCGCATGCGCGACAGGCTGGCCAGTTGGCTTCAGATTGGATGGCGATGGCTAAGGGATGAATTAAGGGCAGCGCTGATTGGTTATTTCAGTTAATACAGTACAAAAAAATTAAGTTATTAACTTCTACAGTGATTAGAATTAGTTTCTTTTAATTGCAACTGTTTATAAAATAAAATAACCCTTTTATAAAAAAAAAATCTCCAAACCTAGACATGCTTGTTTCAAAGTCTGGCCACACTGTCCACAAAGTCGAACCGGTCGAATTTGGTGAAAAGTTCGAAGGTTCTTCGAACCGGTTCGACCCAGTCGAACCCCGAAAGTTCGACCTAAAAATCTGGTTCGACAAAAGTTCGCGACACCCCTAGTTATCGCTGCAAATGCTGGACTTAGTTTATCATGACATTTATTCGAAACTAGAGAAGGAGGAAAACGCACTCACAGTGGTATAAAGAATAAACATGGACAAGCACGTCTCTCAGTTAAATGCTTTCATTGAACCTAGACCTTTTCATCTCAGTAGTTACCCCACCGGCGGACAGAGGGCGCTGACGCACTCGGCGCCATTGAGTGGCTTCAATTTGGTTGGTTTCGGTTTCAGCGCGCTCTCGGCTGTGTTGGTGTGTTATGTCATTCTCGCCTAATTTCGTCATACAAATGTGCCCGTTATAGCGTACAGCTACTAAAACTGTGGTACTGAGCCAATTCGAGAACCACGAAGTGGTTTCGAGTCATATTCGCGGACTTTTTTACGAACGCTTTACGATGCGTCTAGTCATGTTCGTCGCTAATTTCGGTCAGGTTCGGCGGCGTAACGACTCCGATGCACAAGGAGGGTTCCATCGTCTACGGCCTGACCCACTGACCCTAGTTTCCAAAAAAAAAAAAAAAAAATGAAAAGACGAATGAGTAGATATATAGTAAAAATGCAGGTCCACAATCTGATTAAAAACCTCCTAAATCACGAAAAACACACGAAGTCGCAAGTTCACTGACTGTTTTTTGCGGACACCAACTTTCTGTGACCAACTTTCTGTGAACTTTAGAAACTCGAAATGTCTCCTATAATATGCAGATATTCTAAGAAATAAGTGATATTGTCAGGGGATGTATTCTTTAAAAAAAATTAAGTACTTGAGATATATTTCGAAGGTCCGCGTCCTAGGTCGGGTGGGAAATTCCTTTAGCTATTGACCTTGCTAAAGTACTTATTAACAGCATTTAACAACGTTGGCGTAAAAAATGAACTATTTCCTTTTTTTTTATACTGGCATTTGATTACGACGTGCTTGGAAGTTGGCACATAAGATAAGTGAGGCCCATCAATTGAAATCTGAAATCTTGTCTTTGTACAAACTTTGCCAAATAAAATTAAGGCTACGAGAGAAGTGATCTCTCATACGTTTGATTGAAGTCGAATGCTAGGCACGACTTCATGAACGTTCATGACAGATATCCATGCAAACTGATGCGATTTAAAATCAACAACCCTGAACTTGGGTGATTTCCATGTAGATGGCTTCCTTTCGGCATCACATAATGCGAGCCCTAGGCACTCTCAAGCTGCCTGTGACAGATTATTTCACAGGGGTCTTTGTGTTTAAAATATCTAAAATTTATCAATTAGATTTTGTATAAAAAATGTTAACACCCTTTAATGACTGCAGATATGTGACCGAGCATAGTGTGCAGTTTCTCTAAATTCATAAATAAAGAAATTAAGCAAATGTTTCTATTGCAAAAACGATTTAAGACCGTCTAACAGATTTAGGTGTAATGTCGTGCACAAACAAATCGCCCGATGTGGACATTGCCATTATCCCAAGCATAAGATAAAATGTGAATTAAACGTTCGTCACCTGTATATCTTATATGTCCTACATAATCAAAAACAACTATTTAAATTTGTTATGAAGGCAAGGGCGGAGGCTTTCAGGAAACACACATAGCTTAATATGCTGCGTAGTATTTTGGTCAAATGCGCGATTATACATATACATTGCACTATACTTATTTCGAATATTCCGCCACTATCACTGTGTAAATTTAAGTTGTCATAAATAATTGGGCTCAATGTGTGCCAGGTCCTGACGCTGATTCCTGTATCTCCTCCCTCCTCACGCGTATCCGGTACGCCGACGGTGAAAATAGTCAAAATCGGTTACAAAATTAACTGCATATGTAGTCGTGCACATAATGATGGCATGCAATCAAGTTACATATGTAAACATCGGGCGGCAATTTACAAAAAGGCGAAAAACGCGGGGAAACGTGACGAAAAACGCGAATGCCGCGCCTTCGCCAGGGCGCGGAGGGGAGAGTGGAGCGACGAGTTGAAGCCACCTTATGGCGGCCGCGTCACGTGGTTCCAAGATGGCAGCGCCCATGCGACGGAGGCCGAAAAGGTCCATACAGATCCGCTGCGTCACAGAACTGATAAGTGGTAAGGATAAACTGCCACCAGCTCGCCTGCGCACTGTATGTTTATTCGTATAGACTTGGTGTCCACATAGTACTCAGATGCGTACTCGGGTATCGAGCTCTCTAGCAGGAGAAAACGTAATTGAACAGAACTTAAGGTAGTTCATAGGTTTTACCTACGAAAGCAACTAATTTATTTGTAAAATATTGTATTTCCGAGCTTTCGATTGTGGGAGCCACTGGTTCCCCTCCCCCGAGAAGGCGTACGCCGCGGACGTTCCGGCCGGAGTTGTCTGGCTTCGAGCCAGGTCGCTCCGTATCGTGTTGGAGAGACTACGTTACCATGCTGGCCTACTCTCTCGCACTCCTCCGCACGTCTCCCGTTTTCGGGGACGACCGCGATCCCGCGGAGAGAGAGGCGGGCCGTGGGCGGGCCTGCCCTCCGAGTGGACGGCCGTGTGGTCGGGGAGTCCTTGATTGGACTCCGGGCAACGGGTCGAGTCGCGGCGCGAGCTCGTCCGACCGGCGATGACTCCACGCTCGTGATTCCCCTGGCTCTGACAGTCGGCGTCCGCACTACCTGTGGACGTCCGTCTGCTGAGAGCCCTGGCCCCGAACTCCTGCGATGACGGGTAGCGGCGTGAGCTCGTCCGACCGGTGACGACTCCGCTCGCAATTACCCCTTTGGCTCTCAGGTCGGCGGGCGATGCGGGCACACTGTGTCCACGGCTCGCTTGACCGCAGTGTCTTGTTGGGGACCCCTGGTACTCAATAAACGCTGTTGGATACCGGGATCATCGTTGTTGGCATGGCGTTGGCCGAACCCGGCGCGGCGACCGCCCTCGCTGGTAGCCGTCGGCCGCGCGGTGGGACGGGCATCGGATTTCCCCTTTGAGCACCGGTCCCCAGACGTAAGGTGCGTAATCCTTCCTCCTTTTATTCCCACACAGTAGACTTATTTATGAGAAGAGTGTACAAGTAAAACGACTTTCTTGCACCACGACATAAACTTCGCAAGAATACGTCTGCTTCATCACACTCGCGGAACAGAAAAATAAGGCTGCAACTGCACTTGTTGCGCTACTTGTTGCACTTTACAGACTTTAGTACAGTTAGTTTCAGAACACTGTTTATGTGTAAAAGGGGCAAGCACAACACACATAAACTGAAACAAGCAAACAAAAAACTTGGGTGTAGGTAAGTCAGATTTTTATCACAGCGCTGACACAAATGTCAATGCTTTGCCTTCAAATACTTGGTGTGCATCACCTTTAGTGCTACATAAGCGTTAAAATTTTTTTCTAAAGTGAAACTAAACAACAATGTTGATAATAGAAAAAAATATTATGTGTAAACTTAAACATAGTAATTAAGGTTTCACAGCTTCAAGCATTCACATGGGAAGCTGGACACGTACGAATACATGAAAGGATAAAACATCAAGGACGGGTACAAAAACAGAACTTCTTTCATTTGGGGGAGAGAAATCATTGAATCATTGGCCATGGGGACTGTCAACAACGATGTTCCTGCACCCTCACTATCACTGAGAAGGACAGAGCTGGAATTCCTAACACCAGAGATGACTACATTACAGACACCTCGTCGTGACGCTAGTGCTTTTTTAACTTTTAAATTTATAGGAAATTTTCATTTTCTTTACCAATTTTTTCCTTTCCCCCTTCAAGCACGTTGAAACCAGAACGCTGAAACCCTTGGGTGGTGGTTTTATATTTTGTATAGTTCTATGTTGTTGCTAAATGAAAGAAGTTATCTTTCCGTTCCCGTCCTCGATGTTTTATCCTCATGTATTCGTATCTATTCACCAACACGCTCGTTTCCAACTATTACTGCTGAAAAGTAAATGGGGTATTTCTCACCCCAAATAGCTCTCAGGTGTCCATAGCGTGTATTCCATGAGGCTCGAGCAATCAAATAATATCACAGACAATCACATACGCACAACCAAATTACATATAGGCACAACCAAACAACAATTCTGCAACCACTCGCTTCCTCTTCGAGTTTGGGTTTTCTCTGGTGGTGTGCACACTTGACAAGTTGATCGGGCACCTCAGAAACCTCGACGGAACTACTCCAGTGCTAAAACGCGCCCGGTAGTGTCGTCGGTGTTGTTTATTTGCTTCAAGTACAACGTACAGGATACTTGCGGAAAAAGCTGTCACAAGGCCAGCTTGACAAAGCCACAGGCCCCCCATTGGCATATATGTAGCACAAAAAAAAAAAATCAACATACCACACAGTTTACAGCATTAAACAGAAAAAAAAAATCAATAAAGAGATGCAACAATGGACACTGTCAAATTACGTCGCAACCACGAAAAAGATACCTGGAGAGGCATTAAAAAAAAAAACCAAGATCGCGTACATGCACAACAACTCTCAAGGTTTAATAATATATTACACAGCATTTTTTTCTATATAAGAACTGTCGACTGGGTGCTGAAATAAAAACGCAATGCTTTAAACGTGATATCTAAAAGCTAGACATTTTCGGCAGCTAATCTATTTAGTAAACTTGGTGGTTTGTTTTTCAACGTACCTTGCCCGTAGATTGTTCTACGAGTGCTAACTTTCCAAGGCTCACTATGGCGCGTTGTGTAGGCTGCAGCATTACTTTGTAAGTTAGCTAGTTCTTTTAAAAACGATGGTTTAGTTTTGACTCTTGTTTATATGCTTTAGAAAGCCGATAATCGTACATTTTTTTTTGATTGGTAATACATTATATTTTACGAACAACTCATGTGTGTGAAAGTCAGACGGAACATTTTCAACAACTCTTAGGAACCGTTTTTGTAAGACATGTATTTTATGTAGATTAGTTTGAGTTGTGGATGCCCGCACTAAATGACAGTAGTTAAGCCCAGATGAAAACAAACTGTTATAAATAAAAATAATAATATTTCGTGGTAGTATATGTTGACGTTGGAATTCTCCCGGAGCACTTCAGCGTCCGTGAAGTGTAGCTCGCACAACTAAAAAAATAAAAGCGCATTCGTGTAAGCAACGGGAGGCGCGAGTGAAGATGCTATATGAGAGTGAACAAACGAGTGGAAGTAGTGTGTTTCAGTCATTTAACGAACTCGAATAGACCTTATGCGAAATTGCTTGGTGGGCAGACAACACTGAGAGCGTCGCCATTTTAATTCTGGCAAGCGTCGTCGCTACCGAAGCACGGTGGAGGCATCGGAGACACGTGCACAATACACCCGCACCCATTCGATTACCAACTATTAAGCACCTTGCCTATTTACAAAAAGGCCAGGGTTTACGTACCTTGAATCGCAGACGTTCGTCCGCACCGAAGAAGGCAGTGTGTAAGCTTCCACAGCGAAGCGTATACCTAGGACTTGTTCCGCTGCTTCAACGAGGTTGTAGCCAGCGTGCACAGTCTTCCGAGAGTTTTGCCAGACAGTTGCAGTAGGTTGTTTAAACTGTTCGTCCACATTCCATGGTCGGAAGTCGGAAAACACAGCTGCCGCGCCATTGTGTGCGATGGCGCGGCAGCTGTGTTTTGCCGAGAGGAAGAACGACAAAGAAAGCAGACGATGGCCTCTTCGTTTTGCCGTGACATGTTGAAGTTCCTCGAGCGCTTGTCAACATTACTTAATTTTGTCAATGCACGATTCCGTTTTTTTTTTTTTTGCAAGGTAAGAGTAAATAATTGTTATTTATATAGACGCAGATATCGGCGGTCCTGCAGTAGGCGGTTCCGATGAGCCCATATCGCTGGCGACGCCTTAATATGCACAAAGAAGCAACAAAACATCACTACCTTAAGGTAGAGACCTTTCAAGTGATGTTTTGTTGCTTCTTTGTGCCCAGTAGCCAATATATCGTCCTTTCTATTCGACTTAACATATCCCCCCTCCCCCCCCCCCCCCCCCCCCAAAAAAAAAAAAAAAGCTTTGGGTTTTGTTTTTTATTTAGCCGAGTAAAGAATAACTTTTTTGTTGTTTTGATTGCTACCTTTAGATTATTGTTAACTTCCTTTAACTGCTGTTCACTTCGTGGAGAGCTATTTTTTCTAAGTTGCCTATAAGCACACCTCGCTCTCCCTGTAAGCTTACGTATCTCGGAATTAAACCAGGGCTTCTGTATCTTTCTTGCCGTAGAAATCTTGAAGGTACAAAAGTTTCGATTAGTTTCAATATTTTCTCACGAGAATTAAATATGTATCGAGTTCAGTGGAAATAGCTTCGAAATTGCCTTTTTCGTACATGAATACTTTGCTTGGAACTTGTACCTGCTCCGGTACGCCCGATACGTTTAGTTCTGTAACAACCGCACTATGATCACTGATTCCAGGATACACCCTAACATTAGTTATACTATTAGGATCGTTACACAACACTAGATCCAATGCTGGATTCAACCTCGTTGGATCCAACACAGATTGGTGAAGGCGAAACGTACCTAATACTTTTGTAAACATGGAGTAAACTCTGGATCTATTGGCTGACCTTGCGCCAGCGGTCCAATCAAATTCTGATACGTTAAAATCTCCGCCCAGGAATATTCCGTCAGGTATTTTCGATAAACAATAGATCCTGGCGCGAAGACCTCGTTATTATAAACGGTATCGTATAACCAAGGTTCGGTGCCCATGGCAATTTGTGGCTCAGTCGCAACCAAACAGCAAATTCTTGATCAGTACGGCCATATACAAGCAGTACTAAAGGCGCTTTTGGCGAAATGGGGGCGTCATACCCACTTGGACTAGCGTTAACACACGAGTTTCGTCATCCCCGTTCGCCCTGAGAACCAGAACCTTCTGAGAAGATTCTGGTTCTCAACGTGTATTGCACACAACCAAAATCTTGGTAAAGCCTGGCAGTTCGATGGTGGAGCAATAGAGTGCCCGGTCGCAGATTTGGAGCGCGAGGATCTGATAGCACGGAGAGGAGCATTTCTCGGGGAGCGTGTAGTCAGCGCACAGCTTTTGCAGCGGCGAGGACCCGAAGCATGGTTTTCAAACCATGGCCTCCGAGAACCCGAAGCGCGCGCGCTTCGGGATCTGAAAAGAAGCGGTAGCGCGAGGAACGCGAGAAGCACGAGCGGACATTCCATCGCTCGGGACAAGTGTGTTTCGGCGTCTCGCCGCAGCGGGGCGCCCATTACATGCCTCTCCTCTCATTCGTTGTCTGCCGCTCTACCTTCTTACTTTCGGCGGCCGCGTCTCGTGGCGATCTGCCAGGCTTTGGCAGTATAGAGGAGGCTATGGCAATACACGTTGCATAAGTGTTATGGAAGCTTATCGTAAGCTCACGCTGAGGAGGAAAGGACTTCAGAGGGATACTATAAACAAAATTTCGGCGCTTATTTTTTGGTCTATACGTGTTCAAAGGAGCAGTATCACATCGAACACCCCAATCTCTCGTTGAAAAATACACGAAATGGAATTTTAAAGCGAATTAAACGATTAGCAAATGACACCTGGTGGATGTCGTTAAAGCCTCGTTTGTAATGTCCGTCTAGGAACGTTGACAGGCAGTGACAATGCTTGTCTCGCCTAGAACTATATATCCTCACTGATGTTCCATGCATGCAAGCATGTGCAGCGTGCCCGTGAAGCGTTGGCAAGCTTCTAATTGCACACACTTGCCCGCACGAGCAGAGACGTGGTGGCGGCGATTGCAAACAGATGACCTGCTTGCAGTCGTCTGGTAGATGTCAGCCTCGCCGCAGTTTTGCTCGTCCGGCTCGTCCCGAGACAGGTTAGGCCAGGATTACGCCGGAAGTCACGTGCTCTCCACTGGCTCCTCTCCGAGCGCTTGCAAGAATCCAAGTGGGATCCCTACTTAACCTTGAACCGCGCGCTCAGGTGAGGCGGATCTACTATCCAGCCAGGACGTTCGTTGCTTGCCGTACAATGTTGCCAAGCGTCTCTTGCGAAAGAGAATAATATATATTAACAAATACAAGAATAAAAAAAAAAACAGATCGAACTTTTATTGCTTTTGGAAACGTTTTAGCACGTGCTGCGTGGCTATTTTCATCCCAGTTAAAACCAAAAGGAAAATATAAACGCTTGCAAAGACGGCAAACAGAAGGGACGTCAGAAGCCGCATGGCCATTGCAGCAACGATGGCTGCGCTCGAGGCAGCGCTGGCTTTCACGACGTGCTGGGATCATAGAGTTATGCTGTAATAGAAGATGCGATCGTTATAAAGTCAGCTTCAACCCTTAAACATCCATGCCCCATCCTACAATATTTGATTGTACGATTGTGTGTGGATACCTCACACTCAGTTTCGAAGCAGTAAGTACGTCGCTAACGTGCGCTAACGTCGGCCATCGGCGATGCAGCAGACGCCGCCATTTTGTCCTCGCCCACCTCAATGACGTGCCCCTATCCCACCTCAACATGGCGGAAACGTTACGCGGCGCCAGCATTGGTCACATTGGCAGCTCACAAAAGCCTTTCTTGCAAACTTGTATAACGAAAAATACTGGGTGATTCAAGGAGTGGCCAGGCTCTTTAAATCGACCGCAAAATTCGGTTTCTTAACCTATCGCGTTCCGATTTTGTACAGCGTTGGCCACAGGTGGCGCATTTTTTCTATAAAATTCGCAAAAAGCGAGCTGAAAGGGATACTGAACCAAAGAATTTAGTGTCCATAATAAGTGGCGCACGTTCTTTCCACGAGCCAGCAGCCGCCGGTGTGCGCGAGCACACGCAACGAAAATGACGTCAAAGACCATCATTCGCGCTTAAGAGGACAGTGAAATGCATGGGCTTCGCGCAAAATAAGAATAAATACAGGCTTTTCATCTCTACAAGTGAAAGCTACGTGCTTGTTAGGCCAGTTAATCGCTTACCTTTTACACCAGACACCACTGTGTAGATGAAAAACTTGTCTTTATTCTCCTTTGACCTGAAGCCCATACATTTCACGGTCAACTTAACCGCGAATGGAGGTCTTTGACGTCATGTTTGTTGCGTGTGCTCGCGCACACCGGCAGCTGCTGGCTCGTGGAAAGAACGTGCGCCACTTATCATGGACACTATACTTCGTCTCACCTTAGTATGGACTATTGTTAGCCGCGCGTGCTAAAAGCTCGAGCTAGTCGCTTTAAATGAAGCCGCGGCGGCTGCACGAGCGCTCGTGCAGCAAGTGCTCTAGTCAAGGCAGTCAAGGCTGGTCGCTCGCGCTAGCACAGCCTCCGCAGTTAGTCCATGCTAGGGTGAGACGAAGTATAAATTCCTTGGTTCAGTATCCCTTTAAAGGGGTACTGAAGCGAAATTTCAGCGCTCATTTTCTTGCTTGAATGTGTTGCATGTTGCACCCTAATCTCAAAAACACCAGTCTTCCGTTGAAAGGCACAAGAAAACTAATTTTAAAGCTAAATAAACGATCTTCCAATGTGCACCTGGTGGATGCATGCGGAGCCTATTTGGGAGGTAGTCTAGCAACGTTGTGGAATCTGCTACGTAGTCGTGACGTAGCAGATTCCTCTGGAGCAGCGCCGCTCTTTGGAAGTACGCTCAACTGTTTAAAGTCACCTCGGCCTGAACGTGTTTGCCCCTTTTCGAATGAATGCGAAAGCTTGATAATGTGGATGCTTGGGCAAGTCGGTAATTCATGCTTGGATGGAACAGCGCGGATAAACAGTCACACTCACATGCACACAAGAAGCAAACAGACTCGCAGCGCTGACTTTCAACTCAGTTCTATAATTCTTCTTCCTCAAATCTTCTTCTTCACCTTTGCCGTTAATGAGAACAATTTAAATTGTTACACACCAGAGACCAAATAGCCAATACACATTAAAAATAACTAATAATTAAATAAATCATGCAAAGACAACTAAAGAAAATAATACTAAAAAAATTAAAAATTAAAAATTAAATGTAAAAAATAATAAAGCGAAAAATTTCTCATCACTCTTGGTGCTTTGATGATATCTCTAGATAAACCAATAGAACCTTTTCAAAAGTCAGAGTCACCTTGTGGCAGTCCCATGAGCTCCAATATTGCCGCTCTAATGGCGGGGATAGAAGATCATGCTCGGCTAAATCAAGCACCCTCCATTTCGTGAGTCGAAGGTGACGTAAGGGGACCAACACCTTTTTCCCTTTCTGCTCTATGCTTTCAAAGACGTTCGCATTTTCTGGTGCGGAGAAGCTGTGTAGTGCCGCCATTAAAGCGTCGGGTTTGGCTCTGCACAGGGTGGGTAGACTGACTTTCGGGAAGGGTCTATTCCTTCTTTGACAAAGCTACGGATGATACACTAATACCGCTGTTACACGGGCACACTTAAAGGGATTGTCCGGTGAAAACCGGAAGTTCTTAAGATTTTGTGATGGTTACCTGGTGGGAGCCTAATGATTAACATAGGCCATTTTTATTCCATTAAACGACACCCCAATTTAGTGTAATCAACGACGGATAATTGAACGAAACTCCATGCCGAATTTCGCAAGTATCAACGGCTGCACTCCCATGCCTGACGTGACGTCACACCAGTCTTGCAATTGTCATATCCTATGCCTCATTCCTCCGTGGGAACACAGTGTTCCCGACGCACCGCAGCATTCTATAGACCATTCTAAAAAAGAGCGTGTGGCCGGTGCCATTTTGAGTGTTCGTGCGTATGGCGCGTTCTTTGCTCGCTTTCCGAAGCGACGAACACGCACGTGCTGGACTGTGAAGATCGCACGCTGGACTGTGATTTTGTAAACATTAGAAAGGTCTATATTACTCGCCACTGTAAATGTCGCGGAGAAGTGTGGAGCGTGACAACCGCACAACGAAAATACCCTTTTATTCTAAAAAAAAAAAAAAAAACAATCTAGCGCAGCAGCGAGGGTGAACCACGTCGTACCGCTCACGCGGAGGACAAAATTCGAAGTGCACTTCAGTTCGGCGCGTTCTTTGCCTGATGTTACCTCAGAAACTCCGCTTCCCTGAAGGTGGAAGAGGAAAACGCCGTTTATGCACGCTTGAGTTAAAATACAATTACTCCTCCAGGGAAGCACACAAAATTCAGATTTGTCGTGGAAGATGCTCCTACAGCCATTGACAACGAGGTCTAAATGTTTTCATGAATACGAAAATTGACCGGATAATCCCTTTAACCGCGGTTAACTCAGCTTAACTGCTGTTACGCGGCACCACTGATACCGCACTATACTCTCGGAGAGCTATTTTAGAAGAAGTGAAGAGCGCGCGTGCACTGCTTTGATGGGTGCTCCAGGTGCTCAAGCGCACGTTCGCCCATAGCTTTGACTGCATAGCCGCAGAATGTTTTCGGCAAGTATTGTGCGCTGACTGTGGCTTAGCGTAACTGCAGTTAAGTTTGCCCGTGTAACAAGGGTATAACACATTGTTTGTCCAACCTGGCTTTGTCGAAGAAGCTTTGTCAAAGAAGGAATTGGTTTATCTAGAGATATCATCAAAGCACCAATAGTGATGAGAAATTTTTCGCTTTATTATTTTTTTAAATTTAATTTTTAATTTTTAATTTTTTTGTATTATTTTCTTTAGTTGTCTTTGCATGATTTATTTAATTATTAGTTATTTTTAATGTGTATTGGCTATTTGGTCTCTGGTGTGTAAACATTTAAATTGTTCTCATTAACGGCAAAGGTGAAGAAGTTGAAGATTTGAGGAAGAAGAAATATAGAACTGAGTTGAAAGTCAGCGCTGCGAGTCTGTTTGCTTCTTGTGTGCATGTGAGTGTGACTGTTCATCCCGGCTGTTCCATCCAAAAATGCGAAAGCGCGAAAGTCAACCAGACGCCATGATGGACTCGTTGAGGCACGTCGCGGGGTTGCTCGTGTGACTTTGCTGTACACTTCAAAGCCGCTCACACGACAGGTGAAACGCCCGTCACCCCGCGGGCACTTCCAACGGCTCGGTTGTAACGCGCTGACGGTATTGACACCACTACAACGCTGACAACGCCACCAGCGGCAAAGCTCATAACCAAGCCTGTCTTGCCACGTCACGGATGCGGGGAGTCTTTTTTGTTGTTTTTGTTTGCGCCGGATATCCCATGACGAATCGCGCCCTCCGCTCGCTTCTCTTCGAGCGCTCACTCGAGTGCACCGTTTGGAACGAAAAATATAGCCAATCGTTCAAAATACAAACGTGCGATTATGAATTACGGTTATTATCCGTCATGCTTGACCCATTTCCGAATGAAATTTGAATATTTCAATTTTTGCTTCCGTACCCCTTTAAAGGGGCCCTGCAAGGACTTTTTTGCTGGTTTTTAATTTGCACCGAACCTGAGCGCACTGAACGTAGTAACTTAGTGAAACTTTTCTTTTCTCGAAATTCGCTTTATTTTAAAAGTTATAGGCAAATTAAAATTACAAAAACAAGCAAAAAATAACCTCCCTCATGACGTTCTTGGTTGCTCGAGTGGCCGTGAACTAGAGGAGGGGTAGTGGGCTCATCGCGAGCGCTCACGGCTGCCGTACTCCGTGTCGACGGCGCAAGAGGGCGCCACTAAAGCATATTCTGGATAGGCTGTATGCAGCGGGCAGCCAGAGCGGCTCTCATTGCATTTGCTGCGCGATTAAACACTAATTCGGCATGACACTTCATTGGCCACAAACGACAGCAAACACGGGGTAAAGATCAGTTCAGAATGGAAGTCACTTAGTGCTGCCATACCGCGAAACGGCCAAACCGCAATACAAAGCTTCTCGCCGAAGACTTTCGGAACGCTCGGAGCCGGTCGGATCCTCCTGCCCATACGACCGCAGCGCCGCCGCGTACATCCGGGACCTTTCCGTGTCGGCGCCTGATCCCACTACTCCTTTCTAGTATGCGCCGCCTTTTCCCACCGCTTGGTGGCGGGTATGTCGACGGGTTATTTCTTGTTTCCGTACTTTATAAACTGCATTCGTTTCTTTTCTGATCTAAAATACTGAACAAAATCTACTTTTATAAATAATTGAAACGGTTCGCGCCACTTATATTTTGTATTTCGACTAAAAAGAAGCTTTTAGCGGCTCTGACCAGTAGTAACACCAGGACCAAAGACGTCACATTTTGCGCGCTTTGGGTACCGCGGGTCGCCCTCGTCGGTGGAGGAGGTTTCCGCGTCGTCCGGTTAAAATATGACGCACTGATATTTAGTTACTCTCTCCGTGCCCGCTGGCTTGCCCAAACTTCAAGAGACGTGGAAACCGCAAAAAAGGTAGACGCTTAAATACGATTGCAGGGCCCCTTTTAAGAGCCTCTGACACGCCAAAAAAATTTTTTTTTCATGCTAAACGTTGCAATGGCATATCAGGACATTACAAAAAAATTGTTTCACTATAGAGTTGCGTAGTATTTTTATAAAAAATAGAAATACGAGGCCCAATTCAAAGTTCCCGCCGTGCACTGTGACGTAGCAGTGTACCGCAAGGTGTCGGGGCGGTCAGAAAGGAGGCATCGAGCTACGTCACTAATAGTGGGTTAACCGGAAGTCGCGTGAGTTTCACTCCTCGTGCTCTCCGCGACCGCGCCTAAGACTTTTTTTTTCGTTTTATTATTCTGCTCTTCGTACGAGCGATCGTAGAAAACGAAGTTTCAGTTCCACTATACCCGTTTTCACCTTAAGAAAAAAGTGGGTGTGTCTCCTCGTCGCATGCTTATTGGTCGCATGCCGTCGCACATATTATTCCGTTCTGCAAAGTAGTTCCGATAAAAGTTTGCTCTCAGGAAGCTAGCGTTATTTAGGCTTAGATAAATTTGTTATTCACAGTAGGATAAATAATATACCTCCCTAGTATGCGTGTATTCACGTAATTCAACGCCTCACAAGATCTGAGGATCGATGTTCGTAGCCAGCCGGCCAGCCGCTGTCGCTCGCTTTCCAAAATGGCGACTCCAACAACTCCGGCTGATCAGTCCGTGTTGTCAGCACTCTTTCCTGAAGACGTTTCCCCTCGGGTGTACTACAAACGTCACGCAAGTGGAAATTTTCTGTCGAGCCAAACAAGGCAGTGTGTTTTGAACGTTTATTCTTGGATGCGGCGGCAGTACCAAGAAAAATATGTGGTGGAAGTCGTCAATCTGACTGCCGCCGCGACGGGGTTAGCTCGGTCTACGAGATCAAGCGTTGCTTCAAACGTTCCAACGGAGCTGTGAAATCTTCTTCAAAGAAGCGCCCGAAATTCGCTGAGAAAAGGAAGAGGATTTCAAATCACGACGCGTGCACGTGTACGACCGTGAGAAGCTGCCTGCACAATTTCTTCCATCGGGGGGAGATCCCAACGTTGAAGAAAATCGCCGCTCGTCTCCAAGAAGACGACGTGCTGCCGTCCTGTTCCGGGACTACCCTGTGTCGCCTGCTGAAGGACATGGGTTTCGAGAAACAGAAACGGAATTGCAACTTCTTCCCAATTGAGATTGAGGACATCGTCGAGTGGAGGTGGCGGTATTTGAGGGCAGTCGGAAAGCACAGAGCCCAGAACCGCAAGATCTACTTCCAGGACGAGGCTTGGGTGAACGCCGGCCTCACAGTTGACAAGGTGTGGACTGACAGCACCATAAAGTCAGCAAGGCAAGCCTTCATGTCTGGACTGACAACCGGGCTAAAGGCTCCTTCTGGAAAAGGTGAAAGAGTCATTGTCACCCACGCAGGTAGTGACACTGGCATCGTGTCCGGCTGCCTGAACGTGTTCCGTGGGAAGAAAAAGGGGGACTACCACGATGAAATGGACTCGAACAGGTTTAAAGCATGGTTTCTTCATCTGCTGGACCACATCGAGCCTAACAGCGTAATTGTTATAGACAACGCGCCGTACCACAGCAGAAAGGCTGAAGCTGTTCCCACAACTGCAACAAAGAAGGGCGAGATCCAGCAGGGGCTCTCTTCCAAGAGCCTAGACTGGACTGCCACAATGGAGGAAAAAGACCTTCTGAGCATTGTGGCAATGGTGAAGGATCGCTGCACAAAGTACAAAGTTGACGTCACGGTTACGGACGCCGGACACACAGTGTTGAGGCTCCCACCGTACCATTGCGAACTAAATCCCATAGAGTTGATATGGGCACGAGTCAAGCAGGAGGTCGCCTCCAAGAACATCACATTCAAGCCCAGTGACGCTGAGCGGCTCTTGAGGGAAGCAGTGGACAACGTAACAGCTGTCCATTGGCATGACTGTGTAGAGCATGTGAAAAAAAGGGAGGCGAAGTTTCGAGAACGTGATGTCCCAGAGTCGAACCTCGAGCCAGTCATCACACCCCTCGATGCAAGCGACACGGAGGAAGATAGTGGAGACGACGACGAAGCTGACGAAGAGGACGAGGGTGAAGAGATCTTCGGTGTTGAGCCTTTAGAATGGAATTGACCGTGAACTAATGTCCCCCTAGGACATGTTCTCTCCTGAAAGTGGCTAGAACTTTTGACTCTGTTTGTCATACCCCAAAACACAAAGCGGTCCTTTTAAGGACCATTCACATACTGCAAAATAGGATTCCCGACTTCATACACGCCTAACCTCCAGTGTCATGTTGTTGTCGTGATTCTACCTTTCATTACGTAATAGCCTTGTTCATGGCTTTTCGAGGTCTTTGAAATCAGCTGTATGTATTCCACTGCACCGTGAATAACCAGTACAAAGATTCACCCTACAAAAAAAAAAAAAAGTTTGCAGTTGTACTGCACTCGCTAATTTGCCCATCTACAGCAGAGGTGTCAGGCGCCATTTTGGCTTTTTGCTTTCTAAACATATATGCATACAATTACACTTTAAGGGTCGTTTTCATTCAAGAAAGAAGACATAGTGTTGGCGGCATGCCGAAAGTGGACCATTGTTCTGCAATGTGACCCTGAGCGTAACATTTCACTTGCTCACCTCATGCATATTCAGTGTCGCTTACACTTTATTTTGAGGTCTAAACATTATGTTCAGCCCAGTCTTTCATTAAGATAGCTCCGCTATTGCAGTTATCAGTGCTCCAGGCGGTTTGTGGGAAAGTAAACTCACAAACTGCCATCCACATGCCTTAGGGTCGCTCTGGCAATAAACGTATCTCACATCCATCATGCTGTTTAAAATTATAATCGGAATTCTTACCGCCACCCCACACAGGCCCACTCGGGCAACAAGCAGAAGCTTGTATGGGATCCTGGAAGAGTGTATCTCGCATCAACCACGCTGTTTCTGCTTATAATCCGGATTTGTACCACCATCCTCACACTACGGAACTTAAGAGAACACAATTAAAGAATAAAAATTGAAATTCACCGCGAAACACAAGGAAACCGATTACCCATTGAATATATACACGTGAACGTCAACGCAATAACGTAAACAAAGGTATATTAGGACAGAATAAACTATGGAAACTTACGTTCGTGGCTAGGTAGCAGATCTGATCAATCCCAGTTCATCAAGTTTGCGGCGATGTCGATGATGTCAGCTGATCTTTTTGCTTTAGTGCTCCATGGTTGCCGTTAAAAACTGTAAATACGCTAAAACGGGCGGACATTAATTTTTTTTCTCATGGTTGTTTTAGAAAGCCGACGTTATAAACAATGTTAGATATAAAAATATATGTTTATTGAA
Organism: Ixodes persulcatus; assembly: GCA_013358835.2. Classification (NCBI taxonomy): domain Eukaryota; kingdom Metazoa; phylum Arthropoda; class Arachnida; order Ixodida; family Ixodidae; genus Ixodes; species Ixodes persulcatus. Next base: position 326,271 of record JABSTQ010009507.1, read on the forward strand.
AACAGTTTAAAGAAGCGATGCAAAATTGTGCATAGCATAAGCATGTTTATTAGAAACAAACGCTATTTAACGAGGTATGTTCTAGCTTGTTGCCACTAGGGAATGCTGCAGTGCTAAATTCGTTTTGGTTTCGGTCTCTAATTGTGGATCCCACCACCTACCGACGGAGAGTGGTGAAGTCTACGTGATATCGCGCCATTTCATTGGTGGAAACCCAGAACCCTCCGCCACCGGCCGGACTTGTTTTACTTCGGTTCTTAAGGTGAAAACGAGTATAGCTCTTTATCCCTGCACAGTTGGTTAGTTTGGGTGCTGTAAAATTTGAGGACGAAGAGTCAGTGGATCGACGTGATGGAGGTCAATGATGAAAGCGTTGCGAGTACAAGCCAGCGTACGAGTGCATGCCGTCAGTCCGATGATACAGGGCTATACTGGGCGCAAAACAAGCTATCAAGTTTTGAAAGAAAAAAAAAATTTAGAACGCTCGCAGAAATTAGGATTGCTAGCATAAGACACGCCCGATCGCATTGCTGAAGGTTGAGACACCGAGGTCGTTGAATCATCGGATACTCTCCAGGCTGTAGATGCCTGCCGTCTAAAGAATACGAACTGGTGAGTGTACCAAGTACAAGTAAACGTCGAGCACACAGTACGTATTTTGTCTAGAACATGAGTAGAACTTGTTTACTGGGTGCTCATGCGGCCGATGTATGTCTCTCAGAAATGCATGCAGTGTGATCTCTTCTTCAGTTGCAGAAATACCGGGACAGTCCCTCACACAGCACCTTCTAGGCATTGTAGTTGATTACGTCAATTCACTGACTCCGCTTCTTCTACCTTTACAGCAACATTAAGCGATGAAAAGCAAATAAAAGAAACCTTGTCTGCTTGGATCGCTCGTGGAGGTGCGGAGAATAACAAAAATATTTAAAAAAATATTACACGCGCTCGCGGTAAGCACGAGGAGGGATACAACTCACGCGACTTCCGGCGATGCCTCCCTTCTGACCGCCCCGACACCTTGCGGTACACTGTTACGTCACAGTGCACGGCGGGAACTTTGAATTGGGCCTCATATTTCTATTTTTTATACAAAAACTACGCAACTCTATAGTGAAACAATTTTTTTTGTAATGTCCTGATATGCCAATTCAACGCCTAGCATGAAAAAAAAAAAATTTTTTTTTGGCGTGTCAGAGGCCCTTTAAGCCTGAGCTCCATGGAACGAATTATGCGACGAATAACTGGCGAACGCCACCCGACGGCACGCTCGCTTTGCGCGCGACGTAGCATCCACTGTGTTGATTCCACGCGCAGAGCAATAGCCGCCGGGCAAAATTCGTCGGTTATTCGCAGCATATTCGTCCCATGGAGTTCAGCCTTTACCTGAGAAAAAAGTGAAAAAAAAAAAAGACAAATGGAAACGCAGCGAAGCCACCGGTCTTCAAACAATAGGGCGCCCTATGGTTTGAAGACCGGTGGCTTCGCTGCGTTTCCATAGGAGTTAAGCCTTTTTCTTTTTTTACTTTTTCCTCAGGTAAGCTCGCTTTTTGCGAATTTTATAGAAAAAAGTCACCACCTGTGGCCAACGGTTAGTGTGATTCTGAACCAACAGATGGCGGTGGGATCGCCTTCCAGGTAAGGCCCCTGCTTCCAGGCCTGTACATCAATGCGAGAAATCATGTGTGGTGGCGCTTCGATACAGTGGGGTATTTTTCTATATCCTGAATTTGACATCCCTGGTCCTTCGCTTGTTTTTCTCTGCACGAGCTTCTTTGGAACGCGCACGGCTGCGCCAGTTCTCGCGCAAGGGGGCCAGTTGCCTACGCTCCGAGCTCACGTCTCCAGCAAATGTGGTCAGAACAAAACGCGAAAATCGCCCTGAGCCAAATGGCGAGACACATGCACAACAAAACAACCGACGCGTTGAAAAATATAAAATTGACTGTGCGCCGTTAGAGCCCCGCGTTGATTTCGGAGGCCAATTACGCAGCTTTCAATGTAATCAAATTTATATGACGGGCCGGCCCTTTTGTCGTGCATGTGTTTGGCACTTCGTGAATTTCCAGGAAAACGTGATGACGTGACAGTCTTGGGTTTCCAAAGTTCTAGCTTGAGGAATTAAATACCTCAAAGATCAAAAATGGGCGATCAGGTGTCTAATTTATGTAGCTGGCTGACATTGGTTTTATCGTGCGAGCGAAGCGGAACATGGAAGCGCGAGCATGCTGCCTTGAACTATTCTTCTAGTGAACAAGCGCACCGTTCAAAGCATGGTGCTTGCTTTTAGAACTTTTGGTGCGCTCAAACCTTTTAGAAAACAATTATAATCAATTCTGTTATTTGATTTCTTTTTATTAAGTGCGTCTATGTTTTTTTTTTGCGTGTGTTTTTTTTCTTTTGCGTTCACGTGCCATTTTTGTAGTTAGGATAATATTTTTCCAGAAGTCTGACAACTATAGTCTGTTTCATCATAAGTAAGAACCGCATAATCAAAGACGTAGACAAAAAAAAAAAAGAACGCTATCACGCGAACGCACATTAAAAATGCAATGTAACGGCGCATTCAAAATTAGTCGTTAGTTTTTTAGAGGGCAGCAGTTTCATAAGGCGACATTGTTACCCGCTGTAGATTATAAAAAGTGCAGTACAACTGTTAGCTTGGGACCGTTAACGTGCATTACGCAGTAGATGTGATACACGATCGCACGACGGTAGGATGCAGATGGGCGACAGAGCCCAGGGTCCCTGCTAGAACCCCTTGATAAAGGCGTTTTTTACAAGCACCGCCAACCATTGTTGTGGGAACGCGCAAGACAAGTGCCACGAGCGGGTGTTCCGCCGCCATTCGCTTCCAAGGGCCAGTCATTTTAGTGCTGCGCCGCCATTTGCCTCCAAGGGCCGCTCGAGACACGGGCCTCATGCACTGGCACATTGGACGTTACTTGAAAGACCAACGCAAACACATCGAGGTAACGTTGGCTTTAGTCCCAACAGGTTCTGCAGCGTGAGCTCCGTGCTTTGAACGCAGCTCGCGCTCTCGCATTTCTCCACGTGCTCTGATCTGCGGTGCCACAACACACTCGGCCAACGATCCCCCACAGCACTTGGTTTAGCCTGTGAGCTAAACCAAATGAGCTACGCTTAGAGTGTCGGCCCTTTTTACCCCGATATTGTTATGGGCGCCGCCATCTTGGTGGTTAGTACAAATCAAACGCTACTTCAGATCGTCATGATTCAAAAGGGCGACTTCCTCAGCACTAGTTTCGGTGTTAGGAAGCTCACGTAATATCGCTTTACTTTGTCGCGAACTGTTTAAACATTTGTGGAGAACGGAAAAGCGTTTCCTGTGATTTCAGATAAAACTTCTGATAACTGACAACCATAATTTTAAGCACCAAGATTTGTATGAAGTGTAGCTTATTTAGTGGCTTTAGTTTAGCCCGACCGCACAGGCACAGAAAAAGAACGAACGCGTGCTTGACCTCGCGCTCTTGGCGCTGCTTCGGTGGCTTCATCAGCCCGTAGCGTTGGCTGCGCTCCGAACTAAGGTGAAGCAAAGCAAATATTCAGTACTATTTAGGGTTTTACAAGCCAAACCAACACAAATCACTTAACACGTCCCAATAAAAAAAAAGGGGGTTTATTTTGTCTAACTGGAGATATTTTGACTAGCAACCGAAATCTCACATTCGCCTCCATCATATTGCGGGCACCTCGGCTGCTATTTAAACCCAAGAAATATAGATTCATGAGCCAGCGCGTTGGCTCCGAGACACTGAGACGTTTTAATGTTTTTGCGTTTTGTTTTAATATCATTGCCACTTAAGAGCCATCGAGATGGTTTTTGAAACAAAATATAGTCGAACCATTCCGACAAGCATAGTTTGATTGCGAAAATGATTTTTGCAAGTGATGAAAACATTCAAATGTTTTCGCATACGTGGTCGAATCCCTTTCATGGTGCCTATTTCATTTGGATCGCGTCAGGCATATATTCCGACGCACAGTAGAACGCGCGTAAAAGCAGATCCGTGGCATCTGACACCCTGACATTTGGCGCTTTTTCTTTCTTTCACGTGGCGTTCCAAGCGGCACGGGACGGAAAATGCACACACATCAAGCTATTCTTAAACACGTGTCGCCATCTGTATTTTATATCAAGAAACTGCAATTCGCCGTAACTGAATGGGAAAAGTTTGAGGTCTAATAACATTTTTAACGTGTAATATATCAATATGGAAGTTCTGGACAATGTAATATCGAAGGATGATTAATAATTTAATGTCTCGTAATTTTGATTAGTTGACGTGATTCCGTTTTTATTGCACAATTAAACATTACCATTTTAAACTTTATTTATTATTTTAAAATTTACAAAATCTGTACAATTCGTTGCTTACTTTTTGAATTCAATATATCCAACCGAACGCTCACGTAAAATATCGTGGACGATGGGACGTCAAAACTCGACAAATATTTTTTTTTAAATATTAGAGGCTAAGGTCTATTAAAGGCGGACTAATTAACTAACAACTCAAAATATTCGTAATATTGCCGCGCGCGCAGCTTGCCAAGTAGGCAGCGCGCGCGTGGCCGAACGGTTATCGCGCTTGTCTCCCACGCGAAAAGCCAGGGTTCGATTCCTGGCCGCGGCTACACATTTTTTGTTGACACTGTAATGTGACGTTCTGGTAAATTCGAGAACCGTCTTGCTGATTCCAGGTTAGAATGTTCTAGGCACCGAACCTTCTACGCCGAATGCTCCAGAAGCCCACGCGTGTACAAAAGCGGCTCCGCGTGGCAAGCTGGGGTCAGTTTCGCCCCAGCGTTCGACTTTGCTATCACGCCGATCTCGACGCCCGCGACGCTCTGTTCTCTTCTGTTGTTATCTTTTGTTTTCCTTTTATTTTTGGGCACAAGTTCGCCCCATTAAACGTTTCAGTTTCCCCCAGTTATTCTTTGTTTTCTTGGCTGTTCCACCGTGACATTTTGGTGGAGGTGCGGGGTACTTTTGCATTCTATGCCTGTGGACCGTACCCCTCCGAAAACACGCCGGCCAAGTGACGTTCTCAGCCCCGGGAGGCTACCCTTCGCAGAAGACCAAACCAAGGCCCGGTCAAGTCGCCGTAACCAAGGCCTACCGCCGGAACTCGGACCACTGCCGCAGAAGTCAAAGAAGAAGACCGCAACGATGACCGCTCCGCCCGTCGTTGTCCTGCCTGTCGCTCCCCGATCGCCGACGCCTTTCCACGGAGAAATCTATGAAGACGTCGAGGACTGGCTTCTTCACTATGAGCGCGTGGCCCGCCACAACGGATGGAACGTCGAGCAACGCCTCCAGAACCTCTACTTCTCGCTGGAAGGCACCGCGAGGCACTGGTTTGAAAACCACGAGGCTTCGCTCACTTCGTGGGATATCTGCGCCACCGAATTGAAGCGAACCTTCTCAAACCAACACCGTCGACAGAATGCGGAGGACCTGCTTCAGACGCGGACACAAGCCCCCGACGAAAGCGTGACAAGCTACGTTGAAGACGTGCTTCGCCTGTGTACACGCGCCGACCCACAAGCCGCCGAGGAAAAGAAGTTGCGCTTCCTCATGAGGGGCGTCAAAAGCGAGATCTTCGGTGGCCTTGTCCGCAGCCCCCCCGACGACGGTAGACGGCTTCGTGACCGAGGCGGCCAACATCGAGCGAGCGCTGTCGGCCAGAGCTGTGCACTATCAACGACTCGCCGGTGTGTCGACGGTTCCGGGTGTCTCGCCACCTCGCTGCAATATCGACGGTGTCGGCATTGAACACTTTCGGCAGATCATCCGCGACGTCGTCCGGGATGAGCTCAGGAAGCTACTGCCGGCTTCTAACCGCCCGGCTTCGCTCTCGATTGCCGAGGTGGTTCGAGAGGAAGTACAGCGAGCTTGCCAGCCGGACACTCCCATCATCGTTCCAGCTCCCGAAGAACCGGCGCTGAGCTACGCCGCAATGGCCCGACGACACACGCCCGTTGCGCCGCAGCCGCGACGTGAGCCTTCAGCACCGAGGCAACCGCCCCACGTCCACCCAGAGCAACCTGCGCCGAGGAAGACGGACGTCTGGAGGACCGCCGACCGACGCCCGTTGTGCTATCACTGCGGTGAAGCCGGCCACATTTACCGTCGATGCCCCTACAGACAACTGGGGCTGCGCGGGTTCCACCCGAACGACCCGCGCCCAAGGTACGACGAACGCCCTCGCGACATCGAGGAGTACCTCCGACGCTCGCCCTCCCCCGTGTCGTCCCTCCGCCGTGAAGCCCGCTCTCCATCGCCACGACGTTCAGCGTCCCCAGCGCTCCGACCCCGCCGAAAGAGTCTGTCTCCCCTGCGTCGCCGGGAAAACTAAGTGCGGCAACGCCTGGAGGTGACGTTGCCGAAAACGACGGAAACAAACAGCCTCCAAGAACGCCGGAGTGCTCCCACTCTCCTGACGCCCCGCATCGCACCGACGCCCCTGCAACGGTGTCCAACAACCTAAACGTTGTTATCGACGGCCTCGACGCATCGGCACTCGTGGACACCGGAGCAGACTACTCAGTCCTGAGTGGGAGGCTCTCTCGCCGCCTTCGGAAAGTTACGACGTCGTGGGACGGACCGCAGATACGAACCGCCGGCGGACATCTCATCACACCTGTTGGCAGGTGCACCGCTCGCGTTGAGATCCACGGTGAAACCTGCCCTGTGAAGTTCGTCGTTCTGCAAGACTGTTCGAGGGACGTCATTCTTGGAATGGACTTCTTGTGTGAATACGGCGCCGTCATCGACCTCGGTGAGAACAGATTGACGCTGCGCAAGCCTGTTCTGCCTTCAGAGAAACCCCGAACAGCGTCAGCCGCCGTCCGAGTCGCTGCCGACCACGTGAACCTGCCGCCGCGATCAACTGTTGTCGTACCCGTCGTGACCGATGCAGCTACCTGCGGCGAAGTTGTTCTGGAAGGCAACCTCCAGTTGCTTCTAGGAAGAGGGATAGGCGTCGCACGAGGAGTAGCTGAACTTCAGGATGGCCGCACTGTGGTCTTCGTGACGAACTTCCGGAATGAAACGCAACACCTCACAAAAGGTGCAGCCGTTGGCCACGTCGAGGAACTCCGAAACTCCGCCGAAATCGCCACCATTACTGACGAATCCTCGCCACCTCAGCAAGACAGTACGTCGCCAGTGCAGCTCGACATCGACCCTAAGCTTCCGGACCCGAGACGACGGCAGCTGATTAACCTCCTCACCGAATACCGTGACTGCTTTGCGACGTCGTCGAAGGTGCGCCAAACAGCCGTTGCGAAGCACCGCATCGTTACCGAGGACGACGCGCGCCCTGTGCATCGATCACCGTACAGAGTCTCCGTTAAAGAAAGGGAGGTGATCCAGGAGCAAGTTCAAGAGATGCTGAACGACGACATAATCCAGGCATCAAGCAGTCCGTGGGCGTCTCCAGTCGTACTGGTTAAGAAGAAGGACGGAACGCTTAGGTTCTGCGTTGACTACCGACAGCTGAACGCGGTGACGAAGAAAGACGTCTATCCACTCCCCCGTATCGACGACACTTTAGACCGGCTGCGCCACTCCCGATACTTTTCATCGATGGACCTGAAGAGCGGCTACTGGCAGATCGAGGTCGACGAACGGGACCGAGAGAAGACAGCTTTCGTCACGCCGGATGGACTGTACGAGTTCAAGGTGATGCCCTTCGGACTATGCACGGCGCCAGCAACTTTCCAGCGTGTAATGGACACCGTACTGGCAGGACTGAAGTGGCAGAGCTGTCTCGTCTACCTCGACGACGTCGTAGTGTTTTCCGGCGACTTCGACGAGCACTTGCGACGACTCCGAGCTGTTCTCCAAGCCATACGGACCGCCGGACTCACCCTGAAACCGTCAAAGTGTCGGTTCGCCTATGACCAACTGAAGTTCGTAGGTCACGTGGTTAGTAACGAAGGCGTTCGCCCCGACCCAGAGAAGACTCGCGCCGTCGCAGCATTTCCAGCGCCGAGAGACAAGAAGGCCGTGCGAAGGTTCCTTGGACTATGCGCCTACTATCGGCGCTTCGTTCGGGATTTCGCAAGGATTTCCGCACCGCTAACAAACCTCACAAAGGACGCCGAGAAGTTCGAATGGGCCGAAGAGCAGCAGCAGGCATTCGACGAACTGAAGCGACGGCTGCAGACTCCTCCTGTTCTTGGACATTTCGATCAGGATGCGGAAACCGAAATTCACACGGACGCAAGTAACGCTGGACTTGGCGCGGTACTGGTTCAAGTGCAAGAAGGCACCGAGCGAGTTATCGCCTACGCGAGTCGGACACTGTCCAAGGCGGAGAAAAATTACTCCACGACTGAAAAAGAATGCCTTGCGGTCGTCTGGGCAATCGCAAAGTTTCGTCCGTACTTGTACGGGAGCCCGTTCCGTGTAGTCACCGACCATCACTCGCTCTGCTGGCTTGTGAACCTCAAGGACCCGTCAGGACGCCTCGCTCGATGGAGTCTCCGATTGCAGGAGTTCAACATGACTGTGGTCTACAAGTCAGGCCGCAAGCACAGCGACGCCGACTGCCTGTCCAGAGCCCCCGTCGAAACGCCTTCCGGCAGCAGCGACGACGATGACGACGAGTGCTTCCTAGGCGCAGTGAATACCGACGACATGGCACGACGTCAACGAGACGATCCTGAGTTGCGCGCGCTAATCGAGCACCTCGAAGGACGAGGGGGGACTGTCCCCCGTGTCTTCTCGAGAGTCCTGCCAACCTTCGTCCTCCGACAAGGTGTGCTTTACAAAGAGAACTTCGGGGACAACAACACACCGTGGTTGCTGGTAATCCCGACCGACCTTCGAGAGGAGATCTTTCAAGCATGTCACGACGACCCGACGTCCGGACACCTCGGTTACAGCCGAACACTGGCCCGTATTCGTGAAAAGTATTACTGGCCAAAGCTCCCCAAGGCCGTCCACCTCTACACCCGATCGTGCCACGAGTGCCAGCGACGTAAGAAACCGCCGACGAAGCCGGCAGGTCTCCTGCAGCCGATTGCTCCCCCGACCGCACCGTTCCAGCAGATCGGAATGGATCTACTTGGCCCTTTTCCGCCGTCAACGTCGGGAAACCGCTGGATAATCGTCGCCACTGATTATCTCACGCGGTACGCCGAAACGAAAGCCCTTCCTTCAGGGACTGCTGTGGAAGTCGCCAAGTTTTTCATCGAGTCAATCGTCCTCCGGCACGGCACTCCCGAAGTTCTGATTACAGATCGCGGATCATCGTTCATGGCACAGATGACCCAAGAAATCCTCCGGCTCAGTCACACCAGCCATCGTCGTACCACTGCGTACCACCCGCAGACCAACGGGCTGACGGAGCGACTCAACAAGACACTCGCCGACATGATCTCTATGTACGTCGACGTAGAGCACAAGACGTGGGACGAGGTGTTGCCCTACGTCACGTTCGCCTACAATACGGCGGTTCAAGAGACCACTGGATTCACACCTTTCCAGCTGGTACACGGTCGCAAGGTAACGACCATGCTTGACGCTATGCTACCCCACGAGCCAGCTGACGAGGGGATACCCGACGCCCAGGTGGTTGCTCAACGAGCCGAGGAAGTTCGCCAGCTCGCCCGACTCCGAATTCAAGATCAACAACGTGTCGACGCTACCCTTCCCCGGATCGACGTTCGCTTCAAGCCCGGAGACCGTGTGTGGGTTTGGACCCCGATACGACGACGCGGTCTCAGCGAGAAACTCCTAAAACGGTACTTTGGACCCTACAAGGTACTTCGTCGACTTGGAGATCTGAACTACGAGGTGATGCCCGACGGAACACAGACTTCATCCCGCCGCCCTCCACGACCAGAAGTTGTCCACGTCGTGCGCATGAAGCCATACTACGCTCGATAGGACTGTGGACCTTATGTGTTCTAAATGACCCTTTAGCTTACCGTTCTTTTTGTTTGCTTTGTTTTGTTCTGCATCGGGGCGATGCACTTTTTAAAGGGGAGAGTAATGCCGCGCGCGCAGCTTGCCAAGTAGGCAGCGCGCGCGTGGCCGAACGGTTATCGCGCTTGTCTCCCACGCGAAAAGCCAGGGTTCGATTCCTGGCCGCGGCTACACATTTTTTGTTGACACTGTAATGTGACGTTCTGGTAAATTCGAGAACCGTCTTGCTGATTCCAGGTTAGAATGTTCTAGGCACCGAACCTTCTACGCCGAATGCTCCAGAAGCCCACGCGTGTACAAAAGCGGCTCCGCGTGGCAAGCTGGGGTCAGTTTCGCCCCAGCGTTCGACTTTGCTATCACGCCGATCTCGACGCCCGCGACGCTCTGTTCTCTTCTGTTGTTATCTTTTGTTTTCCTTTTATTTTTGGGCACAAGTTCGCCCCATTAAACGTTTCAGTTTCCCCCAGTTATTCTTTGTTTTCTTGGCTGTTCCTCCGTGACAATATCGAGACATTAAAGTATCGTTAAAAACAGCTTTTTAATTTGACATCAACTATATAAATGTAGGATACATAGAAAGAAAGTTATAAACCGTCAAAAAAGCACCAAAACGTCATGCACGGTGGGGTTGCACCTTAAGAAACCGAATTTCGCGGTCGATTTAAAGAGCCTGGCCGCTCCTTGAATCACCCAGTACAGCCATCAGGCTCAGAATAAAGACGTGCAATTGTCTTTTATGGATATTGTAAATCATATTCAGCCTATTTTCTGAACACGATAGGTATATTTAAAATTGCGTTGAAGTTTCCCTTTAAACGCAATAATTATGACACCTACAAAAAAAAAAAAAAGTTTAGTATTGGCGTTAAGCGTGCCGCATGATTGCACTGCGATTTTATAGCGAAACTCGTAGTGGCCAACAGTCGAAGTATACGGAGCAAAGCTTCGATCTTGGTTTCGGAGTCCACTGCCTTCCGAAATCTCTTCGACGATCAGCGTCGGCCCACACCTTTCTCAACTTGGAGTTCTTGGGGAGCTGGTTAAAACGCACATCCAGAATGCGCAGCGGGTTGTTTGCACAACCCATAGCACAGCAAGTCGCGCTCGGCGTTGCATAACAATACCGGTCTCTTGGGATCTTTGCACTTAGGCCCCAGGACGCGCTTGAGCGAGCAGGGGGTAGTGCGCGATCGTTGAGGTGCACTTACAAACAGCGGCCGCTAAAACACAACATAACAAGTAGAAATCGTCCGCTGGGACGGCCGAAAACGCAGCAGAAAAACGCAGAAAAAGAGGTGGTGGTACGAACAAGTAACCTCCTTGAGTATGAACATATGACATCGGAACACAAGGTTGCTCAACAAACAGCCAGCCCCCTGAATGCCCGCTGAGAAGCTGGTGCTAGTATTTTTAACATCGGTTTTAGATTGGATCGCATTTTCCATTAGCCTAATATTTTGGCAGTGCTCGTATTTAGTCTCCACAAATTGATATCAGTCATCATTCATTTTGGCTCAACTTTTGACCGGAGTTACCATGTAAGTAAAGTGAATTCAATGTAGGCACAAGTCTGTTGTGACTGTTGGTTAGTAGCGCTAGACGTTATTCCACTGGATCTGATGTTGTGCCAAATGCATTCTTTAAAAGATATGCTGAATGGGTTGGAAAATATTTAATGTGCATATCCTCTAAATTGCTCAGTGAATCTATTCTACCGAACGTAATTGCAAGAGTTGTGCCAGTTAAAAAAGCAAGAAAAGTGACTCAATTGACAATTATCGACCTATTTCGTTGGCGTGCACTTCACGTAAATTATTAGAACATATTGTGAGTAAGCTTGTGACCTCTTTTTTTGAAGAACATGATGTACCAAGCTCCAATCAACGTGGTTGCCCTAGAGGAATGTCGACAAAAACTTAACTAATTGAATGCTATCACGACATATCTCGGTGCGTCAATGATCGTCTTCAAGTCGATACCGTGTTCATCGATCTGTCAAAGGCGTTCGATTGAGTGCCCAATTATAAACTAATTAATGTACTAAGCTATCTCGGAGTTCTTTCATTACTCAGGCTGGATAAGGGCATACTTCACAAATCGACAGCGGTTTGTAGATGTTAATGTCACTTTCTCATACCTGTTACGGGTGCACTCTGGAGTTTCACAAAGATCTGCGTTGGGACCTCTCCTTTTTTAAATATATGTTAACAGTTTGTTTTCTATCGACAGTAACGAGCACGTGAAAAAAAAGGATGTTTGCTGATGATTGTATAATTTATACTCCTGCTTCGTCTTTAGACGACCAGATACATTTAAACAATACCCTATTTCATGTATGATCATAGTGTAATAAAAAGACATGATGATTAACACCGAAAAAATTTAAAGACGTTTACAAATTTATGTAACGCGAAATTAGAGCGCAGCTCTTGAGGAGGAGGAAGGGAGAGTACGGAGGGGAGGGTATGCCCCCTCCTCCTCTCCTCCTGACCTCCTCCTCCTCCCGTCCTCCTCTGCTCCTCCTCTCATCCTCTTCCTTCCCCTTCTCCTCCTCCGTACCCTCACCTCCTCCTCCTTCATACCCTCCCCTCCTCCCACAGTTTCCCCGCTAAATTTAGCTGGAAAATTTACGTCACGTAGCAGGGCGGTTACGCCGCCGGCGACGGCGATGTCGCTATACGCGGAAACGGGCGCCTAAGAGCTGCGCTCGAAAAACACAACACAATACATGCAATTTACAACAAAGAAACACATATTGTGTTTTAATTACGAGCGTTAGGGTGTTAAGCTCACCAAAATTTATAGCTATAATTATTTGGGTGCGATAATCACGTACGATCTTAAATGGAATGAACATGTCGACTACATAAACATAAAGGCAACGAATAAAATCCGGTTTTTATGAAGAAAACCGCTTAAATTCACCACCTGCGGCGAAACGTGTTGCATATAAAACTCTTGTAAGATAGACTTTGGAGTGTATTTCCGGGGTTTGGGATCCTTGGCAGACCTCTCTCTCTTTCTCTCTCTCTCTCTCTCGCTAAATACATTGGAAGTGTTCAATCGCTGGCCTCACACGCAATTTATTTTTCTTCAGAGTTTAGGACGACGACATTATTTACCGCGTTGGAAAGATCGGCGGACTTGCAATTTCTAAAGAACAGAAAGAGTTTCGTTTGAACATTCTCAAGATACATTCCCGTAATTCCGGTAATTAAAATATTTTAAGTAGGTAACACCTAAGAACTTGCCAAACTTTGCCAAAAATAATCAAAAAGAGATAGATCAGAATAAAAAAAAGATATTATAAAATACAAGATTTAAAAAAAAAATATTAGGCGTCATAAATCTATTTATAGAGTGTCAAAGAAAAGTTGTAGTGCAGTAGTGTGAGAAGCGATTAAATAGCGAGCGGTCAAATATGCGATTCCTTACCGCGGTGGAGGAAGCGTCAGTTTTCACCTCGGCCGCTATAATGATTAATAATATATTTTTTTTTTTAATTTTCACGGGACAATTTAAAGAACCCTTTGTGTTGCGATTTTTTTGGTTAATTGTTAAAGTTAATAATTTGGACATTCGTAGGAATACCCTCGTATAATAAGCACAACATCCCACGTACTCATCAGCTATACTTTATTTAATTGCGCGTTAAATCGAAGCCAAAAATACTCTGACAAGGTGCCAAAAATTAGTTTATTAATAGGCATAGAAATGACGACGACCAGCTCCGTATCTTAAAATATAACTTAAGATATATCGTCTTTTGGAATGTAGAAATTAATATGTCCAAACATATTGCATTTGATTTTTATTAGATATTCTAAACTATTTCAAAACTTTTCATAGAAGAATAAAAGCAAAAAAAAGGCCTTTTTAAAAACAAATGGTGTTGAAATATGTATTTTTAGAGATTCTTGTATTTAAAGGCATTTTTTTTTTTTGCTAAGATGAGCTTGTTTGACTATAAAGATAGTTTTCTTTTTGAATAGGCGTTTGTTTAACGCCTATTCAAGGAACCATGTAAAAAGCTTTACCTTTTTTTGTTGTTGTGCGGAAAGTATCTCAGCCTGGCGAGCTCCCACATACGCGACTTTCGCCTTAAGAAGTAAAAAATATAATAAATAAAAGAAGAGAAACTTGATAACTAAAAATATGACGCAAAAGAGATTTCCAGTTTTTTCCTAGTGAAGAATTTGTCTAGTATATATATATATATATTTTTCTTTCAAGACCTTTTGATATTTAATTTTCTTTTCCAGGACAATTTGATATGAAATCGCTCCGATGCCTTTGCCACGATAGTGCGGGAAAGGATGTGAAGATCCCCTTTCCCGCACAAAGGGTGAAGATCCCCGTGTGTGTTTTGATTTTCCCATTATTACAAATATGAAGTTTTATACAAAAGTAGGATCTTGAGAACTATTGCCATATATCTGACCTCTGGTAAAAAAATGCTGCTCCAAATCATTTATATATATATATATATATATATATATATATATATAAAATCTGCGTACACTCCAAATGAGAATATGTGCGTTGTCGTGAGTCGGGGTGTGCTTTCCTTCATATACTAAAACGATGAAACCTAACCAGGGTTGGGCAGAAATACTCAAAAATGTATTTGGAAATACAAATACTGGGATACATTAAAATAGTAGCTAAAATACTGATAATGAAATATATCTGTAAAAAAGTATCGCGATAAGTATCGGAAATACATTTCAAAGAGAGGCAAAAAGTATTCGGAAATACAAATACAGGAATACACGATGAAAATAATCCCTGGAGAAGGGGAACAAGAGGGACAAAGGACAAACACATATCTCCAAACACAGCTAGGTGACTGGTGCGGGAATACATTTTACGGAGTGCAGAAATACAAATACAGAAATACTGATAGTGCAATACATTTTTCAAATTTGTTTGAGACGCCAACTGAGATTAAGCTTGAAGTTTGAAGTGGACGTTTTTGATCCCGAAATTACTTTCCCGTAGGCTTGGCACTTGGCCTTGAAGGTTGTGGTTTTGGACGACAAGGAGTCTTCAATTGGCTCAAGAAAACGTTCTATCAAGGGCTGACCGCGGTACCTTCTCTGACATCCTGTCTGTCTGACGAGGGAATCCTGTCAACATTGATCACATGACGTCACGGTGGAATGAACTGGTATTCTTTATCTGTAGGTGTGGCCTTGAACATGAAACTTTACAACGCTGCTGTATGAAAGGACAATACGTACTTTCGTTGTAGGTTACCTAGTTGAAGATCGTGCAGGCAGTGTCATTTGGAATTTTTGAGAATAGTGGACCAGCTGAAGCATCCTGGAATACATGTTTTATCTTCTGTTACGGTTGAAAAAACGATACGGTGGCATCCCTGTTCTGAAGTTCCTCCCTGCAGACCCTCCGCCACCGACGCACGAATTGCAGTCCTCAAGTTTTGGCTAGCATTATTCAAACAGAGACCTCGTGGATTGCGACCTGATATTGCCGGCACAGGTGTGAGCTCTCCGAGGAACAGCGCGCTCGAGACGAGTCGCAGGTGCACGTAGTCTGGGTCGGCACAGCGAGGCCACGTATGGCCTCCTTCCTGGGTTTCGGATCACCAGAGCAGCGGGTCACGTTCACGTCGGCTGATGACGTACCCTTGAGCCGTGCAATATTACGGGCACAGCCGCAGACGCATTCGATTATCTGTTGAACTTTACTGCGTGAGTCATCCTACTATTTCAAGTCAACCACCACCATGACCAGGCTCGTGCTGCAACGGACTGTGACTGCTGCTCCCAATGGGCATCATGGTTCTATTATCTGGGGTTACATTTAAACCCATAAAATAATCGGCCCCCCTTCCCTATACTCTCGGAGATGGGGACCTAAGCTGCAGCCTCCTTAGACCGCTTCCCCTCTCCCTTTATTCAGCACTGGCATTCACCCTCTTAAAGGAGCTGTGCAACAGTTTCAGTGGCTTGCTTAAATAATTTGGGAGTTAGTGTCTCGACCTTTCTGAAGTAAAGAACAAAAACTGCTTTTGCCTGCATGTCCTAGTTTTTATTTTAAAAATGGACAAAGATTGAGGTTTTCGGCACCTCTCAACTCCTTCACCATCTTCCGAGTCACGTGCGCTGTGACGTAAATGGGGGTGGCGCGGGGTTCCGGTGAAGGTCTCTCTCTAGAGCCATCAGTGAGCAGCGAGAATTCATCCGCTTGCGACCGCGTGATTACGTGCTGGCGGGCGCAGCGCGAACAATATGGCGAAAGGAGGAAAGTCTCATCCGGGTTCGGCCATACCCGTCTGGCCCTGTCCCCCTCCAACTCCGGCTTCTGGCGGCTGTTCGCGGTAGCAGATAGAGCTGACGGTTTTGTGGACCTAGGATAGATGGCGCCACTAAAACTCCGTATAATAAAAGTTTTGTCGATGATACCAGGTTTTTAACGCATTTATATTTATGTTGGAAAGACAAGATTTATGAAAAAGTTACCTTTTATCGAGCAGGTATTCGCACAACTTGCCATCTTTCCACAAGACCCCCATTGACGTCACGCCGCGTGTTTCTCATGGCCGCCGTTCGCGGCTGCAGGTCGGGGAATATTCTAATTTTTGCCTCGCGATTACGCGGCGAAATCGCAACATTTCGAAGGAAGGAGGCGTGTTTTCTGTCCTTTGTGACAAGATGAACAATATCATAAGTAGAAGATGCCAATTTTTTCAACATTAAAATCGTTGCACAGCTCCTTTAAAGGGGCATTGCGACGAGTTTACCGATGAAATTTGAGTGTGCAGCTTGTATTTTTGTATATTGTTTATCTTGACACAACTGAGAGAAAACGCGCCACCTAAATTTCCCCGAAATACTGCGATTCCGCTGCGTAATCGCAAATAAAAATAAAAAATAAAAAAACAGTTTCTCCCAATATGCAGCCGCGTGTGGCGGTCATGGGAACCACGGCGTTAGTCATTGGGAGCACACAAGTTTTCGTGGCGCCATCTAACGGAAGTCAACAAAATCACCCGCCGCTACTCTCGCCATCGTTCCCAAGGCGATCCGTCTTTTGTCTCCATCGCCCGCCACAATCTTGAACCTATGCATGCCAAGAGGGTGCAGTGCTCTATTGGAGTCAAATCGGACCTTGCATAAAAATATGCGCACAAGGCAAATGTGAGTATAGCCACAGTTATCCCCGAATGAACGTGTTAAAAAGCGAGGAATTATTAACGACGACAAACGTTGGAAGCGACTACTGCTCCACAAAAACAACTCATCCAGAGTTACGAGAGAATAACGTGTTACTTTCAACTTTTCGAATCGCAGTAACGACTGACGTACTTAGTTACTTTTTGAGTGAGGAACGAATAACGGTATCTAGTTACATTATTTAAGTAACGTGTACATGTCTGGCCTGCCTTTCTCCTCACCCTCAAAATAAACAATCAAACCAACCAACCACCGGAGCGAGGATAGTCTGTTTGGTCAGACCGTTGCTCCTTTCTTTTTCCCTGGCACGTCTACTCTTCCCAATCTTTCCCATATTTATGGGAGAATCAGCTTCAAAACATCGATTAATTGGGGGTACTAAAAAAAGGAAAAAAAAAAGACAGCACGTGTCCTATTTCAAGGTGGGCTTCTATGGCCGCAAATAATGACCGACATTGAGTAATGTCGCGCTGCTTTTTTCTTTCCAACTCCCTCCCCGCAACAGAGCGGGTGTGTTCATCATCACGTGATCACGCCACAATGCGTCTCGTGGCCCACAAAATTTTTTTGTCTTTGTTTCGTTACGAACTTTGAAAGCACCCATAACTTTATACTGAACCCACCCTGGCAACCGTGCTATATACGCGCTCCCCCCTTCCCTTTTCTTTTCCCCCAACTTGATAGTGTTTCAACAGACCCAAACTACACTCCGGTCACCCCTAACCTGACAGTGCGGTGGGAGTCACGCGCTCGTCGGATAAATTAACCGCCTCCCTTTCATCACATGACCCCCGGATCACATGGCGAGAGATGGACGTATGACTTGTCCCAACGGGCACGTAGCCTCCACCGCATTGTCAGCTTAGGGGTGACCGGAGTATTATACTACACCGCAAGAGAGATAGAGAAGGAGAGACTTCCACGATGTGTGCGTGCCGCAGATCATCGCACAAACTTGGCGTCATTACGAAAGGCCGTCGACGTTCGTCAACCTTCCAACAACGACGGAGTTATTTCAGTGTGCTAATGACTTGTTGCCGTGGCCTGCGCGGGGGCTAGCGAGGGCGATTGTGCGCATTGCGTCTCACGGCGTACGACCCACACGAAGCACGATTGCGAGGTATACCCCGTGCCAGAGAACGGGCCACCAATATTTGATCGCTGGGACCGTCTGTCGGACCGATGGCGCGTATGACTAATGAACGAGATTACGTTCGTAACGTAATGGAATGCTCGCGGCTGCCCGTCGGTTTAGTGCGTGCTCTCGGGCCGACGAGTCCACGACCATGTTGTGCAAGCGAGCGAATTATGCATTGGGAAGTATCTCGTTCGAAACCATCTTGCTAGTCGTCGGGCATGGCGTGCGCTCATGACCCCAAATGGTGACCGACACTGAGTAACTTGGAGTGACGTCGTATACTTTTTTTCCCGACTCCTTACCCGCAAGCGCGGTCCCCGCAACAAAGTGGGCGTGTTGCTTCATCACGTGATCACGCCACGGCGTGTCTCGTTCGTCGTAGTAAGCTTCCACCAGCTCGCCTGCGCACTGACTGCGCAATTTCTTTAGTCAGAGCATTACATCTCCGTTCGCATTATCACCAGAAGTTCTCATGAACATTAGTGCGGGTGTGGATAGAGGGTTATCGCTTTTCTTCTTTCTTGTTTTGTTTCTTTGTGGCATTTCCTATAAAAAAAAGGGGGGGGGGGTGCTGCAACAAGTTTTGTACTTTGCATAATTTTTTTTTAATTTATGCAAAGTTTATAAACTATGAAACACACGTAAGATTTCTTTTTCCCCTCGTGCAACGGCAGTTGGAAAAGAATTGAAGAGAAACAAGCGGATTCTCCCATCAACTCGCAGCCAGAACAAGCGGCCACGTGATCTGGAGTGAATTATTTGCAGCGAGAAGCTTGGGTATCGCCGCCTGGTGGAATTTTTTTTAGCAAACCCGGAGTGAGGATACTTCAGCTTCCTCTGCTGGTGCAAGCGCGTGCAATGCCAAGCTTCTACGCACTATGAAAATTAAAATATGACCGCGTGGGTGTGCGCTGCCCATAGTGAGGTATAGTGAGGGAAACAGAAGCGCCCATGGCGAGCTTCTCACCGCGAATAGGCCACCAATGTTCGGGATTAAAAAAAAAATATTGAGAGCAATTGATCACGCAAATACATCACTCTATCGCAACCAGTACATAGCGAACCACTTCCAATCGTAAAATGTCGTGCCCACTAAATATTCCCAAAGTTAGAGAGTTTTAGCAGACCGTTCCGATACCTCCGATACCCCCGCTAACAATACTAGAGATTTTTAGCAGATCGTTTTTTCGCCCCAATAGAGAGTTTTAGTAGATCGTTCCGATGACTCCGATAACGATACCCGATACTCTGCCTCCGCCTTTGCGCTTACATATATAGTATCGTTATCGGGGGTATCGGAGGTATCAGAACGATCTACTAAAACTCTCTATTAACGACGCCCGATAACGATACGATGCATGCCCAAGGCCGCCGGAGGGGAGAGGAGGTATCGTTATCGGGGCGAAAAAACGATATGCTAAAACTCTCTACTATGCGCGCGCAAAGGCGGTGGCGGAGTATCGGGCATCGTTATCGGAGTCATCGGAACCATCTACTAGTACTTTGCGAAATCCACGAAATTACGTGACCGGAAAAATAAAGTCGTTTACAGTGCAACAAACGTTGAGGTCTCTGAGAATGTGTTCTATCTTCTTCTCAAAGAAAAAGAATACGCATCTCGGTGGAGGAGACTGCGGCGGGGCATCAGCTTACCGTTTCCGGCTGAGGTTGGCACGACGATGTTCGACCCTCTTCTAAAAGAGGCAAACGCTGAAAATGAAGATGATTCCCTAAGTGCCATGACCATGAAAGCTCTGCTGTGCCCCTCCGAGACACCTGGGTGTCCTCAAAAACGGCTTACAATGACATGTGGTGAGTCGTCGTCTTATGTTAGTGACATATCTGCGCACTTGAACATACACTGCGCCTCCAAAACTTAGCTTGGCGCATAATAAAAAAAAAATAAGAATACACACTCAACAGCTCAACGCCGCAGGCCCCAGAAAAAAGAAGAAAATCTCCGTTGACTTCTGAGCAGACAGTGCTACGGGAGTTAGGCGCTTGTTGGACAAATCAACCGCCTTTCTTTCATCACCTGACCCTGCTCCCTGCGCGTGTGTATGGCCGGAAGCGTACTCACATGACTAAAGATAGACATGAGACTGGTCCGACAAGCACGCAGCCTCCACCGTACTGTCAGCTTAGGAATGAAGGGAATATGGTCCTTCCCGAAAAGGGACTCGTGAGCCCGTCATTGAAAAGCCCGAAGAGCGATCCTCGAATCCGAGTCAAACGATAACAATAGCCCCTTTCGGTGCTCATATCCTGCCTGTGTGACTAATCCTTGTTGTTCAGGGTCGAGGGGGGGGGGGGGGGGGGTTATAGACCAACTGATGTTTACAAACAAACCGCAGCGCCCCTAGCGCGGACGCCACCGGCACCGCTCATGCGCGATGGGGTGCGGGCTAGAAGCTGGCCGTCGGCCATAAACAAACCATTGAAATGCGATGTTGTCGGTGTCGGTGTGAGTCCCCGTGCTCTTTTTCGCGTTGAATTGTTGATTCTACGTCTTCCTGACTGACTACTTGAGCGGCCTCAGCGAAATTAACGAGGCTCGTTACACCACACAACTTCGCGTGGATAATGTGATGCGGCGATTCATTCCGCGTAGACGCCGCAGAATGGACGATTCGCATGATGAGATTCCGCTCGCAATTTTCAGTCGCGACGTCGCTCGGGCTGCAAAAGCGTGAACCGTAGCTGAGATGGTCGACGTCGATACTGAAAATCTCAAGCAGAATCGGACCAAGTAAATCAGGCATAACAAGTCGGTGATGGCCACTGGTAACAATAATCAACATCTCCTTGTATCTACTGTTTATACCGAGCCTACTTACCCCAACCAACCTTCAAACTTAAAAGTCTTTTGAGGCCAGCTGCACCTTTTATCGCAATTATCGGGCCAACGTTTGGTCTACGGGCCGGTGTCGCCTGAGAGCAGACGACAAGCAGAAACGTTTTAAAGAGCAGACGGCAGTTCGAACGATCAGGCGGCCGTTTGAACTCGAAGACGCACTGAACGTATACCCGCAGGTGGTTCATACCACTTGACGGTTTCCCCAAGTTCGTGTTGGAACAAAACAAATGAATCTGATGACCACAAGTATCTGTGAAATTAATCCAAAATGCTTCCCGCCCAAGCAATCGTGGTCCGACGGCGTCTGGCTCTCATTTTTCACAACACATATCCACGTTCTCGGACGAACGGAGCACATGAAAACTGACCTTCAAACCTTTTCCGACTCTTTTGGCACAGCCCCAGTCGCGGCGTTTTGGCGAGAAGGCAGGCTTTTGTCTGGTTTCTTTCACAACACAGGAATGCACGTCCCTCGTGGTGACCTCCAAGTTTCACCCACAGCCCCGGACCGGAAGTGCGCCCGACGCGCCACCACCGCTCCATGACGTACAGAGCTGAGTTCGTGTATAAGCCGCTTCGGCGATTAACACGCGAGAAGGACGTAAAGAAGTAAGAAGGAAATTGGAGAGGAAAACGAAAAGAAAAAGATAAATCTTCTGCCGGGAAGACATAGTTTTTGCGTGTCGGGCTTTAAACTTAGGAACGAACACGACCTCTCCCGGACGAACGAAAAACAAGAAGAACGGGGACAGTGGCGGTGACGGTGGCAGAGACTGTCGGCCTTGGTGCTGCTTTTACTGCATGGTTCTTGTCGGCTTGTTGGTGCATCATGCAGTTTCCTAACTTTTAAAAACCAACATGCTCATTTTCTTAACTTAACATCTCCGTCTCCTGCGATATGCTCCTGTCCTGACAGCTTCGTGTAATTGTAGCCAATCAAATTAATTTTAGCACAGCGACCAGCGTCAGCGAGCAGGCGCACGGGTAATCCGGGCGACTCTATCCCCGTCTCGTCCGCCATCCTCAAATTACCGCCCAGAGTTGCGAATACCCTCGATGTTAAAAAGCATGACACACACACACACAATTTGCTCGGGCGTACAGAAAAAGAGACACTCACGCAGCGCTAACTAACAACTCTGTTTCTTTTTTTATTTCGTCGTTGTTTATTTTGTTTATTCTTCAACACGTTGCTCAGCGCTCGACGTTTTTTTTTTTTTTTTTTCCAGCGCTGCGCGAGTGTTTTTTTTTTTTTTTGCGCACCTATGCAAATTGTGTGTCTATAAGTTTGTGCGCTAGCTGTAACATCGGAAGTATGAATAACCAACTGTCCCAAACATGCAGTCTAAGCAAGAGCATTCTCATTAGTGCGACATTCCTGCTTGCGTAGCAGAGTGTGCTCCGCCCGCGGCTGCAACGCGAACGTGCGGGTTTTAAACCCTGCCGATCCAGTTTTGTTCTTCCTTACCTCACCTCGTCTGGAAAGTTCCACTTCATTCTTGTCTGTTATCCTGTGTACGGATTTATAACTTTCCTGGACTCAGCGTGTGTCTAAAAGACACACTAGCGCACTGCATAATATAAACTCCAACGCCCTATAGGTGGCGGGGCGGTAGTTCCAAGATGGCGGAAGAGACGGGGATAGATTCTCCATGATATCCCGTGCGCCTGCTCGCTGACGCTGTTCAGCGCGCTAAAAATGATTTATTTGTGTACAAATGCGAAGCGGTCAGGGAGGGATCATATAACATGTGACGGAGATGCTGATGCACGTTAGAAAAACGAGCATGCTGTTATTTAAAAGTTGCAGAAACCTCAAAGGGCGAAGCTTTGTGGTGAGCGAGCGCGTTTTAGACACCGGCCACGTTACTGTTTGTGGCAGAATATTTTTGAGGGTGATGAAGATATGTTTGCGCTGTGCCTGGCCATTAGTACTCTAAAAAGAGAGCCGCGAACGGTGACCGTCAAGCTCCGGAAGAGCAGCAATACACATTATTGGTGTCTTCGCCGTCACAGCCTCTCAAATCGCTGCTCACCGTCTCGGTTTTAGTGTATTGCAACACGTAATCAAACTGCTCTATGGTTATTGATAAAAAAAGTTTATTACCGCAGGCTACCGGGCGGTGTAGCATTACAACCGCAAGCTCGCGCTGCGCCTTTGAAGCACAATTTTCAGTGCGCGCCAGAAGCGTTGCCGTGCTCATCGCTCTAAAAAAAAAAAAAAAAAAATGTTGTAGTCCTTACACCCTTTGTCACATATACGACACTACAAAACTTCAGTTCACCGTACAGCCCACTGACGTCAAACTGACGGCCACATATTTTACGAGAGGCTTGATGACGATAAGATATTGACAGCTAAAGTACGCATCAAAGAGTACCGAAAAACGAAACAAAAAACACCCAATGTTTTGCAGTAGGGCCAAGAAAACCCCGATTCCGATTACCCCAATCATATCCGGAATAGGTACAGTAACCGAACCCATATCAGGATATGTAGACAGTTTAATTAAACATATACCTACAAGTCTTGATTCGTACATTAAAGACACAGCTCACTTCTTAAGGGAAATATCAAATTTACGCATACCAAAAGAATCGTATTTGGTTACACTTGATGTGTCATCGCTGTATACGAATATCCCACACGATGATGGAATAATTTCTCTAATTGACATGTACGAACTCCACAAACAACCGGATACCCCAGATGGACACGTCGTCGCTACTCTAGCGAGGCTTGTCTTAGAACTGAACACGTTCGAATTTAACAATAAATACTTTAGGCAGGTTAGCGGAACCGCGATGGGCACCAAAATGGCCCGGAACTACGCCAACGTATTCATGGGAAAATTAAAATCTCAGTTCCTTTCTGAATGTCCCGTAAAGCCGCTAATATACAAAAGGTTTATAGATGATATATTTATGGTCTGGTCGCATACTGAGGAGGAGCTGGTGGACTTCATAGGTCGATACAACGCTGCTCATCCGAGCATCCGCTTTACACATACGTACTCTCAAACCGAAATAAACTTCTTAGACGTCAACGTTAAAATAGACGAAGGTAAACTCGCCACGAGCCTGTACCGTAAGCCAACAGATCGACAGCAATACCTGCATTATCAAAGCGACCACCCCCGCCATTGCAAGAACAGCATTCCCTATAGCCAAGCTCATCGTTTCAAACGAATTTGTTCCAAGGAGACAGATTTTGATGCGAGCAGCCAAGATTTAAAGTCGGTGCTAGAGAAACAAAAGTATCCACCCCGTATAATCGACGATGCAATCAGAAAAGCCAAGCAACTGAACCGAGCAGACCTTATCAGCCCGCGCCCCACGCAAAGCGACACACAACACACAAATCTATATCTAACTTATAGCATGAACCATCCTAATGTAAATGATATCTTAAGACGACATTATAACATTCTCGAACAAAGCGAGCGCCTTAAACGCGCGTTTTCATCCGCCCCTGGGGTAGTCCACAGACGATCACGTAACCTCAAAGACGCGCTAGTAAATTCTCGGATCAATTCATCGCCACCACCTAACGAATGTAGGCCTTGCATGCACCCAGGATGTCTGATCTGTAAACAGATGCAGCACACAAACACGGCCAGCAGCACGCACTCGCAGTTCTCGATCAAAATTAAAGGGCACTTAACATGTGCCTCGTCGAATGTCGTGTACTTATTCGAGTGTACGGTATGTAAAATGCAATCCATAGGGCAGACTAGAACGGCATTTAGACTGCGCTTTAATAATCACAAATCTCACGCCATAAATCTTCCGACATTGCCTCTATCCAAACATCTCGCTCTCTCAAAACACTCGTTTGATAAATTGTCAGTGACGCTCCTAGAATCTGGATTTAAATCAAATCGCGAACGTGAACAGCGGGAATCCTACCTAATTTACCGATTCAACACAATTAAACAAGGAATAAATGAAAGCCCCGGTACTCTGGCATCGATTAAAATGCTAACAGACGAATAGCAACAGCGATGAGGGGACATTTTTTCAGGTCCCAGACCTTATTGTTAGCAGTGGTACTGTGTTTGTGGCCGGAACTGGACCATCAACTTTTCTCTTTTATTTGCAGGTTTTAATATTCGTTTTTTTTTTCTACGTTTAACCTTGTTTCATTTCAGGTCTGACTCATGCATGCCCCACGAAACAACACAAGTGACCGTGCTTTTTTTTTTTTTTTTGAGACAGCACTTTAGTTTGCGCGTTAACTTTCGTCTATCGTACGCTATCATTCAGGTCACCCCTGCCCGCCCGGGTACAAAGTCACCCTGCGCCCCCTCTCAAGAAGCTACAACCGTCATCCCACCGTCCTTGAAACTTGGCCCCGACCGTCAAGCTTCTTCACCCGGATACGAACTGCCCTACGCTTCCCTCTCACCAAAGCTCCAACCGTCATCCCGCCGAAATTTGGACACGACCGTAGCATTGTATAAACGCTTGCCCATCTGGAACTCCAACCGTCATCCCGCCGTTTTTGAAACTTGGACTCGACCGTAGCAATGTATAAATACCACCCGCGTTCATCTGTAAAAGTTCTTCCTGACGAAGGCCGGACTCCGGCCGAAACGTCGAAGATTAAATCGTCCGTTGTTGCTGTTTTCACCAAGGTTTTTTTTCTTCCCAGTTATATACCCACGCCTTCGGCCTCCCGCCACCATGCCCGTTATATATATATATATATATATATATATATATATATATATATATATATATATATATATATATATATATATATATATATATAGGTACGTCTGCACTTTCATTTTTTTTTTGCGTCCGCGCACCTTTATTTATTTTTTCTTACATATAAATGCACCATTTTTCTAGCGTCACAGAATCGGTCAGCGAGAAACGTGCGCTTCGATAACCATAGACAATTGCTTGGAAAGAGCAAACATGACGTAGGTGTAACATGGAACAACAAAAGGAACGAACAACACATGACATATTTTTACAGCTTTTTGTGTTGTTACTGTGTTGTTCGTTCCTCTCCGTATTCTTCTTTGTTTTGCGCTATTCCATTTACATTATGTTTGACTTTCACCAACTAGCCCAGCTCTCAATTTTATTATTTTATTTCACTTCGCAGTATTTTACCAGAGGATGGATATAGTTTTGCTCTTTCCTTCAGAGTGGGCGAAGACTCGTCTGCATGTATTAGGTTGAAATCAATTGTAGCGACGACAAGGTGCGAATGGTTCTTCCAACACCCAGTGGGAACTTTCTTAGGGTTGTTTACAAACGCTGCCGAACAACAAAGTAGGAATGTTTATTTTAATTTTTATTATATATAATGTGATGCTATCCCCGAGAGGCGGAAAAAACCTGTATGCTCGGGTGTCAAACTATATAATGTAAGTAGATGTAATGAACAAGCGTTGGAGCTAGCAACACGTGCAAGTTTTGACAAATTAGAAGTTTTAAGACGTTTCTAAGTTTCTTAAATTTCACGTTGTTGGAAATCTGGGACTATTTTAAACCGTTTATTATAAAACGGCTGTCTAGCATTTCAATTAAACAAATCATTTAAAAAACCTAAATAAACCGGTTTTTAGGAACGTAGTATAACCGGTAACTGAAACCGTAAAAATTCGAACCGTAAAAAACCGAAACGAAACCGTTATCCACAGGAAGCGGTAACCGTAACCGTAACCGAAACTTTATATTTTTCGGTTGAGTCCCTGTTAAAAACTATCTTTCTCATCGTTCTCAACTGGTGTGCTCCTGGATTTCAGAGTTCTCGAACTGAACTTACAGCCGGAGTACCACAGGGGTCTATTCTATCACCTATTTTGTTTAATACCTTTGTCAATGACATCGCCACGATGGTACCGGGTTGTAAGCTCTATCAATACGCGGACGACACTGTAATTATGACCAAACACATCAACTATGCCAATTCCATCAGCCAGTTGCAATCTCAAGCGATAGCAAATATGGACTGATTAAAAAAAAAAAAAACCTTCTTGATATAAATGTTAAAAAGACAAAACTAGTATGATTCTATAATCCACTCAGAACAGTCACTCTCAACATTCCATTAGTTCTGCACTCTTCTTTCTGCCATCAATGCAACTGCATTCCGGTTGAGTATACAGATAGTGTGA
Source organism: Ixodes persulcatus (assembly GCA_013358835.2). Lineage (NCBI taxonomy): Eukaryota > Metazoa > Arthropoda > Arachnida > Ixodida > Ixodidae > Ixodes > Ixodes persulcatus. The sequence goes on from JABSTQ010009507.1 coordinate 353,566, forward strand.
AGTATCTAGGCATATATTTTGATAGCGGGCTGAAATGGAATGTTCATTTTACATACATCTGTAAAAAAAACTGAGAATCATTAGTTGCCTATTATATAACACAAAATATTTTTTTTTCCTGTATTTGTTCGAAGAATGATTGCCCATTCGCTTGCATATAGCGTCCTTCGCTACTCCATCACCATTTTCGGCCATTCTTCTGACTATTGGAAAACCAAAGTGGACTGCATCCTGAAAGCTATCCTGAAAAGTGTCTCTTATAAACTTAAAATACCCGACAACGCTAATCTTTTCGAATATTTGCAACTACCTAACTTCCAAACCCTTTATGTTCATTCAGTGGTATTGCGGCACTTTTGGAATTATGATTTCAAAATCTCAAGCCCACCCTCACGTGATCTTCGACATTCGCACCCTTTTCACATTCCCGCACTCGTTATGGCGAAAGTATGCGTGCGTTCTATGTGCCATATAGTTTTTCTCACTTACCACCTGAACTTCTAAACCAAACATCCTTGGGCAAAGTTAAAAAGATGCTTAGAGGTATTTCGTTTTAATAGGAACTATTGGTTTCCGTCTCTATCCTGTTTATTTATATTGTAGACGCATTTTGCTTAGTAATGTGTGCCGCTTTTAAGCACCTGCCTTTCTGGAACATTAATGAATATTCTGCTGTTTGTAGGACATTTTAACAGAAGACACCTTCCGTGAATTTTTTTTTTCCGCATATTTTCCAGTTTTGTGGTATTTCATTTTGCTTTGACATTGCTCTTGATTTCCGTTTTAGTCTGTGCATAATATCTTGTCGGGTAAAATCTTCACGTTATAACTAGAGTGACTAACTTCATGGAATTGTGTTTACATTTCTCTTTTTTGTCTGTTTTATATTATTGTACTTCCCGTAGCTACATAGCTGCATATCGTTTTTTTTTTTTTTTTTTATTGGAGGATGGCGTCGCACAAGCCTCCTGTTGGTTTTGAATCTTGATGCATCCGCAATACTAAACTTTTCTTTGCTGGTAGCAATAAACTATTATTATTATTATTATTATTATTGTGTTATTATTATCTTATTGCGTTTTATTTTTTTTAGGGCGTCATCACACAAGCCTTTAGCTGGCTTTGATGTGCCCATACATATAACATTGCATTCCTGATGGGCAATAAAATTTATTATTATTATTATATTATTATTGTGCATCTCGTGTTTTTTGTTTTTTTTTCACACTTCCCAGTTCTTGAGTCATTTTTTGTGGTCAAAGAGTGTATTCCGTGGCCATCCGTTCTTAATCACGTAGTGTAATATTGTGGTGTATGATTACATGTCAGTAATTTTTTCTTAAGAGTTATGTATGCATAGTTCATATTAGGTTTTCATCGTGTGTCAGAATTGATTTTCTTCACGCCGCTGCTGGGTCTAGTCCTAGCCTCTTTGGCTTTCGACAGACCCGCATGTATGTTGCTATGAAATACGAGAAATAAAATTTATTATTATTATTTTATTATTATTTAATTATTATTATCATTATTTTATTATTTATTATTATTATTATTATTATTATTATTTATTATTCTTCTTTTATTATTATTATTATTATTATTATTATTATTATTATTATTATTATTATTATTATTATTACAACCGCCATTACATATACAAATGCCAGCAACCGAAGTCGACGCGCGACTTCGGTTGCTGGCATTTTTGGGGCTCCAAATTTGTGCCTCATTTAATCTTCTAATCAGTTTCTTTGATGACCTCGACGTAAGGGATCGCCTTTCGGTAGTTCCGCCTCCATGCAAGTACCATCCGCTCAACATCTTACGGAGGATTTGACTGCAACAGTGGGTCACCATCATTCCACCTGGCAAGTCCCAACAACCATCTTGGAATCCTAATACTCCTACCCTTACGACTAACCAAGTTCTCGGTGTCGGCGACGAGAATCATCTCCTCATTCAGCGCATTTGTTCTCACGGGTGAGCCTGGAACCCTTCACTTACTGTGCATTTATTTTATATCTATCTCAACTGTCTACCTTCTTGTGAATCTTCTTTGTCGTCTTCATCTAATTATCATGGCCGATCCTGAAATATGCGGCGTTTGCTCTGAACCTGTGCCATTGGACGGCAGGAACATGAAGTGCGCTGACTGTTCTCGCCCATATCATTTGGGGAAAAGGTGTTCTGGCATCGCTGACGGCACCTTTAAAGGCATGAGCACTGCCAAGCTCGAGAAGTGGCGATGCCTCGCCTGCCGTGGAGGTTCAGCGAAGTCGTATTTAAGCACCGACCCTCCCTCTTCTCAAGCTGAAGCCACTACATTTTTGGCGCAGCTAGAAACGGTGCACCAAAAACTCGATCGTCTGCTATCTTGGAAGGACACCGTCGACTCACTCCACGAACTGCACCCCAAAATGGATGCCTTGTTGTCTATGAAGCAGGCAGTCGATACGATGCGCGACACAATGGCCGGGATGCAAGAGTCCCTGAACTTTGTGTCGTCTCAGTACGATTCCCTTCTAGCTTCAGCACAAACTCAAGACAAGATCATCAAGGCACTTCAAACAGAAACAACTACCTTGCGGTCACTGATATCCGACCAAGCTGTGGAAATCCAACATCTGAAAGCCGTCCAGAACGAATCTGAACAAGCTAATCGCCAATGTAATATGGAAATTCACGGAATACCCTTTGCTTCTCGTGAAAACCTTGGCGGCATCCTCGAAGGCTTAGCTAGGCAACTCGAAGTGGAGGACTTCCAGACATCACAAGTTGAGGCAGTGCATCGCCTTCCCGCAAGGCGTGATGTCGTACCACCTATTCTGGTCCGTTTCTCGTCAGTTCCTCTAAAAGAGCGTTGGATGGCCTGTCGTGGCCGTTTGGGCTCTCTCGCAAGAGAAGAATCACAGCCCAAACTCTACTTCAACGACAATCTGACAGACGGCAACAGAAAGCTCTTCTGGATGGCTAGAACCAGAGGGAAAGAGAAAGGATTCAAGTTTATATGGGTTCGTCATGGTCATATTTTTGCGAAACAAAACGTAGGCTCTTCTATACTCCGAATCACTAATGTTGCTTCTTTGGAGCAAATTGTGTAGACTTTATGGCCACTTTTTTCGACTTTACGGACCTACACTCGTGCTCAAAAAACTTCCAGTCAGGTTCTGGTAGTTCCTTCACTTTATTTAATGTTAACATAAGAAGTTTACGTAAGCACTGGGATGAGTTTAGACTAGCCGTAGATTGCGTACTTCCGATCGCCGATGCATTTGTTCTCACAGAAATTAATATTCACAATGACGAGGTTGACAGGTTTTCGCTACCTGGATTCAACAGATTTTTTTATACTCGGGGCAAAAAGCGCGGAGGTGGTATTGCCGTTTTCTTAAAAGCTACTGCGGGTTATTCAGAAATAACCACTTCATTTCTTTCTTGCGAGTCGCTGGCACTCCGTGTTACTACTTACGTTTATGACCTCTACTTGCTCGCCTTTTACAGACCACCTTCTGAAAGTGTTCCCGGTTTTCTCTCTGAGCTACGCCACTGCATTCAATCTTTGCCGGGTAATGCAACCCTCTGCATCACAGGAGACATCAACATTGATCTTTCAAAACCCTCTAAATTACTAGTTTGCGAGTATCTTACGTTGTTGGCTGATTACGGAGTGGAACCTTACATTCTCGGAGCAACCAGAGAAGAATTTCTGTGTGGCAGATTTGTAAGCTCATCAATAGATCATATTAACCTGAGGACATCATCGTCAGCAATTAAATCGGCAATTATAAAACAAAAATTATCAGATCACTATTTCGTAGCGTGTCAGATCGAATTTCCAAAACAGGTTTCTACTGGCAAACATACAGATATCCGTCGAATTGAAATTGTTGATAATAAGACTTTTGATAAACATGTCTCTGGGTACGACTGGGTAACATTTCAGCGACATGCAAACCATTCAGAAATCTATACTTCGTTTGTCCAGCTGTTTCGGCAGTTTTATAATGCATCAAAAAAAGTAATATTTCTGAAACAAAGAAAGTCAAACATACGTTGGATATCCACTGACATACTGTCCGCTATTAAACTTAAAGACGTAGCTTGGAAGCGTTGCCGTCGTTCACCTCATAATCAAAGACTGCAGCACGAATTTCGAACTATCCGCAACAAAGTTACTGCGCTTATTCGCTCGGCTAAACGAATTTACTTCCAGAAACAGTTCTCTGAGTCTCGGAATAATTCCGCTAAAACTTGGTCATTAATTAACGAACTGCGAGGTGTCTCCCCGGGCATACAAAAAAAACGTATTCAAGATGTATTTGGGCATAATTCCCTCATAACTGCTAATCTTTTTAATGATTTTTTTGCCGCATTTTCCGGTACACTCCGGAAAAGCACCTTATCCCTTTCTTTTTCTTACGCAAACTCTGCTTCCGCTTTTCTCCCACTGATGACAGCTGATGACTTGCAATCTATAATTTTTAGCTTGAAGTCGAGTAAATCTCCAGGATTCGATGCTGTACGGCTGAGTGATCTACGCAGGAATTGGAATTATGTTCGGGACACACTTCTTCTGTTGTTGAACACTATAATTGAAACCGGTTGTATACCTGATGATCTAAAAATCGCGGTTGTTACACCTATCTTGAAGGGAGGATGTCGTAGTAAGGTTGAAAACTATCGGCCTATTTCCATTTTGCCATGTCTAGCTAAAATATTAGAGAAATTTATTTTTATCACCATGTCTTCCTTTATAGACAAACACAACTTAATGTCTCCAAATCAGTATGGCTTTATTGCCGGCCGAGGCACACAACCTCTCCTGGATGCTCTTTCGGACGACATAAATTATGGCTTTGAACACAACTTATGTACATGCGCGTGCTTTCTTGACGTATCAAAGGCATTTGATACAGTTACTCACTCCATTTTACTCAAAAAGCTTTCAGCTATAGGTTTCCGTGGTCCTTTCTTGTTGCTATTAGAGAGCTTCTTATCTGACCGCTCACAAATGGTTTCGGTGAACGGCGTGCATAGCTCTAAAATATTTTTGAAATCTGGGGTCCCACAGGGGTCTATCCTTTCACCACTATTGTTCAATATTTATGTCAATGATATGTGCACTGCTGTTTCCGACTGCATTCTATACCAGTACGCTGATGACACTTTGTTACTTACGCGTCACCTCTCTTATCCAAAATCAATAGAGATGCTCCAACGTTCTTCAAATCAACTAATGGATTGGTTTAATCGCAATCTACTTGATATAAACATCTCTAAGACGAAACTCGTCTGCTTTCACAATCCTCTAAAAGTTATTTCTTTAAATGTTCCTTTTTTCTTGCACACATCAGACTGTATCCTCTGCCATTGTGATCAAATTCCTTATTCAGACACCGTAAAATACCTTGGAATACTCTTAGATTCAGACCTATCATGGAACTCTCATCTTACAAAAATATGTTCACAACTAAGGAGTGTTTCCTGCTTGCTTTATCATATCAAAACATTTATGCCTCTTGGTGTTCGCAAGCATATTGCCTATTCTTTAGCTTACAGCAAGTTACGCTATGGTATAACTATTTTTGGCCAATGCTCGAACTTATGGCAAACAAAGGTGAACAGCATCTTGAAGGGAATTCTAAGAAATGTATGCTATAATCTTACGTCCTCCAATTTAAATTTTTTTCAAATGCTTTTAATGCCCGATTTTCGATCTTTGTTCTTGGAAACAGTGGTACTCAATCACAACTGGAATGATGAATTTAAAACGCATCACCCGGTCTCACGGCAGTTGCGCAAGGTTTCACGATACCTTGTTCCCAGTTGCTACACTCGGTATGGTAAAAACATTCGTTCATTTTATGTTCCGCATATATTTAACTCTCTCCCGCCTCATTTTTCAGACATCACGTCCAAAAAGAAACTTAAAAAAGCTCTACGCCATGTATATTGGAATGAAGGAGATACATAAATAATTTTTTGTCTATCGCGAGAAAGAGGAGGGAAAGGGGGGGGGGGGGGGAAGCGGTGTAGTTTCATTCTAAGTTAACAAGCGGTTTTTTTTTTTTTTTTCCTCAGCCATTTTATTCTTACTTTCGACGCTAATTGAATTGTCAATGCTGTTCTGCATCTTTTTTTTTTTTTTTTTAATAACACACGCGTTTCTGACAAAAGCTTTAGGCTTGTGGGTGTAACCTTCCTGTGACTTTCATGTGACATTCGTGTGACTTTCACGTGACTCCAGTGTGACTTTCAGTTTCTGTGATTGTTCTTTTTATCGTGACCACTGACGTCATTTTGCTCAAATCCTCCACTGTTTTCTTTTCGTTTTTTTTTTTTTTTTTTAGAATATTTTGTCACCAGTGCTACCATGGTTCAGTCACACAAGCCCTTGAAGGCTTTGACGAACCGGCCTTGCTTCATCACTGCACCCATAATGTACAAATAAATTATTATTATTATTATTATTATTATTATTATTATTATTATTATTATTATTATTATGAAAACGAGCGTAGCCGATAGTCTAATTAAACATTTCGGCACTGATCTCACTCTTACTGTGAACAAGTTCAATCGCTTCTTCGCAGGCGCAGGCAACGTTGTCGCATCTCACTGTGCTGGGCATCGATTGCCCGCAGCCTTGTCAATCTCGGAATCTGCATTTCTCCCTTCTTTAACGGAGCCAGACTTGCGTTCTTATCTTTTTGGGTTTAAACGTTTCCGGTCGGCCGGTGTGGATGGCATTACAGTCGGTGACCTATGCCGGAATTATGACTCGTTAAAGGACGCACTTCTCGTTCTGATAAATAACATTCTGGATTCTGGCATTGTCTACAACGACTTCAAGCAAGCTCTGGTAGTTCCACTTTTTAAGGGTGGTGTACCAAACGAGATTTCCTCGTATAGGCCTATCTCTATACTGTCCTGTATTTCACAGATTCTGGAGAAACATCTTTTTGTCGTTATGTCAAGTTTTCTTGAGAAACACGCAGTAATATCGCCAAACCAATACGGTTTTGTCGCTGGTCGTGGTACCACCAATCTTCTCGAAACCTTTTCAGACTTCCTTCACTCTTCTTTCGAACACAACTTGTATGTGTGTGCACTTTTTATCGATGTCGCTAAAGCGTTTGATACAGTAGACCATGGCATCCTCCTAGACAAGCTGTATAGATTGGGCTAATTTCGTGGCCCATTTCACGCACTGCTAAAATGTTTTCTTACAAATCGCACACAGGTTGTAGCGGTAGGCAATGTCCATAGTGCAAAGGCCCTCCTAAGATATGGAGTCCCTCAGGGTTTGATTTTGTCACCACTGTTATTTAACACATTTGTGAACGACATTTCATCATCCATTACCAATTCACTAATGTTTCAGTACGCTGATGACACTGTTTTGCTTTCTCGCCATCTAGTGTACCAGCGTGCAGTGGAAATGCTCCAACTGGATGTAATTAGCGTCATGGACTGGTTTTTGGTAAATAAGCTTCGAGTTAATGCCTCTAAAACAAAGCTTATATGTTTCTGCAATCCCTTAAAGAATATAAGGTCGACCTATCCGCTATTTCTCCACAACTCCGGTTGCTTGTGTACTCATTGTGATCCTATAGAATATGTTAGTTCGATCAAATACCTAGGCATTTACTTTGATTGCGATCTTTCTTGGACTACTCATATGACGCATCTTTGTCGACGGCTCAGGTCAGTGTCTTGTATGCTATACAACATAAAAAGATTTCTACCTTTCTCCGTCAGGAAAAAGGTTGTGCACGCTCTGGCCTATACGGTATACTAAGGTACGGGATCACAATTTTTTTTAACTGTCCACTCTTCTGGCATTCCAGAATTGACCGAATTCTAAACGCAATCCTCAAGAACGTCACGTATAAGTTATAACACAACATTTTCGTCAAGCGATAACTTGTTTGGTTCGCTTGAGCTGCCCTCATTCCACTCCCTCTTTCTCCAAACTGTGATCTGGCGCCACTTCTGGGAGAGCGAATTTAATGTCACTTCAGATTCGTCGCGTGAACTTAGGGCCACCTCTCGTTTCGACATACCACGAGTGAGAACGCGCGCGATATGGTGAAAGTACGCGCGCTTTTTATGTGCCAAAAGTGTTCAATGATTTACCAGACTCAATGTTTTCCATTACCTCAAACAAGAAATTAAAGAAAACTCTAAAAACAACTTTTTCTGACGTATCGCGACAGTGACTGTGAGTTTTATATGATATCGGCGAAACGTTGACTATTCTGTTTGCGATATTATTTTCCTTTTCATTTCTCAATTTTGTCCTGAAGTAGATTGTTGTTTTATCTGCATCATCGTGAGGCCCTAAGACCTTTGCGAGTTTTGCCCAGTGATTTTTTTTTTTCTCGTTGGTGCTCTTGTTCGTTTTAGTGCCCTACACTAATTGTAACTACAGTTGTGGTCTGTTCGTCCCGACGTTCTGCTTCGCCTTTCTTCAATACGGACGTACAAGTGAGTGCGTGTGTGTGTGTGCGCACCGATGAGTGCCGTTTCTTTTATTTAGTGCTCCGACTGATCTGCTGGCCCCGCGGCTAACTCCGTTGTTCGTCCTGCGGGAGCAATGACAATTTTGTGTGTAATTTTCTTCTCTTCTTTTATTTTACATACTGTGTGTCAATATGCGAGCTCGCCCTTTGATTCTTCTCTTGCTGGATCTGGTCCCACAAGCCCTTGCCGGCTTTGACCAGGTCCGAAGCTGAACTTGGTAATTCTTTTCTCATGAATAAATATTATTATTATTATTCCTATTATTATTATTATTATTATTATTATTATTATTGCTCAATGCAACTGTGTATCAATCGAGTCTGTCGATCACGTGAAATACTTAGGTGTACATTTCGATTTTGATATGTCTTGGAACACCCATATGTCATATATTTGTAGCAAATTACGAATTGTGTCTTGTATGCTTTATAATACTACAGTGGCTAGAATAGGGGAAGTGTGATTACCGCCAAGCGGCTCGTATGGGAAGCGCTGACGCCACTTGGCGATGTTGCCGCTAGGTGCTGCGAACTCCCGTTTACACGTCAAGCCGCCGCGAGAAATGCGTTCTTGTAATGTGGGCTGCGTGCGTGGTGCGGACGTTTCGAGTTGTTTTTTTGTGAAAATGCTGCCTTGAACATCCAAGATGAGCCGACGACAGAGTCATTGTTTTGTACCCGGCTGCAAGAGCGGGTACAAATCATGCAAGGAGAAGTTTTCGTTGTTTGGCGTGCCGAAAGAAGAGGCGGTATTTCAACAATGGCAGCGGAATATTCCAAGAGCTGACATGCCACTTCAGCGCAACGCAGCCGTCTGCGAGCTCCACTTCGACAAACAGTTTGTGTCGCGCCACTTCGAACATGTTGTTGACGGGCAAAGCGTGCTTATTGAGAGAGCGAGGCCGTTTCTCTTGCCTGGCGCCGTTCCGACCGTCTTTCCGAATGTGCCTTCGTACCTGTCAAAACCGGTGCCCAGGAAAAGAAATCCCAAGGAGAGGTTGTGCCCACCGCCTGCGCTTCATGATAAGCGACAACGGATGGACGAGGTACTGCAGCCACTGCCAGGTGAGGAGCCGGATGAGCCCGCTACGACCACTACCGAGCCTCGACTTGCCTTCAACCACGCGGATATTGCCTTCCCGTCAGACAGGTGGGGAAAGCACGTGTTCAGTGGTGTACCATTGAAGGTTGCGTACAGTGTGTGCCTACCCGGACCTGATACAAGTCTTCTGTGCGCCGCAAAGCTCGTGTTGTTTACGGTGACAGACGACACAGTGACGCATGAAGTGTTTGTCCGGGGTGTGAAGGTTGTGCTAGACGAGCCTGGCGACCCGTCTTCCATTCTCCAGGCCGTGGATTCTCCAGGCTGTTCACATAAGCATGACCGGTACGCTGTACAACCAAAGGCGCTGTATACATGTGCAAGTCGCTCAAAAAACGCAGCGGATTTTACAGTCATGTCATCAAACTTCAGCGATTTACTGCGCGGAGAGCAGACGACTTTGTAGCGCGCGGACGTGTAAACGGTGATCAGCGCCACCTAGACCTTTTTCGCCGGGGCATCGCGGAGTGGCTTCAGAGCCGGCGGCGCGGTAATCACACTTCCCCTATTCTAGCCACTGTAATAATACTAAATTTTTTATGCCAGTCGGTATCAGAATAATAATCGTCCATGCGCTTGCTTACAGTATCCTTCGATACGGTGTTACGGTGTTTGGCGACTGTTCCGGTCGATGGCAGTCCAAAGTTAATTCTTTATTGAAAGGAATCCTGACAAGCGTAGCATATAATTCTAATTTTTCCAGCAACAGTGATATTTTTCGAAGTCTTCAATTGCCTAATCTGCGTTCTCCTTTTATACAAACGGTAGTGCTCCGTAGCTTTTGGAAAAATGAGTTTAAAACACCATTTCAGTCTCCCCGAATACTTCGTCGCGTTCCTCGCTTTGTAGTGCCAATTTGTTCGACCAGATACGGTAAATACACTCGGGATTACTACGTTCCGTGTTTGTTCAACGCCCTTCCTGACACTTTCATTGACGTTACATCACTGAAACAACTGAAGAAGGAACTCAAGTGCACCAACTTTGATTCCATCTAGCATCTCTTTTTCCCTTTTACTTTGTTTTCGCTTAAAGGGATGCTGAACCGAAAAACAGAATCTAAATTCTTTGTCGTTTTGATATTTACAGCACACGAATGGCTCGTCTTAAATGACGGTACTTGAAACAATAAAGTAGTCTAAATTATATGATTTATGTAAATAAATATTCTAAGGTGCACCTGGTGAGTTTTTTGAAAGCTCGTTTCGTGACGACAACAAACTTGTAGTACGCAGAACGCGGCTATGGTGAGCCATCAAAGTTGGCTCGGTTGGCTCCGACCTACCTCGTTGGCTCCGGCGTGCGCTCACGCCGCGTGGTGGCGCGACGAAACGGAAATGCGACGTGCGAACCCCGTCCCGAAACGATGAGATATATTTTTAAAAGAAATGCAATTTTATCTGATTAATTTGTCGAACAGTGTTCATCATGTCGTTTTTGACACGACACCTATGCGGCGCCGAACGGCCTAGCGAGCGTCGCGAGCAAGCGGCATCTTGGCGGCATCAAACATCAGCGCTGTCGAAGTCTCCGTGGTCGCCGTCGTCATGGCCAAATTATCAGGACGGGAAAGAAATCGCCGAACTCCGAGAAACCCACAGACCAAAGTCGCCGCCGTCGCTACGACGCAGGTGCAGAAGTGGACTGGGGGTGGCAGGGTGCCGGGTGGCTGGCAGGTAGTGCGCAGCTAACTTGGCTGGATTAGTTGGCAAACTTCCAACGCGACGGGCATCCGTCTACTATTATTCAAAGCGCAACTTTCTTCCACGCTGTGGCGCGTCGGCAGCTCGACTTGTTCACGTCAGTTCCGTTGCAGTTTGTTGACGTCAGTTCCGTTGCGAGTAATCCCAGAGGGCCTCGCGCGCATCGGAGGCTTCTGGCGCTTCTGGCTCAATCAGCGGTCGTCATTCCAAGAAATATAATAATCCGATCTCCATCCCTTTACATGAATAGCATTTTTAGGTATAGTGCGGTCCCGGGAAGCTTGTCCGGGGCTTATTTCCGCAACTTCAGATATCGGTTCAGCATCCCTTTAACGCTTTTCGTGTTGCTTTTTTCCTACGTGTTTTTTTTTTCTTTCGTGATTTTTTTTTAACGCCACTCGTGCTTTTTTTTTCTTGTTTTTTTTTTGATTTGTGCTTTTTGTGTTCTATAGTTCGACTTTCTGTCTTACATTGTGGAATCACGATAACGGTCTTTTGATTTTTTTATGGGCGTCATCGTACAAGCCCTTTGCAGGCTTTGATATGCCCGTATCTAACACTTGAATTCCAATGTGTGTGAAAATAAAAATTTATTATTATTATTATTATTATTATTATTATTATTATTATTATTATTATTATTATTATTATTATTATTATTATTATTATTATTATTATTATTATTATTTTTATTATTATTTCTCTACGGACTTCTTCTGTGCTATCTGTGACATTCCCTTTGCTGGGTTCTGTCCTTCAAGCCTCTACTGCCTTCGACCGACCCGTCACCTTATAGTGTTATGAAGGTATCTAAATAAATGAAAATGAAATGAAATAAAATGAAAATTATTATTATTATTATTATTGTTATTATTATTATTATTATTATTATTATTATTATTATTATTATTATTAAGAGTTGCGGTCAGAAGGGCAATTTTGTTTAATAGGGGACATGAATATTGATACATTAAAGCCGAACAAATCTACAGTTTGTGAGTCGTGACTACTTACGTTTACTGTCGGACTATGGAATTGAAAATACCATTAACATCCCAACAAGAGAAGAAGTTCTATCTGGTAGACAAGTAGTCTCTTGCATGCACTTGTGAAAACCGCTGTCATTCATCAAAAGCTTTCCGATCGCTACTTGGTAGGTTGCCACTTGGAGCACCAAGCTGCTCAACAGAAATATAGTAGAAGAAACCAAACGTGTGTAATTATAAGGACTCATTCACACAGCCGGCGTCTCGCCCCGTCCCGGCGAAAGCGCCGTGGGCGCCGTGCCGAAAACGGGACGGTGCGGGGACGGAGGAGTGTTCGAACCAGCGGCGGCGGAGCTGCCGGCGGTGGCTATAGGAATAGATGGATCCTGGCGGCTGTGTCCGCGTATATTCGGTGGTAGCTTGCGCCACCTAGCCTAAACATCTTTCTGAACCTTTCAAATTCCGCGTCGAACGTTTGTATCCCGTAAAACTGTATAACCGGTATAACCTATTATTTCGTGCGCAATTTCACACTTCCCTCGATCTCTACTACCAATCTTGTAATCCCGTATTTGTGGCTGCTTTCTGGCGGCGTCGATCACCAAATGTAGCGGACTATCGGCGTCGATGGGCGCAGCCAGAACTGTTTTGTTCCTTGGAGCTTGCGTTTGGGTCGCCGATAACGATCTTGCATGTTTCAAAACACTTTATTTGTCTCCGTGTTTCAAAACAAAAACGACAAGACCCACCGCGAGCACGTTTCACATCAATCACTCCTTACGCCGCATTTCGTCCCCGATGATCGACGACCGTATTTTGTTTCTTCGGCTGTTCTTCCTTAAAATCGCATTTACGTCTATCGCAAAGGAACCGATGTGGTCTCATCATTTCGAGCAGCAGCTCAGCGGTAAATCCAAATCTCTGTATGCCCGTTGTTCAAGAGCCGGAAACATCACACAATGCGCCAGTCGTCTCGCTGGCCTCCGTCCTTCCCGAAAAGAGCTTTGTTGGCTTCGTCGTTAGGGCACAGTATACGGTCAATTCCCCCTGCCGCGGCCGTGCCCATGGTCACCCAACTTTTGAGAATCCGCCAGAGTTAGCGAAAGTTTCCTATTTTGTGATTGGCCGTCCGTCGATGGGGCGGGGCGCCGGCGCTCCCGTTCTCCCGCCTGTGCCGGGGACGTTGGACATCCTCGTTCGGCCCATTTCAGGTCCGGCGGCCCGATTTCGGTCGGAAACCGGTCCCAACACCCTCTCCCCCGGCGTAAAGGACGGCCGGCGTTTTCGCCGTGCCGGGGGAAAAAACGGCTGTGTGAATGAGGCCTAACAGATACCATTAAATTTGATGCTTTAGTCGCAGCCTTCAACTGGAATGACTTCCTGCAATCTACAGAACCTTGTGATGTATACCCTGCTTTTGTTGCAATTTTTCAATCTTTTTATGAGGCCTCCCAGAAAGTAGTCAATTTCAAACAACGATCAGATAAGCCCTGGCTTGACATCAATATCATGAGAGCCATTAAAGATAAAGAGTCGTTATGGATACGCTCTCGTCGCGCTTCTAGTAATTTGGAGCTAAGAGCAGAATTCTGTTGCGCGAGAAACAAATTGAATGCGATGATCCGATCCTCAAAGCGCCGTTACTTCCAAAAAAAGTTTTTTGAGACGAGGTACAATCCACGAGAAACCTGGGACTTAATAAACGCATTTCGAGGGCGGGCATCTAGGCAACCCACACTCTCAAGAAAAAAGGGTGTAAAAGGGTGTATCGTTACACTCTTTGTCCCATATAATACACCCCAAAACTTCATTTCGACGTACTGAGCCCTATAGTCGAACAGACGGCCCCAAATTTTACGAGGGGCTTGATAGCGGTGCGACACAACATTTTAAATAGCTAAAGTACGTATCAAAGACCACATAAAGAAGACACCGAGTTTTTACAGTAGGGCCAAGAAAACCCCGATTATGTTTTTTGTAGTCAGTAAAACGTACATTAGCTATTTTAATAACTTGTACCACACGGCTATCAAGCCCCTCGTAAAATTTCGGGCCGTCTGTTCGACTGTAGGGCTCTGTACGTCGAATTGAAGTTTTGGGGTGTATTATATGTTACAAAGGGTGTAACGATACACCTTTTTACACCCTTTTTTCTTGAGAGTGAATTGCATCCCTAGAGAAACATTTCGGTTCGGACTTGCAGTCAACTGTGAATGACTTCAACAAGCAATTTGCGACATCATCGGGAATTTCCAAGGATTGCGGAGTGACATCCATCACTCCTAGTCATGTTGACAAAATATCTCCATCTGCTTTTTTGCCCCCAATAGATGAGCACACATTGCGATCAATTGTATTCGGTATAAAGCGGAAATAGTCTCCAGGTATCGATGGCATACGAATTGGAGACCTCTGCCGAAATTTTGAAACTATCAAAAGCGTCATTCTTATCATGATAAATGGTATCCTGTCGTCTTGCAACATTCCTGCTGCATTAAAAACCGCACTCGTAGAACCACTCTTCAAGGGGGGAACACCAAGTCGGATGGACTGCTATCGCCCCATCTCAATATTGCCGTGCATTGGCGAGATATTGGAAAAACACGTGTCCAATATAATGACTAGCTTTGTTGACACCTCTGAAATTTTATCAGAGAACCAATACGGTTTCGTAGCTGGACGAGGCACTCAGTCCTTACTTGAGGATTTCACCGATCTCATACACACTGCATTTGATAATAACCTATTTACGTGTGCCCTTTTCCTAGATGTAGCTAAAGCATTCGATACGGTCAGCCATAAGTTGCTTCTTCAGAAACTTTATAACTTTGGCTTCCGCGGTCCATTTTTTGCATTACTAGAAAACTTCTTTTCTGATCGACCGCAAATTGTAAGTGTTGGAAATTTTAAAAGTTCGCGCGTAATGATAAAAGCGGGAGTTCCTCAGGGATCAGTTCTGTCACCCCTACTTTTTAATTTGTATGTGAACGACATTTCAACCAGAGTATCCAACTGCAGAATATTTCAGTATGCAGACGATACTGTTCTCATATCTCGTCATCTGAATTATGACGAAGCAATACATCTATTGACAGAGGACGCGACGCAGCTAATGGACTGGTTTGACGAAAATCTAATTAGAATTAAGATGTCCAAGACACAATTTGTCTGCTTTAGAAATCTACCAAAGAAATTGAATCTGCGCTCGTCGGTTGTCTTACACAAATCAAACTGTCGCAACTGCGAATGTCTTCCATTAAAATGTGTTAATAATGTGAAGTATTTGGGCATACATTTCGACTCGGATATGTCCTGGAACACGCATCTGTAACAAATATGTAACAAACTTCGGAGTGTTAGTTGTTTACTCTTTAATCAAAAAGTGCTTATGCCATTTACTATTAGAAAGTCAATCGCGCATACTCTAGGCTATAGCATACTTAGGTACGGCATCACTTTGTTCGCTAATTGCTCAGAACTATGGCATGACAAGATCAATTGTATTCTAAAAGGCTTATTGAAAAGCGTTGGATACCAAATGAATTTCACATCCGACATAGAACTCTTTGAAACTCTGCAATTACCAACTTTTTATTCTCTATTTCTACAAAGCGTTGTGCTTCGCCACTTCTGGAGCGATGATTTTAAGCGTCCCCTCATCCCTCAAAGGAACTTTCGCCACGTAGCTCGTTTTGAAACCCCGCGATGCTTCACGCGTTACGGTAAGAGAGTTCGCTCATATTACGTTCCTCTCATTTTCAATAAGCTTCCAGAGCGTATTCTCAAGGCTACGACGAGAAGAACTTTGAAGAAAATGTTAACTAATTTCAACATTGCATAATTTATTATACTTCTCATTGTAATCAATAATTTTTTTTACATATCATTTTACGGAAATGTGATTGCTCCTGCTCAAGAAGAGTTATATACTCTACGACATTTCTTCCGGTCTACTTCAGCCCATTTGTGCCTGTGCGTGTGTGTGTGTGTGTGTCTGTGTGGGCGTCTCACGGCCTGTCTTCAAACTGCAATCACTCCCGAGGCAACGACCTGGCACTGCTTCACTGTGGTTTAACGGTGCAACAAGAATGACATTTGTGCGTGTATATGTGTGTGTAGATACGTATGTGCAAGCAATAATGTATTGCAAGCAAATGATAATCTAAACATTTTATTAGACAACATAGCATACTGGGTCTGGGCCCATAAGCCCATGCAGGCTTTGTCCAGTCCCGCTAATTGAACTTCTTTAATCTTCTCCCCATCGCCAATACAATTATTATTATTATTATTATTATTATTATTATTATTATTATTATTATTATTATTATTATTATTATTATTATTATTATTATTATTATTATTATTATTATTATTATCATCGCGCTTCAGAATTACGCATATCCCTTCGGTCATTAGTGTTTAGACAATGACATCCGTTTGAATCATTCTAAAACAAAAGTTATGACATTCTCGCAAGACCCACGATATTTTTTTCTCCATATAGTTATCATGGCGAACTGCTGTCACGTGTAAGTGAACTGAGGGACCTTGATGTTGTTTTTGATTCAACCCTGAGATTTGACACTCACGTTACCAGAGTGGTTCAATGGGCCTTGCGCACTCTAGGTGCCGCGTCTCGCATAACGAAGGAATTCAAAGGCCCGTCCGCTTTTTTCACGCTCTACTGTTCCTTAGATCCCAGCTAGAGTACGCCTCGGTTGTTTGGAACGGCATTTGCAAAACTGTCGAGCGAGTCGAAAACAAATTCATTTCTATCTTCAAATATCGTTACCTTGAAAAAGGTGATCCTTGTTTAAACGTTGGGTGTAACTCGCCACTCGTCAACTTGTTGAGCCTGCAGCAGCGTCGGGTGAAGGCAGATCTGTTGTTTTTGTTTAAGACCCTGCACGGCTCGATTAACTCTCCCAGCCTTCTGTCCGAAGTGAGCCTTAGAGTTCCACGCGTGCCTACACGGCTTCAATTATCTTTTGATATAACTCGACATTTTAGCCCTTTAAACCCGAGTGGCGAGTGGTTGTTCCTGGACACTATAACAAACACTGATGATTAATTATTATTATTATTATTATTATTGTTGTTGTTCTTCTTATTCAGCCAGGATTTTGTTAAAGAAAGAAAGATTCCGAGTCAAGAGGTCCAACGAGTCAAAAGATCCAACGCGTCAAAAGATCCATCATTGGACCTTCTGACTCGTTGGATCTTTTGACTCGTTGGACCTCTTGACTCGCCGTGGATCTTTCGACTCGTTGGATCTCTTGACTCGTTGGACCTCTTGACCCACATTGGATCTCTTGACTCGTGTTTGGTGAGTCAAAAGATCCAACGAGTCAAAAGATCCGTTATTGGACCTTTTGACTCGTTGGACCTCTTGACTGCCCGATCACCGGGGAAGGGGGAAAGGGCTTTGAAGAAGAGCAGGAAAAGAAAGAAAGGCAAAACTACGATGAATGACGGCTTTCGGGTGGCAAGGAGGGGAGTGACGGTCATTGCACTGAAGCAGGGTGGGATCCCGCGTCTAATAACAAAGCAACAAAAAAGAGGGAGATGAGAGAAGAGGGTAGAGTGACCTCGGGGACGACAGATTTTGGGGTACTGAATGGCTGGCTGTGTCACGGCGCTTTGCGTTTTCCAGTTTAATCGGATGGTGACCAACGCCATCTCTTCGTGCGGTATGCTTGACTAACGCAGGAATTTCCCGAGAGTTGTGCACGCTGCATGGTAGTGGGGACGTATAGGGTGTTTCTCGAATTTAGAAATCAACAAACAGTTAATTGGTGACTGAATTACGAGGCACGTATAGACCAAAACGTGGTGCTGACGTCCCGCCCCTGCGGTGGTGCTGCTATCGGCATTGCGCACGCGCAGACGGTCCACTTGACGCGCTCCCTGCGCACATGCAGTGGCCACACCTCGTGCGGAAACTGGGCCTTTTCCCACACCTTGTGAGGGCTTGTATGGAAGCAGCGCGTTGGTCTATACGCTGCATGAGCTCAACCGGGAAGAAGGAATTATGTGGATCATTTTGACAGTGTAATGTTTGGCAGTCATCCAGAGGGTCAACATGTCGCAGTATCTTGCCGGCCAGTGCAGCATGACTGGTGACTGGCACCACGCTATACGGAGAACCAGAATCGGCTTACGTTCGTGTAATCACTACTGCGTGGTGCACCTAAAGACCCCAGGCTATAATCCGTTTCACCTAAGGATGAACCGCAGCCTATGCTAGAAGCCGAGAGCGCGACGCCTTGAACACCTTTGTGTTCGAGGCATTTCAGAGTTGGAGAAGGACCCTAGTACCACTTGTCTTGCTGTGCCTGCACACGTTTCACTGGCTCGTGTTCAGGTTGAGCAGCATTGATCAAAAGCCATGCACAGTTTTATTTGTCTTTCGATGTATCGCGATAGTACCGATATATATATATATATCGGGCATGGTGGCGGGAGGCCGAAGGCGTGGGTATAACTGGTAAGAAAAAACCCTTGGTGAAAACAGCAACAACGGACGATTTAATCTTCGACGTTTCGGCCGAAACGTCGAAGATTAAATCGTCCGTTGTTGCTGTTTTCACCAAGGGTTTTTTCTTACCATATATATATATATATATATATATATATATATATATATATATATATTTTTTTTTTTGCATAATCACGGAAGTTTATATTACTTATCCTTTTAATGTACGGCACCTAGTCGATTTTGTTCGTGCAAACTGAATTATTTTATTCGCACGTAATAAAGCCGAGAAAAGAACCCATTGTACTTTCCACATTTTCGCGACATATTTTGAGCCTTGCATCCCAAGATCCATTACAGCGACCGCTTATCAAATGCTAATTTAAATTTCGTTATATCTTGTGTCGGACCTAAAAGTTTATTAAAAAGGAAAAGTTTACCATAATATCAACCCGCCTTTAAAATATATATATATATATATATATATATATATATATATATATATTTTAATTACTATTTTGAATTATTTTTCGTCCTTTGCCTTCCCATTGGCCCAGTTCGATATCTTACCAGCACGAAAAGAACCGGTGAATTATCGGGAGTTCCTCTCTTCGAAGTGGCCATCTAAGGCGCATCCTAAAGGAGCCCTAAAACGATTTTTCTACTTTTGCTAAATGCTAGTTAGAATCACTCCCTAACGTTAATCACTGAATAAACTTGCATTAGTTTTTCTTTCTAAGCACAGTCGCCAAATAAATTTGAGAAATATAAGCATCGTTCATCCCCTCAACTCGGAGCCAGAACAAGCGGCCACGTGGCCCGGCGCCTATCCACCCACGTGCTGGGTTTGACAAAGTAAAGAACGTGTGCTCAGCTCAGTCACTGTTGGAGTTGGGCTATTCTCATGACCGCTGTGGTTGGACACGAGCCACCACCCCAGTGTCCGCCGAGGCATTGACTGTTACGAGCTGAAGGCGAGTGCTCACGTAGCTGTCGTGTCTAATCTATGCATGAGCCGCGCTCGACTGTCGTCAGTCGGGTGATTTCGATTCCACAATCACGTCATTCAGCTTTGCAAAGGCAAGACTGAAAGAAATAGTCCCCTTTTATCTTTGCGATTTCACAATTTCACCGCGACAGAGAAGTTCCTGAATCAGTGGCGGTCTGTGCGATTATAGTTATGCCAGGCTGAGACCAGTACAAAGCGGCAAACTCATCAACGTTCCAACCCGAAAACGTTTCATGACCCCTTTAAAGGGGCCATGAAATGATTTTAATGTTCAAGGAATCTAGTGCGTCAGGGACCCCGGAACCGGGGGGGGGGGGGGGGGGGGGGGGGCGGCAACGGTGGTTTAAAGGGGCCCTCCAACAGTATTTGAGCGTCTACTTTTTTTTGCGGTTTCTCCACGCTAGTGGTCCCGGAAACCCAGTGGACAACGAAAGAGTTTAAAAATATTAGCGCATCATATTTTAATTTGACAAGTCGGAAACACCTCCTCCGACGGTGGCGCCGCGAGGTGCCGAATGCGCGCGCACAACGGCGCTCCCTTTCACTATACGTCACATTCACTGGGTTTCGTGATTGGCGAGAGCCGTCCCAGAAATTTTGAAGCGGAATAAAGTATATCACACGTTAACCGTCATTATTTCTCTAAAAAGTCGTTTTTATAGAGCTAATAAAGTTGCAAATTAAAGTTCAAAAAGGGCGAAAACAACGCCTCGTCGCTCATGCCCGCCTCCCAGCGGCGGAGTACCTCCTACTCACCGAAGTGGCTCCGGTGGCGGAGTTGCGGGAGACGAGGCGACGAGGCTTCCGCGGCTGTCGAAGCGGACTCGTCGCGGCGCTTGCGTGGTGTGCCCTCGTACGGAGCGACGCCCAGCTCCGCACTCCTTTTTAAGAATTCGGCGCTCAAAATCCGATAAGCCCGGTAAATTCATCGATGATGGCAACCCGATTCCAAAGCTACGATGGTTGCAGCGAGGCCTAATGGCCGACCGGGCCGACGGGCTATCAACCAAACTCGCGTCCAGTTGGCCAACCGCTTTGCTCCAATCGCTAAACTGTTTCATTTTACGTCATGAAGCGCAATGTTTTGCTTATTTAAAGTTGTTTTCTGCAATATTTAATTTGCTAATAACTCACAAAATATTGCGAATTTCTGTAATATTTTTTTTTCCTCGGTGTTCCTGCTTTCATGGAGCTCCGTTTCAGCGCGAATTTCAAACCAGTCAAAAATTGTTGGTGGGCCCCTTTAAGCACTCGCTGACATTTTCTAGGGGGTGCTGAGCATTATGCTGAGCCCCCGTGCGTTTGGCTCAAGGCCTACTGAACTGATTCCTACTGTACAACGCCTCCCCGCGACTAGGGAAGGAGCGGTGAGGGGCTTTCCGTGACCCCTTTGCAATATGAAGCGGCAGTTCTCGAGTAATTGGAGCTCTTGACCCGCAATGGATCTCTTGACTCATGTCTGCCGAGTCAAGAGATCCAACGCGTAAAAAGATCAATTATTGGACCTTCTGACTCGTTGGATCTTTTGACTCGTTGGACCTCTTGACTCGCCGTGGACCTTTTGACTCGTTGGATCTTTTGGCTCGTTGGACCTCTTGACCCACATTGGATCTTTTGACTCGTGCCTGGCGAGTCAAAAGATCCAACGAGTCATAAGATCCATTATTGGACCTTTTGACTCGTTGGAGCTTTTGACTCGTTGGATCTCTTGACCAGAAGCGAGAAAGAAAGGGGGGGGGAGGGTAATGCAAGATACTATGAATGGGGGTTGGGGAGGACGAACACGGGCTCCATTCCCTGCTCCCCCCCCCCACCTCCCCCTTTCCATTTTGGATACGTGCCTATTTGGGCCGTTGTCTATGGGAAAGAGTGTGCGGACGCTGAGTGAAATTGCGCACTTTCAAGACTGCGTTCTTCTGCTTATGACTTTTCAACAAACCTAAACACACCTAAGAAATCCTTATTTTTTTCGCGCAAAAACAGCTTAGTTATCCCCCCCCCCCCTCAAAAAAAAAGTGCGTGAGAGGGGGGGGGGGGGGGGCTGCGCTCTATGCTTCTGCTGACAAAGGGGACTCAAGCCTACCGCCCCCCCCCCCCTCCCCCGTTTCCGGAGCCTGTGACAGTGTTGCACAAAAATGGGTTATAGTCAGTGCACAGAAGCCAATGAGGCGATGCGAAACCCGCACGCAAAGAACCGCTCGATTGCTGTAGTCTTTCAACCAGCGTAAAAAAGAAAAAAAAAAAGAGAAAAAATTGATGCGTTTATTACACGCATTTCCGTGAAAGGTAACATTGTTCCTGAACGCTTCGGGTGTGGTGTATTTGAGTAAGGGGAGTGTGCGTTTTCTCTGTTGGCTCGCGGTCGAGCGCTGCTGTCCGATCATTGTGAATTCGGGTGATCGCCTCTCGCCTCTGACCTCGATTCAGCAGAGCGCCCCTTCCT
The DNA here is from genome assembly GCA_013358835.2 of Ixodes persulcatus. NCBI lineage: Eukaryota > Metazoa > Arthropoda > Arachnida > Ixodida > Ixodidae > Ixodes > Ixodes persulcatus. Next base: position 375,815 of record JABSTQ010009507.1, read on the forward strand.
CGCCGCCAGAGCTACTCGGGATCCCTTTCAGCCGATCACAACTGCTGGCTTCAGAGCGCTCCGAGATTGTCAGACCAGTCACGGAATTAAAATTTCTTGACATTGGCAATGCATTAAGAACACGATTTTACAGCGTACGGTGGACGATTGAGCAAAATTTACGCTCGCAACGTAATGAAATAACGGTTGTGACGTAAATTGCTTTACGCATCGGCATGTAAAAAAAAGAAAACAGCAGTATGCGATTTGATTTTTGCAGTACGGAACGAAAGCCAACGCTTGCAAACAGTTGTCAACTCATCGCGTTTTCGACAGTGAACGAGCTGCGATAGCGGTCATGCATACGACAGAGCAGGCAAATATAAAATGGTTAATAAACCACATTTTTCTCATGGCGAAATATCGTGCAAGCATCGCATGTGACACAAATCACAGTGCATTGTATTCGGCTCTCCCTTTATTTTTTTACAACACCAACCTTTGAATGCACTTTTACCAAACCTGAACATTTTTTGAAGCGACCACAAAACCCGGTAAGGCAGCGGCGAGCTCTGCGAGCTGTTTCGTCGTCGGTTAGGCTTAGCGCATCCTCCGCCGTGAGATGAACGATCTCGGGAAAGCACTGGGAATACTTCACACGTCGACTTTTCCTGTTACGGTCGCAAACGAATGTCGTCCCGTCCGTTGTAATCCTCGCACCGTCGAATGCACAAGCACTTTGTTGAACCAGATATCAAGCGCCGTCATGCTGGACCCCGCACACCACCACAGACCACTGCCGGCCATCGTCAACAAAACCACGTGATCACCGTCCAAGTACCACGTGACGCCTGCGCCGCTCCGCACTCCGCGGCTACAGACAGAGTGCCAGGAGCCGCGTTTACATGAATGCGACTTAGTTGACTTAGTCGCATCGAATCTATAGTTGTCGCATTCAATGCGGTCATGTAAACGGCATAATGCGCAAAGAAAGCGCATCGCATTCAAGTCGCTAGACAGAGGTGGATCGAGATGGCGAGTGCGCATTCATTCAGCCCTTGTAAACGGAGGTCGCATCGCATTTTGGAACGGGGAGAATTATGGGAAGGCGCTCGCTGCGGGAGCGAGTGAACAGCTGAGAACATGGCGGCGGGCCGCGGCCACCCTCGTCAGTGGCGCGGAGAGCGGTCCCGTATCGTCGCCCGCAATTTTTTCCCGAGGACAAACACGAGCTTTTATTGCCATCATAAGTAAGCGGAATATAGCGGAGCTGCTCGGTGAGGGCGGCCCCCGTCCAAGCCTTGCGAAGTACGACTTGCGCGTCCGAAGGGGTCCCAAAGGCTTCGGCGCAAGCACGAACGACACCGAGAGCTCCGAGCACTGTAGAGCACTGCATGGTAGCGCAGAGCGAGCAGCTCCTACCTCGGTGCCGTTCCTGGCTGTGCAGGAGCCTTTCGGACTCGGGGACCGGTCGCGATCGGCGAGGTATGGCGCGGCGAAGCGCGGAGGCTTCCTCAAAGCGTGCGCACACACGTCGCCTCTGGTCCAGAGTGACCCGGCGGCCCGGCCTGGAGCCCTAAACGCTGAGGTTTTGATGTTTCTTCCGTCTCGTAACTTCTTCCACAGCACCGAAGACAGCGGGCACGATCTTTACGTTCACTGAATACGTCGAAAGGCCTCCACGTGCGATGCACCGGAAAACGTGGTGCGGCTGGTGCCGGAACTGCTTAACTTCGAGCTTTGACACGGCGTGGCGCCACCTTCTAGTGCGCATTCATGTAAACGTTGCCGTGTCGGCTTCGTTCGAAGAACGAGTGGAGTCGATGCGCTGAAGTCGTTTCCATGTAAACGAGGCTAGGGAGCGCTCTGAGAGGGAGAGGCACCCTCTAAATGAACCACCCGATCAGGCGACAGCACTCTCTTTCAACCAACCCGATTTCGCGCGCTCTGGATGGAGCGCTCTAGAGCGCGCAGAAAGAACCACGCGAATTCGCCATTTGTGTGGATGTTTTGGAAACGCGGGAAGGTTTTATTTTGTTTGTTGTACGTGAAGCCCATGAGTTAGAAAGGTAACGACATCTCACTTCTTTTCCTGTGCGCACACTTACTCGTTTTAGTTTTTTTTTTTTTTTTTTTTTTAAAGCGAGGCTTAAAAAACGGTCGCAAGAGGCTTAAAAACCGGTCTTGTCTCAGCCGGTGCTTCTTGGTTGCAAATGTGTGAACGGGCCTTAAGCCTCTTGTGGTGGCTTACGACCAGCTCCGCAGCAGTGCATCCGGTATTAAACCGTTGCAAGAGGCTTCAAAACCAATCTTGTCACAGTCGGTTGCACTCGGTTGCGAGTGTGCGAACTGGCCACAACGCAGGATACTAGGTTGTATACGACCAGAATGAAACTATGATATGCATCTTAAGGCCCGTTCACACACTTGCGACTCCATAGAACCGAGTGCCTTGAAACCTCTTAAAATTTTATTCACCACATTCGGCGGGAGTTGATACCTCGAGGGCGCCACAGTATTTTGTGCCCCTGTGGAGTTCCGGTAGTGTATGCATTTATTCTTCAGAAACGCACAGCGATCGGGTAAACGAGTTCCCTTCGGAGAAGTTTCTTTAATATGTTTGTAAGAAGACTAGTGCATTGTAGAAAGTAGTACAAATAACAAAAGGATGCGACACCAATGTAAAAGAAGAGGAAAACCGGAAGCACGCAGGGGTCCGCCGATGGGGGGTGTTAAGAATGGAACCTTCGGCAACCTTTTCCGAGTTTCAACGCTGCGGAAACGAGTCCCGAAACGAGTCCCGACGTGTCAGGACTGCCGGCCACCTGTTGAAGCCTGCCCAAAACGTGTCTCAACGCGTCCGTGACGTCAACGGGACGTGTGTGTGTGTGCGTGTGGGTTCGTGCGCTCCGGAAGGGGAGAGAGGCCTGGCCTAACTGCGGAGAACCTTGGCTATGACTCATTTCTAACTACGACGCGGCGGACCCAGCTGCAAAGCACGTGGCGGTCGCACCTGCTGCCCTGGCGGAGAGTGAGGGAGAAAACGGACCCCTATATAAGGCGGGGCGTGAGGCTGCTGAGTTGTTCTCTTGGATTTGACGACTCTATCGCTACCATGTAATTAAACCGTTCGTTACGTTACCAATTCTCCCACCTCCACTGGACCCCTGGGTTCTTCACTTCGGGGAATGGTCGTCGTCACGAGCCAGGAAGCTCCCGGACGTGCGGCCTAAGCCCCGCCTCGAACAACTGGTTGGCAGCGGTTGGGATCGGACCATGCGACATCGTGCTACATCTGTGGGTGAGCGTTTGGACTTTGCTTTGAGATTCGCCAGGCTTCAGATTATGGGTAATTAATTTTGAACTGCTGGGAATCCTTAGTGTTTGACTCGTGTGCTAGGTTTTGGTATAACCTCGCGACAAGTTTTAGAACAAAGCCAAAGCTAAAGAGCAGCGATCATGGATCTAATGAGGTTACTGAGAACAGATTTATTCTGTTTATGTGAAGAATTGGGTGTGGAGGTGGAGCAAAAGATGAAGAAATCTGAGATCAGTAAAGCGATTTCAGAGAGCGCGGAAGCAGAGGAAATTAAAATTGCGTGGGAACTGCTTCAGAACGCTAAGAGTGAAGCTGCAGCAAGAGAGGAACGAGAGCGAGAACAGGCTGCAGCGAAAGAGGAACAGGCTGCAGCAAGAGAGGAACGAGAGCGAGAACAGGCTGCAGCGAAAGAGGAACAGGCTGCAGCGAAAGAGGAACGAGAGCAAGCTGCAGCGAAAGAGGAACGAGAGCAAGCTGCAGCTAGAGAGGAACGAGCACAGACTGCTGCGAAAGAGGAACGAGACCAGGAGCGAGCGCTGAAAAGGCTAGAGCTCGAAATTGAACAACAGCGATTAAACTCGCAGAACAGTTTTTGCAAACAAATATTAACTGGCACGCTGGCGCCATCTATGCGGTGACCCTGGAACTCCATTTCACTAGAGCGAAGGTTTTGAGGAATATCCGAGGTCAAATGTGCGTAATATCTATGAGAAGTGGTCGTTTATGACGTTGAGAAAAGTTTTTGAGCCAAGAAAGAAAGGATGATGTGCGAGAGCAATAGAAAATAAGCGGGACCACCAAGTTTCCACTGCTACCGAATATATGGCGCCAGTGTGTCTTCGCGTCGTAAGAGATTTTAAAAGGTTTCAAGGCAATCGGTCTTAAGAAGTCGCAAGTGTGTGAAGGGGCCTTTTTACCTTAAATCTGAGATGGTTTAAATTTTAATTCCTGAAGCTTTTCTTATTTTCTTATTTTTTTTTAACGGCAGCAGGTGACTCGTAACCACAAAACTAAACGCCCCTCTATGCTTTGTGATTTCTTTCTCCTAATGCAATATGACGTCACGAGACGTCGCAACGTGAATTATAGCAAGACGTTACAAAACGCCATGGAACGCAACATCGCGCAATTTCGTAGGACCTCACTGAACGCTACAGAACGTCACAAAGCTTTACAAACAAAATAATCGTGAAGCCACGTAAAGTCACGACGTCGCACAGAAAGTCACACAACGTGAATCATCACAAGACGTTGCAGAACGCACGCGACCTCGCGCAATTTAACAGGATCTAGTTGAAGACTACAAAACGTCACAGAACATCATTAAAAAAAAAAGTGGCGAAAGTTATGTAACGTCATGAAATGTCGCAGAGCGTCTCAAAAGACGACAATGCGTTGCAGAATGCTACGGAAAGTTCAGAAGTGACACACGCCATTATGACCGCGACGGAGCGTCATGGAATGTCACACTGCTTCGCGAGATAGTAATGATCGCCGCAGTACGCAATGGAATTATGGAACGTAAAGAGTCCTTACAAGAAATCACCGAATGTTACAAAACCCCACCAAAAAGTCACAAAGCGCACAAGGAATCACATAAACGCCACCGAACGTCGGAACGCTCGGCAATTTGATATCGTGCGTCATGGAACGTCATGAAATTTCATAAAAGATGCCATTGCGTTGTCGGACGCTACGTAAAGTCACAAAGCAACGCAAGACATTGTGACCACAGCAGAGTGGCAGACTTGCGCGGTACGCATAACAACTAATCAAATTAGTTGCAATCGATTACCCTTTGGAGTGATTTTGCACTCATTTGAATGCATTTGTTCAGTCTTGTACACGCTACTTAGATATATAATCGATTACAATTACAATTACTCTTGGTAACAAGTATTCATTCAGATTACTCGATTACTTGAAAAGAAAAGTAATGCGGAGGGCAAGTTCGTCTGCTTCTCGCGCAGGGGGTACCGGTGACGTCAGAACGCCGTGCCCTGATTGGCTGATCGCGGCCCCCCTATCTGAGCGTCGTCTGCTCCTTTGCAACGTCGTCTGCGTCTGTCTTACCTTTCCTGCGACTTTGGGAAGTGCAGAGGCGAGATTCAAAAAACCATGTTACGCCGAAAGAGTGCGTAAGACAAAACGTGAGAACAAATTCGTATTCACGAAACGAAATTATCGTAAGTTTTGCTCAGGTTACGACGGAATCCTACGACGATCAACTCAGCATGGCCGACAGCGTCGCTCAGTTACTTGGTCGCGACGACCAACGGACGTTTATTTTTGTACGTGCTCTTCTCACGCGTCACGACTACAAGCAGCAAGAAAAAAAGTAAAAAGCACTTGAAATAAACCACGACGAACAAGAACGCTGGATCCACAAACACCCGGGAAATGCTCCAACGGCCACGATTCCACTGACCCCGTCCAAGCGAGCTCGGCAAATAGGCCTAGCAGCGGCGCAGCGGTGCTCCGACGGTCCTTGGCCAAGACCGTCTGCCCACGACCGGCTGGCGTGCTGAATGGAATATGCCCGCGCGACCCTTGTGAACCCTTCAATCTCTTCCTCTTGTCATCGCCTCGTTTTCCGAGGCAGCGGCGACTCTCGCCGGTGAAAAAGCTGTGAATCTCCGACAGACGCAGGAAAGGTAAAGCAGCCATCGCTTTGACTAGCAGACGTAAAGCAGACGACGTTAACTGCACCAACCCGCCGACGCCGTTTAAGAGTGAGGAGTCTCGCCGCACACGCAAGGAGGGAAAAAGTATTTGGGAGGGAACTTGCGGACACTCTCGCTTCTTAGCAGACAAACCTCGGCGCCTCGGGACACCTCGCCAGCGAGTAACTTGACTTCCCCGCTTGATGCACGTCTGCTAGTTGTTCGACAAAAACAACGTACCGCTCGAGTTATTTCGTCTCCCCTCTCTGAAAGGCGAAGTCGAGCTCGCTCGTAAAGACCTGCACTTCCGAAAGTCGCAGGAAAGGTAAGACAGACGCAGACGACGTTGCGAGCAGACGACGTTGCAAAGGAGCAGACGACGCTCAGATAGGGGAGTCGCGATCAGCCAATCAGGGCTCGGCGTTCTGACGTCACCGCTACCTCCTTTCTCATGCGCAGAAGACGAAAATGAGCCCACTTGCGAGGCGTATTGGTTTTTACTTGAAAAAAATGCAACCGTTACTTTTCCGATTACTTCCGCTTTTCAAAGCGAGAGGTTTTACTTCCGGTTAAAAAACGGGTCTCTCGTATACTGCAGGGGGCGAAAGTATATGCAAGCTAGCTGTTTAAGGAACATCATAATCCAAACATGGAGAAATAAAATAACGACACTCTCAAACGCAGCTGAGTTCATTCGCGAGGGAAAAACAATTTATAGCCGTCCACACACACAAGAAAGAGGGAAGACAAAAAGACATGACGCTGCACTTTGATGTCTATATGCCGTAAATGGCGGCTGCGGCAAGAGAAGGTTCCGAGGGCATTTGAAAGAGTGCAACGCAACAGGCCGCAACACGCCGTAAATCGAACTCGTGCGAAACTCCGGGAGAGAGTCCAGGTCGGGGTTCCTGGTTTCGCCGCAGCGGCGCTGCCGTACACACCCCAATCGATCAGCGTTCCTCGCTGCGACTTGGTGGCTCTGTCGAGCGCCGTCTTCGCTCGGGTGAGGTCCAAAGTTTGAGCACCTTTTGGGATAAGTTCAAAGAGACGCTAGGAAAGAGGAGGAAAAAAAAAAAAAAAAAAGATGTGGATTAGCACGACAGTCGTCGCCTGCTTCAGGATACTCCAACTTCTGTGCTTCGAGGTTGCTGCGACGGTTGTTGTTGTTTACGGTGAGCCACTTCCAGTCGTTTTTTAAACGATGTTTCGGGATACGATATATTTACATTGTACCTACATCGCCTCGTGGGAATTATTTTAGGGGGGGGGGGGCTATTTTATGTATTTAGACAAGCGAGAAGAAAAAACATCGTTGTCATCAATGCACGCTATCTGTTCCGGAAAGTTGTTTCACTTTCTGGACGTCTTAAAGAAAGATTAAATTTTCAAAACAGTCTGTTTTAAAACTGCGTAGAAAACCCTTTTTGGAATTATCGCAGACGTAGGAGGGCTCGATAAAGACATGCTGTTATATCAATTCCAGAATTGTGAGATAAACTTGAGTCAGTTTTTCTTTTTTCTTCTAATTCTAAACGGCTTTTAACCCAGCACGGCCCTCAGTGTTGACGTGCTAGCGTGAGGGTCATAGTTCCTTAGAACAAAGCGTGCGGCCTGATTCTGAAGTTTTTCTAGATTCTTTTTAAGGTAGTCTTATTATATGGACCCCGTATGACACAAGCGCATTCTAAAATAGACCTCACGAAAAAAAAAAACAAAAAAAACTAATGCGTTTTTGTTACGTTCCGCGACGCATTGCAAAAATTGCGGCGTATAATATATAACATTTTGATTGCATGCTTTCGTTACAGTGCGTTTTTTAGTCTTGTACGGATTACACGAAAAAAGCGATTGATTACAATTAAAATTACTCTTGCTTAAAATGTATTCCATTAAATTACTCGATCACTCGACACGAAAAGTAATTAGCCGTTACTTGAAAAAAGAAGCCTTTACTGGTCGGATTCCATCAGATTTTCAAACTGACAAAATTTCATAGGCAACTCTCTGGGGCATTTCGTGGAATAAAACGTTTTCAAGGAAATATCAACATTATAATTGATTGGCGTTCTATGATACGCAGGCTATTACATACTTCCTCAGAAACATTACGATCTTTTGTCAAATAAAGAAGAAGCAGAAATTGACAATTTTATAAATTTTACCAAAAAAATTCAATGCAAAAAAAAAAGAAATGTAGAGCCACGGAATAAAAACTATAAGATTCCAGAAGTTTACGTACTGCTTATTGATATTTTATGACTGTCGTCTAAAATATTCCCGGGGAACACTGCGGCCTTTGTTGTTGTATTCAGTTGAAATTCTCACTTTAGTGCATGCGCCGACGCGCGTTGATGTCCCAGAAAGTTGGGGACGTCTGCCGGTTTCCAAACGGTACTTTCCTTCATTAGATCAGAATCACCGATGTATGACCTACTTATATCTTCTTCATCCACCGATTTTGGTAAGCCGCCCTCCTGTCGGAGACATGCATATGGTTCGAGGATTCCTATGTAGGAAACATGTACGAACAAAAAGGGCGCCGTTAGAAAATTAAAGGGAAAAATAGTAACCGTTACAATTCTAGCATTTCCAAAGGTAATCAGGAGAACGAAGTGTCGTTCTACCGGGTGTCTCAAACAGCGGCCAGGCTTTTTAAATCAACCGCAAAATTTGGTTTCTTAACCTATCGCGCTGCGATTTTGTGCAGCGTAGCCCACATGTGGTGCATTTTTTCTATAAAATTTTTAAAGAGTGAACTTACCCGGGAATAAAAGTAAAAAAGGAAAAAGGCTTGACTCCTATTGAAACGCAGCGAAGCCACCGGTCTTCTGACAATAGGGCGCCCTATCAATTAAAGACCGTTGGCTTCGCTGGGTTTCTATAGGAGTTAAGACTTTTTCATTCTTTACTTTTTTCTCACGTAAGTTCGCTCTTTGCAAAATTTATTGAAAAAAATGCACCACCTGTGGGCAACGCTGCACAAAATCGTAGCGCGATAGGTTAAGAAACCGAATTTTGCGGTCGATTTAAAGAGCCTGGCCGCTGTTTGAGACACCCGATATATGACTATTATGACTATTCCAATTAAGGGAATTTGTGAACAATACTCCTAGGTAAGTATACACTCATCGACATTATTCAGGAATGTACCATTAATTACGTAACCTCGAAGAATCTGTGATAGGCTCCCTGAAAGAAACGACATATTATTAGATGCGGAGCATCTCTTGCTCGGGTCTATGTCCCGCGTCCGCGATGTAGTCGGCACTCGAACTACGCACGCGCAACTCTCCTCCTTCCCTCTCTCCAACAGCTGCGCGTTACTCTCTCCGCTCTCTCTCTCTACCAGCTGCGTGCACTGCGCGTGCGTTGGCTTCTCCTCACACCGCGCGCGCACGCGCAACTCTCCTCCTCTTGTCTCCTCTCCTTCAAGTGTGAAAAAAATAAAATAAACGGCGAGCGTTCCAAGTTTCTCTGCCGCGAGCCGCGACGAAGGCTCGCGTAGGGGGTAACGCTAGGGCAGTCGGTGGCGCCATCTCTCGACGTCAGCACGCAACTGACTCTTTCCTCGGAACCAACACGATGCTCCGCATCACCCCATGGTTCCCCTCGGGAAGATGGTGTAATTTTTTATACTTACTTCAATTTAGGGTAATTTTTCGCTGATTACACCAGTTGAATAAAATTCAGTTTGGGCTCACACAAATCGGGGGCGTGAAAATGCTATACGGAATAAAAGCTTGACTTGCTCATTCTCCTAAACCCGAAGTGCATAGAACGTGTCGTTCAAGATATTATGCGTGGGTTATGGTGTGTTATATTTACGAACCATGCTGCTCGCGCCGACGGTAATCTAAAGCCGCAGGCTCCTTCGAGTAACAACTTAAGTAACACGATTACTTAAATTTGCGCTCCCGTTCGCCTCTTCTTTTTGTGGCGCCCAGCGAAGGCGCCGGGTTGCGCATCTCACGGTTCGAGGTTTGATTCCGGCCGTGCTGCTTGGAAAATCTTGCTAATGAGAATTAGGTACGATCAAAGAATTAACATAATAAGCGCCACCGTGCATTTCTTTTAGGCTCTCAAGGAATGTTGTGAGATGCCTAAATGACATAGTATGTAATCTCGAAAACAGTATATAGTAGTGTCTGTGGCGAAGTCATATACTCGAATTGGCTTCTGTCGTGACCAGAAATTGCGGCCAAATTTGTCCCATGTTCTAAACAGACGTGTCTTTCTCCTTTTTTATTAATAGTCCGAGGTTAGAAATAACAACAAAAAATATGTTTTTTTTTGTTATCGCAATTAAAGGGGCACTGACAACCCAAAGGTCGTATTTTTTTTATTGTCTAAAACGATGCAACTTGTAGTCATAGACACGCAAAAAAAAACCGCATCGCGAAAAAAAATTTTCCCGCGCGCGCGCGCGCCTTTTTAGTTTTGGCATTTGTATTTCCCGCGTTCACCTCCTCGCTTCTTTTGATCGGTGACGTCAAAAATCAGGAAATTTAGAAGCTTTGTAGGGGACATTTCTATAAAATTTAATAACGGCAATCGTAAAACATGTTTTTTAACTCAATTGCGAACGCACTACGGCCCCTCTTTTTGAAATACCAGATATCAGAGTTCGGTGTGATGTTGCTTCCTAGATTTGTATCCTCCCTCGGAAAACTTGGCAGCGCCCGTTGGCGAGTCGGAGAAAGACCAGTTTTTTTCCCGCCGGCGCCTTTCTATCCCTCACCTCCTCCTCGGTTGGGGTCGCCATGACAACGGCGGAGGTCCGAAAGAAAGTCGAGTCGCAGGAGACCGCAAAATCTGACTCACTGCACTGGCGCGGATCGCGCGGGAACTTCAAATTCGGCATTTGGAAATTGTTTTTTTAATTCACAAATACTGAATTTTAAAGTTTCAAATTTTGAGGGTAATGTCCCGGCATCGTTTTCAATCGTTTCGGATAATAATAAAAAAAAAATATGATTTTGGTGTGTCAGTGCCCCTTTAAAGCATTTTTGATAAATCCACACGAAGAAAATTTGTACCGCGAAACGTTAATTGCAGATCGTTTTTAAAAATTTTATTTGAATTCAAGTCACGTGCTGTAAACGCGATCTAGCACTCCATTTATCAGCCGGACCTGTCCATGAACGGCTTATTTAACGTTTTTTTTTTTATTATACATTTTAACAGTTGGCTTTCATTGGTATACTGGTCCGAGAAAAGAGAAAACCTAGAGTCAGGGATAGGTCGTAGCTTAAGGGGGGGGGGGGGGGGGGGGGGGAGGGCACGGCCTTAAAGTCAAGATTTTTTTAAAAAGTCATGTTTCTGAAAAATAGACCTATCAGCTTGTATAACTCCTGAAGAATGCTGTCAAAAAGTTTTATTCCGGTAGATAAAGCATTTACTCCGAAATAAATTATTTTTGACGTACCGGCGGCCAGTCGCTCTTCGTAAAAACGCTCGCGGTCGCACAAATTTGCCATTCTCAAATCGCGCTCACTTCGTGTTCATTAGGCCTAGCACAGACAGAAACCCCTCACTGGAAAGAGTGCTTGACCCTCCTTCTTTTGGTGTAGAGCTCCTTGCGAGACATCGTGCGCACCAAACGTGAAACTCCATAGAAAACAACACTGCACGCTCTCTTATTGGCCACACTTGTGAAGAAGGAACTCTGATTCGCTCAAACCCGCCACGTGACCCAATACTCCATGCAGCGTGGAGTGTACACCCGTGGTTGCGATATGAAGGTGAACAGCCCTCTTCTTGTTTTTGACGTTCCTGCAAGTGTTGGAACAAGCTCTGTTCCAGAAGAGGGCTAGAACGCAAAGTTTAGACCCCCAAGCTACATACCATTTGAGACGTTGAGAGTTAATATAGCTTTAGGGAGCCGTAAAACAGGCAAGAAACCAGGTAAGGTGTTCACCTTCATATTGCCGGTGTGTGCGCCAGTCTCCTGCATTCATACCCCACCGACGAGGAGCCAATTCCCATCGCTTGTTCCACTGGGATGAACTCATGCTGCCACTTGAACCGAAGCAAGGCCCTCGAGGAAGCGGGAGAACCACCAGCATCTCGGCCACATAAGCCAGCCTTCTCTAAGGAGATAGCGAAGGAACTAGTGCCCTCGTACAACCTCCTGCCACGGAGGGATTCGCTTGAAAGATGTTCCCAGATGAAAACCCAGAACGCGAATGATTCTTTTAACGCCTTGATTTGTAAGAGGTGCCCAAAGGTTGCTTCTCTAAGTACTGTCGAGTGTGCCGTGGCTCTCGCAGTCTTCAACTTAGGTCCTCGAGGATTTGAGAACGTTCTTTTGGAGATGGGCATTGAGCCAAGGAGCCACCAGACATCACAGGCCTTGAAAGTCACTCGGATGAAGGTTGCAAAGGCCCAAGTGAAGGCACTCGAGTCCTCCGAGGCATCGCGCAAGAGAAGAAAGATGGAAGCTGTGGCCAAAGCACAGAAGGACCGTGCAGAGGAGAGACTAACGTACGCTCCTAGAGCAATTTAGGTTAAGTGGAAAGTGCCATCTCAAGTCAAACACAATAGACACTTTCAAGCGTGTTTTCCTCAGCTTCATGTTTTGACATAATGGAAAAGATTACCAACTAGCCCTGCTATCACAACCTTATTCATGTTTTGACCATTTTTTCATTGCTCAAAAACTATCGTTCGATGACTGAAGCACCTTCGTAACTGCTGTGCGGTTTTTCTAGAGTGAAATTTACTGGAGAACTTGATTATGTGCTTACTTTTTCAAGATTTTTATTTCTTTAGCGAAACAATGTTGACTTTAGTAACAGTAAAAAAATGAATGAAATTAACCCCTTTTTCGAAGTTTACTTTACCGCTAAATGGGGCACTTGAAAATTATTTGAAACCCACTACCGATTAGTCTAGTCATTCGTCCTTATATCCAAGCAAACAAACTGCGACATTTTGGAACTGTTTTGTAACGATAGATTTTTTCCCTCAGCACTGCAAATTGTATAATATTCTTCACATATGAAGCTGTAACTTGGCACGAAATTGACGTTTTCAGCTGAAAGTTAGTGTAGTCTCCCAAGTTTGCAAGCCTAGTATACCCTGTCAATTTCATTAAAATAGCACCAGTATTTAAAAAGTAGACCCTTCAAGGGAGTGCCTCCCTTTAACGTGTTCCCAGTTTCTTTCCCTCTAATTGGTCCTCCGGAATTCCTTATCGACAAATGCCGAAAGCTCAACGGTTGCTCAGCGATAATAAGATGCGCTTGGGACACGCCATGCATCGCGTATTGTCACACTATAGAAACACAAACGACGAACGTTGTTGACAGAAATGCTACGTACACACGATGCTATAGCTTTCGTTTTTACTTTAGCACATTCAATGTCTCTCTGAACGGGCGGAAATCCCGAAGATTTACTTGGGTTCCCAAAACAGATACTGTATTTTTTTTTTATAATGTTGGCAAGCAGTGTTGGCTGCAGTGTTGGACAAAATACTCAATAAAAGTATTTAAGTTAAGTTACTAAAAACCTGCTTCGTAACGTATTTAAAATACTATTCAAGTTACTTTCACTGCAAAGTATCTCGAGTAGAGTACAAATACTTAAAAATGTAATTCAATTACTTTTGAAGATATTCCGCATTGCGTAATCTGTATCTATGTCAGTAAGAACGACAATTATACAGTTGCGCAAATCTGGTTTACCACAATGGTTTATTAGCACGCAACAACATAAAACGAAAAAAAAAAGTATCGTAGAGCTATTTTATGCAGTCCAACTATAAGGAGCAGGATATTGTCACGAATGACAAATGATGAGGCGGCGAATAACTGAAGAAACGAATCGTTTAAGGGGGCGAACTTGTGCCCAAAACAATAGAGAAATGCTAGCGTCACAGGCGTAGATGGCGAAACAGCAGGATCGAGCGCTGGGGCGAGACTGACTCCGGACCTTTTGTACCCGCGGGGGTTTCTGAAACATTCGGCGTAGAACGTTCGGCGCGTAGAACATTCGTAACTCGATCAGATGACAAGGTTCTCGAACTTACGAGATTGTCAAGTTGAAAGGATAAATAAAAGAGGAGTCCGCTCCCTGGTATCGAACCCGGAGCCTCCGCGCGAGAGCCAAGCGCGTTAATCATTCGGCCACGCGCTTTCTTTTTCTTTATCGCCTGTTTTGGCAATTCCACTAATTACACACATGAGAATGTTAAAAGAGAAACCGACAACCTCCGCTAGACCAGCGCGGTTACATTTAAAATCGTTTAAGGCACACCAGCTCCATTCGGCCACGCGCTCGCTCGGCAACGCGCGTGGCAATATCACTGATACATGTTACAAAACATTTCTGGGACAACAAGAAAGAGGTCGCTTTAGCTATTGGGGAGGAGATCATACCGTGGCGCTCCAAGCGGTTAACTTTAGAACTACACGGATGAGGACAACGAATACAATGACTCAGCACTCGGCTGACATAACCGAACGCGGCGTCAGCGTTCGGCTGGAGTTCGTGTTCTCCGGTGAGGGAGAGGAGGGTCTCTTTTGTTGCCAACCCGACCCAGCCTGGGAGCATCTCGCTAAGGCCGATAGTCGCATTACGGCCGAGAGTGCATTAAGGCCGAGATGGGCGAAAAGGCCGGGGGTGACTTTGAGGCCGAATAGGGCATAACGGCCGAGAACTGCATTAAGGCCGATAGTCTCTGAATGAGCTGGTGTGGCCGCCTTCTCGGGGGTCGCGTTGTGGTTGACGACTTTATTGCCACCAAATAAGATAGATGGCGCCACATTGAGCATGGCGGATGAAATTAACATATTTTCAGTCTCGTCAATTGCCGTGGTCTCTTCTCAGATTACAATGATTGGCGCTCCGAATACTGTAAACTACTTAATTTTCGAGAGGACCTAATTTTCGCCAATCGCCTACAATTCGCGAAAAATAGGTCCAGCGAACCATTCCATTAAAATGTAAACACATTAGAATCTATATTGAGATCTTACCGCGTCGCGAAAATTAAAACCCGGAAATTATTCCAAAACTCCAGCTTTTACCTAATCGCGAAAAATAAGTCATTTACAGTATTCTGCGGGAAAGTAAACTTATGACATTTTAAGAGTGTAGATCTGTCGGTGACTGCAAATGCTGCGGTTTTGGGTTTGTTTTCACCCTTCACGGCCGGCACCAGTCGGTACGCCGGCCTTGCCTGTCCGAATTTTTCATTTATTTAGTTGCTTTTCTGCGCTTGATCATTTCTTATTCGTTTGATCAGTAGTTCCTTCATCTGCATATTTGGATTATGTACATACACGCACACGTATTTCCAAATAAAGTCTATGAATTTAAGGCGCCTTTTTGGTATAACATTCCTATATTTTAATCATTGGCTCTTTAAGAGTTCAGTGAAACATTTATTGTGTCTTTTCAATTTTCAGCACTTTAACTAAATTAGTTATGTCTCTGATTCTACCGGGCGGCTACGAAAACGATGAGTGAGGTTGATTTTAAATTTTTATTTTCAATCTTTTTTACAGCGAAACGTTGAAGAAAACACATACTAGGAAATATAAAAAACACATGGGCCATCAGAATGTCAGAACATGACAATTAACTCACCGTCGGAGTGCATTCTTGCCTTCAAGAAGTGTCACATGCTTCGTTCCGTCTCTCTAATTGGCTCACGAGGGCATAGCCTTCGCCCTTTGCTAAAAAATGTTGACACGGAGTGTAGCAATAAAGAAAATCTAGTCGAAACGGTCAAAGCGCTACATGTTTAATTAATCGCAAAGGATGAAGCAATAAAACCAAAAACGCAGTATTTGCCGTCGCCGAGAGATAAAATGTGCACTGACAAATAAAATAAATATGTGGTGACATCTATGTTATTTGGTGTCAACTAAAGTCATCAACCACAACGCGACCCCCGAGAAGGAGGCCACACTAGCCCATTCAGAGACTATCGGCCTTAATGCAGTCCTCGGCCGTTATGCCCTGTTCGGCCTCAAAGCCGCACCCGGCCCTTCCGCTCCTCTCGGCCGTAATACACTCTCGGCCGTAATGCGACTATCGGCCGAAATGACAGTGACCCTCCAGCCTGCATGAACAATGCAGCATGTACGGTGCCCAACTCAGCACAAAAGCCCTCAAGCTCGCATCCTCTTACTACTGCTTTCGGGAGAGATCCGGCACTTCGTTCATTATTAGTGTGTTTACATTACACTGCTGTGCTCCGCGCTCTATAGACTGACACGCTGTTTACAAACAAACCCGCGTTTGCCCACACCAGGTGTGGGCACTGCGCGTGCGCAGAAACCGAATTCGCGTGAAGCGAAGCGTCTGCGCATGCGCAGTGCCGTCGACAGCGCCACCGCAGCTGCGTGACTTCAGGGCCGCGTGTTGGTCTATTAAAGGAGATAACATGAACATTCCCACAAGGCCTGTGGGAGTGCGCACAGGCCTTGTGTTGGGTAAACACCGAGGTGTGGGGGCAGCAAACGGGTCAGAGCTCCTCGCCAATAGCGACATCGCTGGATATCACGTCCTGCGGCGCACCTTAGACGCATCGTTTAACTACAATCCACGTTCCCTATATGGGGAGTTCACTATGGGGTTATGTTTGCTGTCAGGAAAAGTATAGTTTGTACACGTATTGTCGTTGACACATGTTTAGAAATTGCATGGTTTTTCTTAAAAACAAAATATGCTACTGTTGTGTTTGGGGTCTGTTACAGACCTCCTGATTATAAACTGGGCTTTGTTTCAGCTTTTCATGATACACTTTGTGATTTGTCATTACGGTTTCCTGGCTGTTGCTTTATAATTTTCGGTGATTTTAATTATCCTTCTATAGATTGTTCTCAAAGTCAGCCTTCTTGTCAGGGTAACATTGCTGAGTGTGAAAGTTTCATCGAGGCTTGCCTTGACTTCAACCTCTCGCAGCTTGTAACAATACCAACACGCTCCACTACTTCGACCTCAAATATTCTTGACCTCATCTTGACTACACAGCCCGACTTGTTTCATCAAATCACTACCCTTCCAAGGTTATCTGATCACAACGTCCTGTTTTCGCAAATCATTCTGACAGTAACAAGAAAGGAAACCATTCGTAAACCCATTAGAAGTTATGGCCGGGCTAACTACGATGCAATAAACAGCGAACTAGCACTTTTTTATGAAGAGGTTTTCTTGCATAACTTTGAAAGCCGCACAGTTGAGCAAAACTGGGAGCTATATAAAAATAAAGTGAAATATCTGATTGATAAGCATATTCCTGTTAATTTCATTAAGACGTCAAATGTCTCTCCGTGGTATGATGCAGGCCTGAGGCGCCTAGGGAATGAGAAAAAAACGTCTATTCAGGCGTGCCAGGTACCGTGACAGTCCCTCCGACTGGCATGCATACCATGAGTGCGAAATAGAATATAAACAAAAAGTTGCTATAACTAGAAATTCTTACTACCAAATCACTCTCCCCAATATGTTGCGTACAAACCCCCAAAAATTTTGGACAGTAATAAACCCTAAATCGGCTGATACATTAAATCTTATTGATGTATCAGGAAATTCACTATCTGACCTCGAAAAGTGCTCGTGTTTTGAATTCTGCTTTTTTCTGCAGTATTTTCATTTGAGAATACTGCCCTGCCTATTTTGGATACGTTTTTTGAACATGATCAAATGGAAAGTATAACGATTATTTCATCTGGTGTTGTAAAACTAATTGATAACTTGAAAGTTTCTTCTTCGAGTGGTGAAGACGAAATTAATTCGAAGGTTTTAATGAATACTAAAACAATTTCCAGTGTCATATTGTCCGCAATTTTTTCACAATCTTTGCTTACTCATTCAGTTCCTGGTGACTGGAAGGTTGGTAAAATTATCCCGTTATTTTAATCAGGTGAACGCAGCTCCCCCTTAAACTATCGTCCCATATCTATTACAAGCATACCCTCAAAAATTTTTGAACATATATTACATTCGAACATCATTCGCTTTTTAGAGGAAAATCAATTAATTTTCAATTACCAGCATGGGTTCCGGAAGGGTCATTCCTGCGAGGACCCAACTCGCAGGATTCATTCATGATATTCATCTTTCTATTGACTTCGGTTCCCAGATTGATGTTATATTTCTTGATTTCGCCAAAGCGTTCGACCGGGTTCCAAATAAGCGTCTGTTGAAAAAACTTACCCATCTAAAATTAGATAGTAACATCATTCTGTGGATCAAAGACTGGCTTTCTGACAGAAGTCAGTACACGGTCGTGAACTCTCATAGTTCAACTTCTATTCCGGTGTCTTCGGGTGTACCTCAAGGCTCCGTCCTTGGACCCTTGCTTTTCTTAATATATATTAATGACCTACCTTCATGCCTCCCGCATCCGTATTTTTGCAGACGACTGCGTTGTATACAGACAAATTTCTAACGAAGAAGATAGCATGCAACTACAACATGACCTCACTAACCTATCATTGTGGTGCTCGACCTGGCTCATGAAGCTTAACCCTTCTAAATGCAAACTCATCTCATTTGTTAGGAAAGATACCTTTTTTTCTCATAACTATTTTATTGATTCTAACGTTGTTGAGTCTGTTTCCTCTTATAAATACTTAGGTGTTCACGTCGACTCGCATCTCTCCTGGAAGGTACATATTCGGTCGTTGTTATCATCGTGCAATCGTTCTTTGGGCTATCTAAAACATACACTTCGTTGTGCTCCTCCTCACTTAAAGAAAACTGCATACCTTTCATTGATTCGGCCGAAACTTGAGTACGCATCGAGCATCTGGGATCGTCACCAAGCATATTTGATTACTGAAATAGAAGCCTTTCAAAACCGTGTCGCGCGCTTTATTTTTTATTTTTGAGTATTCTCGACATTCCAGCGTCACCTTATTAAAACAAAAGGCCGACCTTCCAGAACTGGCCTTAAGACGCAAGCTTTCTTGCTTATGCCTTTTCCATCGCATTTACTATGCACCTTCTCTCAGTCAAGGCACCCTAACACAGTCGCATTTCATTTCACCTCGTCTTAATCACTCATGTAAGATTGACCGTTTCACCTGCCGCACTTCTTCTTTTTTGTATTCCTTCTTTCCCAAAACAGCAGTGTGGTGGAATGATCTAACAGAGCGCATCGTCACCGAGATTAACCCTGATAGTTTTCGTTCTCTTATCAGCAGCCATTTAGGTATTGCATGACTTACGTTTTCTTGTATGTTTGCACTGCTGTGCAATATTTTGTTGTTTGATTTCCGATTTCTTGTATGTTTGCACTGCTGTGCATGTTTTTTATTTTATTATTTTCTGTGTGTTTCATATATGATGTAGTTATCCCCCCCTTATGTAATGCCCTTCCCAGAAGACCTTTAAGGTATTTCAATAAAGAAATAAATAAACGAACTTGGGATACGGATATGAGTGAATGGATAACAAAGAGAACCCACATAATAGCTACGGCAGTGGTCGCACCTCCTTTAAGTAGGTCGCGTTCAGAAAGGCACTCAACGTTTGGGGACGCTTGGTTGGCATTTTGAGAGGTCATCCAGCTCCTAGTTCGTTTCCTGTCCTGTTCTCTGCTTATCAATGTTCGCTGTTCGCGAGAGCAATAAGTGACGGACTGATGACAAAAAAAAAAATATAAATAAATAAACGAAAGAAAACCTCGACGCTTTGCTGTAGCAGAGTCAAATATAAAAAAAAGCCAAACATTATTTTTGTGTGTGTCCACTTTATTTATTTTTTTATTTGTTATTTTCTTGACACACAAGTCTGCATTGTTGTCGTAGGTCATTTCCCGGTCTGCGCTGCGCCTCAGTTTGGCTATCTTTACTTCCGTAAAACCACCCCTTTTGTTTGAGGAGTTTTGGAGGGAAACTCTAGGAAACAAAAGACGCCGTTGGGAAGGCGAGGGAAAACCTTGGTTGTACTAACTTTGTGCTGAAATATGAGTCACTATCGGCAAAAAAGGGGTGTAGGACAAAATGGTCCCGGTCAAAATGGTCCCGGACAAAATGGTCCCGGCCAAAAGGTCCCAAGTGCCAACCCGGACAAAATGGTCCTAGGTGAATTTATCAATACTTTGAGCGCTCTTAATAGGACAAAATGGTTTGGTACTTTTATTTTGACACACGTTCAAGGATAATATCAACATTTTCATTATAATCATTTGAAACAAATTTTAAATCCCTTCTATCTGTACCATGTAGCTCTATTTCTCAAAGGTTCTTGATTTCTGCCGATATATTCCACGTGTGTAATCAATATCTTTCTATCGCCAGAACCTATTTTCCAATTAGCGCTATCGAGCTTCAAAACGATATTCGGAATAAAAACCATTATCATACACGTACTACAGGTCCTTGACGTAGTTTTTTTAAATGAACCTGTCGTACCACCGTGTTCTACTTTCAGAAACAGCATCGCTCTGTCTGAACATTGTATATTAAAGAAATCAAAAATTGATTTCGTAATTATGAGCGTATTTCTTACATAGACCACGTAAGAGACAAGACGTCGACGCTGCTGAAGCGAAGGCCTAATACGAAAATGTATTCATATGACCCACACCCCTCAAAAAGTCGTTCAAGGGACGGAGCCCTTGCACGTACTGTGTACACAGAGTTACAAGCCGCTGCTAATATCCATCAAGAGTAGAAAATACAAAAAAACCTGCAAACAGCAAATAAATAATGCCACGCTGGGACCATTTTGTCCGAGTTGGCAATTGGGACCATTCTGTCCGGGACCAATTTGTCCGGGACCATTTTGTCCGGGACCATTTGACCAGGACCATTTTGACCGGGTCCATTTTGACCGGATCCCGCAAAAAAGCGATGTTTTCACGAGCTCTATCGAAGTCACCTTAGCTAATCGGAGCTAGCAACAGGATTTGGTTGCTCGAAAGAATGTCCACGTTTGCTCGTGCCTCGCCCAAGTCACTTCATACAGAAAAACCCGGAAAATGGCGGAATGTCAAAAATGTATTTGAGATAATGAGTACAAGATACTCAGAAATGTAATTAAGATAGAGTATTAAATACTCTCGATCAAAAGTATTTGCAAGATACCAAGATACTTCAAAAGGTATTTTATATACAGTATCCTGAGTAGAGTATTTGAGATAGGCACAAGTCTGGTTGGCTGTCTGTTTTTATGGTTTGACTTGGTGTTGGCTGGCGTTCCGAAAACAATTCGTGCAGTGAAAAGCAGCAAGCAGTGTTGGCTAGCGTTCCGAAAACATTTCGTGGCGATCCTTCGATGGCTTCGGATCCAATAAACGCCAGACACACGAGTCTGTCTAATGCCGCTATCCTACTACGGAACGGTGATAAGATGTCTCAGACTCACCGCATCCTGCGTTTCTTTAAAGGGGCGGGGCAACGATTTTAAGATTAAAAGAATTTGCATCTCGTCATTTTTACGTTGTGTATCGTGTTCCGGAGTATAGAGAAAACATCTCCGTCATTAAAAAATGTCGCGATTCCGCTGCATAATCGCAAAGCCAAAGTCGAGCTTTTTCCCCCACCTGCAGCCGCGAGTGGCAGCCGAATGAACTACGACGAAAATACGTGACCTCGCTTGGCTCTAAGCTGCAGCATAACGCCCGCTAATGTCAGCAGAGAGAGGGAGAGGGAGCGTTCTCCGAGAGAGCACACGGGAAGCTACACGGCACTCCGAATTACGTCACTAGGAGGGGGAGCAGGTGTGACACTGAAGACTGGGAGTGAGTTGAGGAGTGCCAGGAGTGCAAATATTTATCTTTTTTTTTTTTTACACAACAACTAAGACACGCAGGCGAAATCGGTTTTCTGTTCTTTACTTCACAAGTGTCAGAGGGCAACTTCCACAAATTTTAGACCGAAGTCCGGATATCGTTGCACCCCCCCCCCCCCCCCCCCCCCCTTTAAGATGTCGGTAATTGTAGAACATGGTGGTTCGTCGTCTTGCCTCATAATATGCGACGGGCTATTGTGATATAAATGTGAAAATACACAAAAATTAATATTTCGTAAGGGAGTCGGAGCATGCGTCTACATTAAAGGACGAGAGATTAATTTCGTGTAGCGGTGTCGAATAGAACGTTTCAATTCTCGATGAAAGTCGCGCCCGCGTACGGCCTCAGGATGTCCGAATGTTTTCTTTTCTGTGGTTGTCAAACTGAAAGGAGTGATCTGAACTGTGGGCTTTTTCTTTCCAAGATCGCACAAAGCCGAGATTATTATCGGACTGACGTATATATTCGTGGACAATCCAAATGAACCTGCGTATTTCGGCGCAGAACATCAGATGGAGATTTATCGAACGCAGTCGTTGAACAGTCCAATTTAACTAAGAAAGCGACACTCGTTCGAAAAAAACAAAAAGAAAACAACAAAACAATAGTAGCGCGTTCTTTTTAATATTTTTATTTCGAATGAATATTTTGAAGGTTTGTGTTACTGGGTAAAAAAACTAAAAAAATAAAAGAAAAGAGCTGTGACAATGCTACGTTCCTTCTAAAAAGACGACCATTTAGTGTGAGATTAGAATCTGTGCTGACATTTGAACGTCTTCGCGCTATTTTAGTGTCATGCTGGTGGGGCTCTAACTTGGACACCTGACTAAAAAGTCGGCGAGGAATTCAGCGGCCGTGACCAGCTGGCAACGCGCTTGGCATTGACGCCGGCCAATCACGGCTGTCGAAGTTTTTTCCGCTAAATTTAGCGGGGAAGTTTTTTCCGCTAAGCGGGGGATTGAGCGTCATCGTCATCGTCACTGATGACGTCATCAGTGACGTCATGTCTGACGCCATCAGCGACGATGACGATGACGTCATAGTGATGACGTCATTCTTATCGTCATTGTCATCGTCACTGATGACGTCATCAGTTACGATGAGGATGACAATGACGTCATCGTGATGACGCCATCCTCATCGTCATCTTCATCGCGCGGTTACACCGACGGCGACGGCGACGCCGCTCAAGCCGGAAACGGGCGCCTAAAGCCTGATTCACATGGTGCGAATTTGCCTGCGATTTCGCAACTACGACGCCGTTCTTGCGACACAACGCAGTTGCGGTGCGAATTTGACAAATTCGCGCTTCCGTATTTTGCCAAACTTTCCTTGCGACACCGTTCTTGCGATGGGACGGACAACCAATAAAACGCGGCTCGTGAAAGACGTCACGGTGGTCATAGAAACGTGGGAATGAAAAATACAAAAAAGGCGTCATCTACGTCGTCGTCTTCAAAATTCGCTGCGGGGGTAGGGCGGCGGATGTGCTCCTCATGAGTGAATGTTTTTTGCCGGGGGATGTAAGTTTGAGTTCGGCATTGAAACGAATTGGCGTTTGCGTACCACGCGAGCGTTGTGGTTGCTTCCTTCGTAAAAATGCAGGCGACAATAATTGAGGCTTGTGTTCGATCACTTCGCGTGTGTTACTCATTGGATAGTAGAAAGATCCTTTCTTCAAATCTGTTTGGAGTTGGCACGAAGGCCTGTCTAGAAACCGAGAAACGATGAACTGCATTTTGTAATTAAAGCTATTTGATAAAAATCGAGTTTCACATTTTTACGGAGTGATGTAAACGCGCGAGACGCGAGCCAAGCGAGTGCTAGATAAATCAACGCGGCGCCTTGATGGCTCCTTCCAGTGCTGCGCAGCCATTTTCTTCCGAGGTCCTCACTGGGCACGCATGAAGTACATTGGCCCATCTGCCCTGCTTCTGTTGTTTCTGGTATGAAAACACATGTTCGAGTTCCATTGATTCACCAGCGACCGTGGTGTGCACGCGCGTTCTCTCAACAGTTTAAATTTACCATTTTTCGTCGGAATAGCCTCCGTAAAAACAATTCTGCTCCCAGCTAAGTGCTGCTACCCCCCTCCCCCCTTCATTTTGGGATGGTACGAATATGAAAAATGCCTGTACATTTCTCATACAAATCCTGTGACAGTTTGGTTTTGTGCATATTTTGTCGTTATTTCACCAACATGATTGTTTTGGCTTTCTTTATGCCGTTTCCTTTATCTTTATTTTTAACATGTTCGCAATCGCTAATATTGTTGTGAACAAAAAAGAAAGCTAAACATTTACGTAAGCTTGTTCATGCTGACCTAGACTGAGGAAGTACAGAATCTGGTTTGCACGTTCATACACACACACGATCTGTTTGTGGTCCTGCGCCGGTCCAGCGTGGCGTCCATTTTATAAGAATAGGCTAATAAAACGTGTTCTATGTTAAGTAAAGATACGCTTGGGCATCATAGGCCCAACTAAAAAAGGAAAATATCACCTCCCTCTGGGATATCAGCCGATACGCTGTCGATTTACTTTGGGCAATACATGCCACAAAACGTGTCCGCCAGTTTGTCCGTAAAAGAGACAAAAACCAGAACCCATATTATACAAAAATGTTTGACTGATCTACAGGCAACAGGTTCAGTGTGAAAATGAACTAGAGAGGTGACATTAGGCAGGGGTGATCCACGAAGAAATTTTTTATTACTGTCTTCAAATGTTGAAAGATAACAACTAACAAAACGAAAAAGTTGGGATTACAAAACAAACAAAAAAAATCACGTTGCTGGAGTCTTGGGGTGCACTGGCGCAAAAAGGCAAATATCTGCGTTTTGCGCCGGTGCTGTGAGGCCGCCCACTCAATTACGCACGCCGCCGACGATCCGTGCACCCCGTATCAATGGCCGGACGAATTCGACCCCTACGTGACCCGGAAGCTACAACGCAAGGCACGATGAGAAGGAAACTCACCGTGTCTTCTGTAATAGTTTCGCCATCACCACATAACCCCCTACTGCCCACCCCACACTGCAGAGAGGACGAATGCTAAGTTTATTCGGCGTCTATAAACACACTCCCTCTCAACACTAAACACCCTCCAGCACGTTGCCGATCCCCTGAACCCCATAAATGCGCATACTTCGGAGACTACCCAAATAACTCTCATACACCCAAGTTAAGGACTGCGCGTCAGTTCACGATCTTGCAGAGTGTGCACTGAAAACACTCGCCCCACTTATCCAACCAAGGAGCTGGGAGGATTGAGTCACTAATCCAAGGGCGGCAGAGTATAAATTATGGCTACTCCTAGTTAAGCACATTAAGAACGTACATGGACAAGGAGAACCCCTAATTTCATCTCTCTCCGGTAGCACCGGTCTTGGTACAATACAGATGTTTCACTTTCTCTGTTCAAAGTCCTAGTGGGCCTGACACACAGGCCGTCTCACACCACAGCGCCCGTCCAAAAGAAGCTAACTCACAGCGGCACAGTATTGTTCTAATGATGGCCTCAGCTCCCTGTTCCAACGGAAATAGCCCAGACAATCCTCACACACAAAAACTTGAAACCTTTGGGATTTGTCACGATACCCTGACACTGTTTAGGATTTCAGGCCAGCGCGTTCCCTTTACCATGACACTGCACCTTCCTTTACAAAGTACCTGCGGTACAGGTCTCTCAGGCAGTGGCCGCGCTGCGTTGCGTTTTCGGGCAGATTGGTTTAGGTGCCGCGGTCTCAGCCTCGGCAGGTGGAACAACGCGTTCTTCTGCTGTGAGGCCTTCTTGCGCCACTGGTCATCAATAATGTTGCCGAAGTGATCGACTTTATCAGCATAGGCATCTGGCATGTGCAACTTGTTGTCTCGTAGGTAGTTGTGCCGTACACAAGCTGTGAGGACGACTCCAGTGGCGTAGTCTGGGAGGAGGCCGATTGGCCTGCGGAGGGTGCGGAATCCAGTAGCCAAAATTCCAAATGCGTTCTCCACGCAGCTCCTGGAAGTGGGACAAAGACAAAACTGTGTTTTTGTAATTTTAATGCAAGTGCGACAATTCTAAAGGCTACCTCGCTCTGCACAGTCGATAGTTGAATATCCCAAGATTATCACTGAGGTATCTGCCAGGGTAGGTCCCCAGTTGAAATGCCTTGTCTCCAACAAAGACGTACGGGGCGATAATATGGGAAGATGGCAGCTGATTTGGTGGTGACAAGTTCAAGGCACCTTGACTAAAGGCGGTATTAAAGACGGTATTTACTGGACGCCATATGGGCGGGCATTGTTTGCAACGCGTGCTCAAAAGGACTGCTACGTATTGCTCGCAAAGATGAGCAATCCTGACGGTGCGAAATATACGCTGCAGATGCGTTGTGCAAACTCACTCACAGCACGTGCTCAACAGCAACCGGCGCAAGCTATGGCCGCCAGTGAATATGACCTCTACACGAAGCGTTTGATCATTACGAGATGCCAGCGACTCTTTCACGGCATATGAGCGCCATTAAGGATACGGTAGGTGTTGAATGAGCCACGTTTTTATTGATTGTCTTTCTGTACCGTAGTAGCGTCGCTGATGACGTCACGAAAGATGTTTGACATTTGACGCAGCTCCGATTATTTCATAATCGCACTGAACCTGCCTGTTTGCTGCAACAGCGTCGTCGCAACTGCGAAATCGCAACTAAATTCGCACCATGTGAAACCGTCCTCTTTTCTGCAAGTTGCCAAGAACGATATAATATGCTTTTGTTTACCTTCATGTATTCTGGGCGAAGAACCTTTCATATATACTGACATGTCTCATGCACGATGGATGCCACTGTTGACACGCCAACTTTGAATTGCAGTGCAAGGTCCTGCATTGACGTTCCTGGTGACAGATACCTGAATGAAAACAAAACATTGCTGTGTATATGAATGTCTGGAAGCCAAGAAGCTAGTAATGAGTTTTCCCTATAAACCAGTTTAATTGCACCTCGTATCCACTCTAAACGTTGCGGTTCACAAAGAAGGCCATTCTACCTGAAAGTGATAGCAAGCTGCGCCTGCAACGAAATGGGCTCTATGACGACATACTGCTTCGTGAGCTTTCTTTCCAGGAAAGCGTGGAGTCTTTCAGAAGTACTGGGCATCATCCGGTAATATCTTAGAAACTGCTCCGGGTCCTTATGAAGCATAAAGAGGGTCTGCAGAGAAAAAGTATTCCAGAAACCTGCTCGTAGAAAAACACAAGTCGACTTACCGATGAGTAAAACTCCGATTCTGTGGCTCTGTTTTGCCAGCACGGCCGGAACCACCATCGCCGCGGGATCCGTTCTAGGAGCAGCAGTATTTTCTTCTGTAGAACTAGGTATTTCTTTTTACAGAGCAGCCTGAACTCGTCATCATCTAGAGTAGCGGCCATCATGCTCTATGAAAGACAAGGCGCGCTGCTGCTTGCACGCTTTCAATATGGAACATCGTCCACGTAACGAAACCACCGGGACAACTGTTCGCCTTGCGCGACATGCCACGCAACGCAACAACAAGCTTGCTCAAGCAGTCATGAGCTGCGTTTGTCCCGGTGTCCTTGTCGTATTCGTCGTATTCGTTGCTTTCGTCGTTTTCGTTGCTGCGAACGGAGCCGATGCAAATGTCTGATTTAGCCCTAAATATAAGTATAGCGCGTACTTTTTGCCAGAAGGTAATAAATAAATCAAATGTTTTTTTATAATTTTGTTAGACATCGAAGATAGTTACCTCAAACGAAATCAATGGTTCCAACCATGTGCTTCGCAAATGCGGAAAATCGCACGTTTTCTCAATCAATGGGAAAGGGAATGCGAAATTTCGCATGTGCGGTTCATCCCTCCACCGATTTCGCAGAAGAAAATCGCACCATGTGAATCAGGCTTTAGAGCTGTGCTCTAAAACACAGTTTATTCGCATTAACGAAAATGTCGACACCAATCGATTATTAAAGAATGAGAACAATCTGGCGCCATGTTTCGAACATTCTTGCTTATATTTAACCGTTGTTCGTATAGCTCGGCGACAGAGACGAAAAGGACTGAATTACGTCGTTTATGTGGGCAAAACGTTTATTTTTCTGGAGAAGATGCTACCCTTTTTGTTACTATGTTCGTTTGTGCTTTCATATGTGTTTGTGCGTGGGCGTGTTTTCGCGTGTGCCTGCGTCTGCGATGTGCGTTTGTGCGCGCGCGCGCGTACGTGTATGTGTCTGTGTGTCTGCGTGTTTGTTTGTGTGAGAGAGAGAGAGAGAGTTTAAGTGTGTTGAAGACCGGGGTTATTTAACCCCGGTCTTCTTTGAGCATAAAATAGTTTCAAGGGCTCGCACTATGGGCTTTTTTTAGGGATATGCGGAAGCGTAACGACGAAACATACGCCCACCACCGCAAGTGATACTTGCTTGACCTTGGACCCCAAGTTGGTTAATTCCGTGGTTAATTCTAAACAGATCCCAACAATCGGACGGCGTCCACACCACAGGTAAAGTCTGGTTCCCTCAGAACCGTTTTTTTTACGTTTCGTACTAGTCACCAAAACATTCGTGTCTCGCATGTCGCGTGCCAGGCTATCTCATTGAACATGGTAGCCACATTTTCTATGAATCACATCTGTCCCGGTTACTTGTGCGTAAAAAAACGGGGCTGTGTGAACCGTCCTTCAAACACTCGGAGCAAAATCTTACGAAGCTATACAAACTTTAGCAAGGCTTTGTGTTGCGCGAGATCTTTTAATGCTGCGTAGAATAATTCGATGCCAGATCGATTGCGGCTTGCCGCCTTGTGTTAACTTTCACATGCTTCTGCGTTTCAGCAAACACTCCCAATCCTGCACTCTAAAAAAAAAAAAAGTGTAGCTTTCACATTTTTTGGCACATATATGACACCCCAAAACTTCGGTTCGACGTACAGCGCCATAACGTCGAACTGACGGCACCAACTTTTACGAGAGGCTTGATGACGGTGGGATATAACGTATTAAACAGCTAAAGTACTTATCAAAGTCTACAAAAAAAAATCACTGAGCTTTTGCAGTAGGGCCAAAAAAAACCCCGATTACTTTTTTTTTTTTTTTTGCAGTGAGTCATACGCCCATTAGCTATTTTAATAAGTTGTACAACTCGGCTATCAAGCCGCTCGTTAAAGTTGCTACCTTTGGGGTGTCATATATGTGACAAGGGGTGTAAAACCTACACCTTTTTTTTTTTTAGAGCGTGGTTTTCAGGAGAAATTGTGTGCAATGCGATAATTCGGATGAAATAAATCTCTCAATGCCAATTTCACCATATACGTCTTTAGATTATTAAAAAGAAAAAAAAAAAAAAAAAAACAACGGTGTGTATTTTAAACGTGAGCTCCAAACTTTCATGTACTCATCATGGCCATATCGTTTTCCTATTTGTGCAGTTGTGCGCGTTGTATCATCCCTACCAACGCCCTTCATCGAGACTTGGGTCGTCCTAAGGCGCGGAATAACAAAATATTAATATTATATTATGATCCCCTAGTCAGCGGTATTGGCGACTCCAACGGCGTGTATTTATATCCTTTGCATTTTGGTTCTCATATCGGTCTGTTTTCCTCTGCCGATTTGTTTTTTTTTTCTTTTCTGCTTTGTGATATTTGTGTTTACATTGCCAGCTGATGCCCGTGGCCTCGTGAGTTAAAGTGTACCTGCCTTTTGTCATTTCTTCGGATAACTTTGTTTCCGAAATAAGAAATAAGCAACGATATAGTTCACAAAAGGGATCCCATCCGGAATTTCTGATAAACTGTCACTACGCCCGAACAGTACGAGCTTAGTATTTTCTTTCGAATCTTTTAAAGTTTGGCTACTGCCGACGTTGATCCTAGGGCAAGGTGCCTCGGCGCATTAAGAAGAGCGTTGTTCTTGTTCTTCTTTTCTTTTTTTTAAGTGCGTAGAGCCAGTTCGGCAATTTTTATGTTGCAACAGACGTTTTTGCAAGAATTCTTGTTCTGACGTGCATATTTTTGTACCCCACATTCCCGAAATTACCGTTTTCATAAGACCAACAAGGTTCAATTTGCCTCCGCAGTAGCAACATCTGCGCGAAACAACAAGAACCAGCCAATAACAAAGAACAGACAAACAAGCGATAAATAAACAAACAACAACAAACGAAAACAGCCAACAAAAAAAAAACAATAAAAAATAAATAGCACCCAGCGACGAAGAGCCAACAGCAAATAGCGGACAACAAACAACACAAGCAGTCTTGTACGCGTTACTGAAAAAAAAAAAGTAACCGATTACAATTACAATTACTTTATGAAAATCTGACTGATTACAGTAATCAATTACTGCATAACAAAAGTAATGGGAAAATTTCCGGAAAATAATTGGTTACTTTCCACGTTACTTCCTAAGGAAAAAGCATTTACTATCTCAGTGGTTCTCAACCATCCGATGTTTCGCGGACCCCTTGTGGATCGGCGGAGATGATGGAGGACCCCGTTCGTGGTGAGAGGAGAGGAAAGGCATAGGTTAAATATAATAATGATTTAATAAATGGATATAACTAAGGGCTAGGGTGAAGTAGACCTCTTTTATTGACGTTCCCACGAGAAAACTCGCCCGAAAACTGAAACATTTCTTTTCGACCTGAAAAAAATACCACTTTGATTGCCGGGCTTGACTGATGAGGCAGGGCTTCGCGGACCTCCATTTGAGAACCACTGTACTATCTTATAGAGCGGAGCTGGCGGCGTCTGTAGCCACAAAAAAAAAGAACGCGAAAGAAATGCCCATTCTCCCATTGGCTGAGCAAAACGGCTCCTAGATAGCCATTGGCGGCCGCTTCACGAGGGCGCGCGCTCGGCTTCCCCTCTCGTGTCAGGCGTTTCCGGAGGAGGGGGTGGGGGGCTGCGGCAGCTTCTGCTCCTCTCGGCGCCGAGGCCGAGGTACACATCGCGACACTGTTAGCGCGAACACGACATTGGCGCATTTTCGCATTTTACTTCTAAACCGTATTAGCGAGCACGATATTTTATTGCCTACATTATAGAACTAAATGAGCTCTTTCCGTAGCAATGATAACTTGGATGACATCCTTTGGTTTCAAAGAAAAAAAAAAACGAAAAAACCGGCGATCGTTTGTTCGCGCTAACAGTGTCGCGCTCTGTACATGGCGGCGTTCGAGGCATCTATATCGTCGGCGGCCACAACCTCGGCAGTAGCGAAACGTGGCCGTCCACGTCAGTACACCGCAAACGAACTAAGGCAGCGGAAGAACGACATTCATGCTTTCGCATTCACAACTCATAAGAAGTGCTGAGGTGTCCTCGGAATTTTTTTTAGAGCGCAGCTCTTAGGCGCTCGTTTCCGGCTTGAGCGGCGTCGCCGTCGCCGTCGGCGTAACCCTGAGGACACGTGGCCCCCTGAGGTCACGTCTCCTCAGGTCACATGGCCCCCTTGAGGTCTCGTGACCCCCACCCCTGAGGTCACGTGATCCCCTGAGGTCACAACCCCCCCCCCCCCCCCCCCCCCTGAGGTCCCGTGGCCCCCGTGGTGGAGTAGCAGGCATGATGACGAGGTGAGGAGGAGGGAGGAGGGGTATACCCTCCCCTCAGTACCCTTCCATTCTCCTCCTCCTCAAGAGCTGCGCTCTAATTTGGCGTTAAAGGGAGTTGTTAATGGCTTTAATTTTTTTTAAACTTCTTATTACGAAATCGAAAGTGCATTCAAAGTGGTTACGTTTTGTTTCTTTTTGTCATCACATCTTGATAAAACAGCAGCTGCCGTTCGAAGTTCTTGTCAGTCATCTTCCCCCGTTTCCTGGCGAAGATATCTGCCGCGGCGCTGAAGACCCTCTGGACGGGTGCGCACGAGGGAAGAAGGGTGCTGTAGCGCACAAACACTTTGCATACCAATTCGTGCTTGCGCGCAGCGCTTCGACGGATGCTTCCGAGTCCTCTAGGAAGCGAAGCGCTTCGCTGCTGCGACCGCCTGTTGAAAGCGTTTTAGGTGGAGGCAGCGAAAAGCTGAAAAAATCGTGTCGCCCACTTTGCCTTGAATCGAGGAATCGTAACTGCTGCCAGGAGAAGTTCACAGTCTTAAAAAAACTGTTGAAACCTAAAAGAAAAAAGCTTGGCCAAATAATACTTGTTTTTTTTTTTTGGAAACAGGTAATTGATTACTTGTAATTGATTACAGAAAAATAGTAATTTTATTAAAGCGAACATTACCACAGAAAAGCAGTAATTGAAGCGTTAAAAAGTTACAATAAAATGTAATTTATTACAAGCGATCAGTTACTCGTAACTCGTTACGCACAAGTCTGAACACAAGCAAGCAAAAACCGACAACAAACAAAACGAACAAACAACAACAACAAACAGGAAACAAAACAACGAACAAAAATGCTTTCTGACATGCCGTCCTGCTTTTGTGCATGTGGCAAAAAATAATGCTTACCCACCGATAAGTCAGTGATGCACGAATTGGAGATAGCATATCTGCGGAGGCGTGTGTGGGTGCGATGCAAGCAAAAACATGGTGTGACCTCTTTTTTTTTTTTTTGAGGGGGGGGGGGGGATCAAAACAAACGAACAACAAACACAATTTTAGAGAGCGGCGATACGGGTATATGTTTGAACTCATGCCTACCGTATGTTGACGAAGTATGCATATGGCAAACGAGGTCGAATGAACGCAACGACTAGATGAAGTCGAGAATGTTTTTTTATTCTTCGTATTTCCTCGGGCTGTTGATAGGGCACGCCGGCGACGTCTGCGCCGCCGGTGTGCAGATCACGCAAAAAAAAAAAAACAAAAAAAAAAAAACGAAAACGGTATTGGAGGTTACAACGAAACGAATTTTACTCCGTTTCACAATACGTCCGAGCGTATGCCGTCACCGATTAAACAAAACAGACGCAGATTAAAGCGCAAGATTCCGGCGGCGCAGTTCACTGTGCGCGATTGAGTTTAGCCGCGGTGATATAGCAAATGCACGTGACGATCGATGCTCTTTTGGGGCTGCCTGATTGGCTCGATCGGGTCGTGTAAGTGTCGGCTGCATGCACTCGGGCTTATAGACCAAGTCAACTCTATGACGTCACGCGCCTGCGGTGGCGCTGCTGTCGGTACTGCGCATGCGCAAAACGCTTCACTCCTCCCGAATTTGGTTTCTGCGCACGCGTAGTGTCCACACCTGGCCTGGGCAAAGCGGGCCTGTTTCGAAACACTGGGTTGGGTGTTTTGAAACAAACACAACAACAACAACAACAACAACAACACCAACAACAAAGAAACCGCTTGAAATAAACAAGTGATTCCTTCGTTATAACCTTATCCATGCCGGCGGTCCTGATCAGGTTAGGAGTGTAAATTGATACTTCGCGAATTGATGACCTAAAGGCTTCTATCTAACCTTCGAACTATTAGCGAGTTTTAGAATAGGAGCCCCAGAGCTTTGGGTGCCCCAAACAACTTAGGGCGTCCACCTGCGCTTGCGCGGTACCTCTGCCCCGTCGCAGTTGGACGCCCCAAGCTGTTTTGGAGCACTTAAAGCAGTGGGGCCCCTATTCTAAAACTCGCTATGAACTTTAAACGGCGGCGTGCATTTCGCGCTTTCCATTCTTTCTCACTCCTTGGTTTCCCGTATTTTACCTACTTTTCAACTTGCCCTAACGCGGTTCCCTTCGTGAGAAACGAGGTTGTACGTCGGACTTTTACTGGCGCATTGCAATTCGAGTTGTTTTTTTACCCGTCGCCAAAACATGCCATGTCTGTTGTTAGAATTCAGGTCACTGAATTCTGCTCCGCGCTGTTCTAACTTTAGGCCGTGAAGAGACTGAGATACCAAAACTAGGATGCAGAAGTTAAGGGACGTCGGCTTCCGCAGCGGGCGCGGATAGATAGCGAGTCAAGGCGAGCCGATCTGACTGCTATAGTGTACAGACAAGGTCCGCCGCACACTGAAGTCTCCTGGGAGGGAGGCATTCACTTGATCAAATGACGTTTGAACGAACGCCGACGTTTCACCGAATGACACTTTAGCGAATAGTCGGCCGCCGCGAAGCGGCGTTTACGGGTGGGCCAAGTGGGTTCACATTTTTGCAATGAGCCGCCGCAGACTGTCGCCGCGAAGCGGCGTAAGCGCAGCGCGAGGGGGGGGGGGGGGGGGGGGGGCTAACACGCGCCCCCGTTATTTGCTAAAACGTCGATTCGCTCAAATGTCACTGTTCGCTAAAACGTCATTCGCTCATCTGATGTGGACCCTTTCTGGGACGTACATATCCCGACGAATTTCGGTATGGTGGACGTTTGGAATCTATACAGCCTAACTTTGGATTAGCGGGGAGAATTTAGTTCTCTGCCTGATTTACATGATGCAATCTTGCGTGCGACTCCGCAGTCTGGACGTTGAGTACCGCAACTTCCACCACGCTTTTTTTCCCCCACGAGCGACATTGCAACTGGGAAATCGCAAGTAAAATCGTGCCATGTGAAATAGACCTAAGAACTGGTGTAGCATGTTTGGACGGCGGGTGTCATGTCTCTCATTTCAATATGCGAACTAGATGAGACGAATATTAAAAAAAAAAAAAAACAGAAAAGAAAAGAGAAGATCGCCCTTCTGCCATACTAGCGTGGCAAGGGCAGTTGTAACACAACTTGTGATATGCTATTAATGGTCTTTCTTAGAGCCTGTTGAAGTAGACGTGCGGAAAACAGAGCTATTGGAACGCGACAGTGTGGTGTCGAGCAGAGCCAAGGCAGAGCGCCCTGTCGCAAGCCCGCGGCAAAAGAAAACAAAACATATAGGAAGTATTCACTGGCGGCCATAGCTGTGTGCGCGACTGCTGAGCGCGTGCTGATGGCGAGCTTCCACAGTTCTTTTGTAGCGTGCATTCCGCACCCTCCAGATTGCCGGTCTCAGCAGCCTATTAATGTGGGCTCGTTCTGAGCATGCGCTCTTGACAGCACCCACAAATATGGCGCCCAGTGAATACTCCTTATAGTTCAGCCCGTTGCGGCAAAGTGAGCACTTGTAACGTAGCGTCTACTTTTGTTTCTCTGCTTGTCTGTCTCTCGCTCTTGCGCTCCCTTTCTGCGGAAGTCCGGCACGCGCTCGTTTCACGGAAGGGCAGAGCGCCGCTGTTTTGTCTGACAGTGCTGGGTAAAAAGCACACCCAAAAAAAGTACTTGAAGTAGAGTAGCAAGTAAATGAAAGGTTATGTATTTCAAGTAAAGTACTAAGTACACCGAGCGCAATGTACTTATAGTAAAGTACTATAAATACAATGTTCTTTCAAAGTAAAGCGCAAGCACTGTTTAACACGATATTTCATGATGCCCTTTCAATCCCCTATAAAATGTAAAAAAACAAAAATCTGGCATGCATTGTTTTAGGGGTAATCGAGGGTGCATCAGTTATTTTCGGAAATTGCGGCGGATATGAGATAAATTCAAGTGGGCAAAGAGAAGTATTTTTGGAAATGGCGCCAAATTCAGAAGTGCCTCTGACTTCTGAATTTGGCGCCGCTTGCACCGACGTTTGCACCCAAGAGGGCTAAAACATCCTAGGAGAGAGCATAGCGTCAGCCCCGTGGCTTCACCGAGCAATCCTCTCGTGGAGGAGTGTCCTCTCTTAATACGTTTAACCTCCTCGCTTGCGCCGATGGAGCGAGAAGTAGCGAAAGTACGAAATGCTGCGGGAGAGCCGCCGCCAGTACAAGCGGAGAGATTCATCGACTGCTATAGCGTTTTTGGGGAGAGTGGGATATCTCTTTCAGTATTTCTTCAGATTGTACAAAGCACCATTTTGTTATACAAAGTTAACAAGATCAAATATGAGGAAGATACTTTGAAGTCGGGAGCTGTACTTTCCACGGAAGGTATACCAGCAAAAATACATAAACAGATAATGCACTTCAAGTAAGGTACGTTTTTAAACCTACTTCAAGCAGTACTTTAAGAGCAATGTACTTAATTAAAGTACTTCCCCACATTGAGGTCTGAACACCCGATGTTTTTCCCCCGGTGAAAACTTCTACACCACTTCAACGACAATCTGTGCAGCGATTTCAGCAGTATATGTTTATATTTGTTTTTAATAAAGAGCGAAGCAACAGGCCGCAGCCCACGGCGAAGCGAACTCGGGGGGAACTCCGGAAGTCCTCACCCCGTTCCGGTTTTCGCCGCAGTGGCGCTGTCGTACCCACCCCAATCGATCAGCACTCGCACACAGACTTGTTGGCTCTTTCGTGCGCTGTCTTCGCTGGGATGAGGTTCAAAGTTTGAGCACCTCTTGAAAAATAGTTCAAAGCAACGCCGAAAGAAAAAGAAGGGGAAAAAAAATGCGGACTAACATTAGAGGCGGCGCTCGGCTCTGGATACTCCAACTTCTGTGCTCCCATGCTGCTGCGACTGCTGTCATCGTTTCCGGTAAGAGCGACCGTGAAACAAAGTTTTTAGAGTGTATTTACTTTTGTAGTCGCGTGGCAGGCTTCAGCTACCGGCTGTCCCAAGAGGAGTTTCAGCTGTAAGGCGAGCCGGAAAAATTGGCGCCTGTACACAGGAAGCTCGAACTTTTACCGAATGTGCACTAAACAGGTCAGTGTTACTATACTGTGCCTGGAGCGCGGCTCCGACTGGTGTGTTTCGATTCCGCCCATGCATCGAAAGTGGTCCTTAAGTGTCAACAAATGACGTCACAAGAGTTGGAGTGTCATGCTGTCGGATGTCGCGATCCAGGTGGTTGGTCGTAGAAGTTCCCGCAAAAAGCACGAACAGACGTGAGTGTCGCTGACCTTACGGCGTGTCAACTCCTTAAATGTCGTCACTTCTGGTATGTGTTAAAACATCGTTTTTGATCTCTCCACACCGCTGGAAGGTGTTCACGAAAAATGAGTGATTGTCACAAATTCTTCTTCTGCCTCACCTATATATTTTCTCGCATAATCAAGGCTGAAATGTCTTATTACTTTTTTTCCGTCCCACAAACCAGATACGTAGCCCACGTGACTTAGAACGAAAGGAAACGAAAAAGTTCTAAAGTCGTTGAGTGGTTGTGGAAGGAGGTGAGAGGAGGAGTTTCCCCATATCTCTTAAAGGGGTCACGAAACAATATCGGGTTGGAATATTCATGACTTTGCAGAGGCGTACTGGTCCTAGTCTGGCCCAAGTATACTCGCACAGACCGCCACTGATTCCGAAGCTTCTTTGTCGTGGTGAAATTGCGGGAATAAAGGAGAACTATTTCTTTCAGTCTCGGCTTCGCAAAGCTTGATGACGTAATTGTGGGATCGAAACTACCCGCCTGACGACAGTTGAGTACGGCTCATGGATTGGACACAAGAGCTGCGTGAGCACTCGACTTCGGCTCGTAACAATTAATGCCTCGGCGGACACTGGGGTGGTGGCTCATGTCCAACCACCGCGGTGATGAGAATAGCCGAACTCAAATAACGCCTGGAGCTCAGCACACTTTGCCAACCCCAGCGCGGGGGGAATCGGTGGCCGAGTAGTCTATACTTCGTCTCACCCTAGCATGGACTAACCGCGAAGGATGTGCTAGCGCGAGCGGCCAGCCTTGACTGCCTTGAGTAGAGCAGTTGCTGCACGAGCGCTCGTGCAGCCGCCGCGGCTTCATTCAAAGCGACTAGCTCGCGCGTTTAGCACGCGCGCCTAACAATAGTCCATACTAAGGTGAGACGAAGTATAGGGCACACCAGCTCGGAGGAGCACGTGGAGCGAAAGCTGGCTCTGCAGAACCCAGTATCCTGGGTTCAATTAGCGGCGAGAAGTTTTGGTGGCGCCCTCCTGTGGTTCCCCTTTGTGACGTCATTACCTTGCAAACAACAAGTTCGATGGTGTTTGTTATTAGCATGGTGGAAGCTTGAAATCATTGCGCTCTCAAAGGAACACTGCCAACAACGTCAAAATTAAAGTTCTTTCATTCCTCTTATTTTCGTCGATGAAAATCCCCTTTCCGACGTCATAGTCAGCGTTCGGCCAATCGTGGAAGGCCGACCACAGCGACGCTTTCGGTCGCGCACGGGGCTAATACCCACCACGGCCCGTTTGGATCTGGATGAGCATCGTACCGGCGTGCGGTCGTGTATCACTACTGCTGGTGCACGTTAATGACCCCAGGCTAGCGGTTGTACTGCACTGGCTAAATTGCTCATCTACAGCTGGGAGATTCGTCGCCCGTTGAGGCAGACCAAGTTCGGCTGTATAAACATACACACAACCCAATTTTTGTTTTAACCCCAGCGCGTGGGTATGATTAACGTTGGCGGCATAGGATAGGGATCAGGCCGCGGCCGCTTGTTCTGGCTCAGAGTTGAGGGGATAAACAATGCTCATACTTCCCGAATTTGTTTTTGGCGACTGCCATTGTTTAGAATGAAAAACCAAGTCAAATTCATTTCGTTATTAACGTTAAGGCCCGTTCACACTCTTGCGACCTCTTAAACCTGGGTTCCTTAAAACTTCTTAAACTAGAGGACACACTGGCGCCATCTATTGGGTAGCAGTGTAAACTCGGCGGTCCGGCATATTTTTTTATTTCTCTCGCGCATTATCCTTTCTTTCTTGGCTCGAAAAACTTTTGTCAATGTTATAAACGAGCCTTTCTATGGGTATTAAGCACATTTGACCTCAGAAATCCCGCAAAACCTTCGATCTTGTGAAATGCAGTTCCAGAGTGTGAACGGGCCTTTAGGGAGTGATTATTGTAGGGGCCCCGTGCTAGACACTTCGTTGTTTTGTATTTTATTTTCTTTCAGCTCGCAGCACCATCGGCATGCACAAACGCTGGCGTGGTCGCGAGCGCGCGTGATTAAACATATTCCATCCGAGACATCGGAGTCGCCTAACGCTTTTTCTACAAACTGGTGACCCGGAATCTTGAACAGCGTCACTTTCACACCTCGGACGCCGGATCCAAGGTAAACATGGATCAAGGCAACGCTTCTTCCGACGGTGACGTGACAGCAATCTCTGGTGACTCCGCTCTCGCTGCGATCGAGGTTCGTCTACCAACGTTCTGGCCTAAGAACCCGCAAGCCTGGTTTACCCAGGTCGAGGCCCGTTTTCACCTGAGAAGGATCACAACGCAAATGGCGCGCTGCTACCATGTCGTCGCCTCTTTACCAGCGGAGGTGGAAGACCAGCTCGACGACGTCTTGGCCTTACCGCCACGAGAAGATGCCTACGACCATCTGAAGACAATACTTCTCGCCAGGACAATGACATCGGAGAGCTCCCGCATCCAACACCTCCTCACCGCCGAAGAACTGGGCGATCGTCGCCCAACGCAACTTCTACACCGGATGAAGCAGCTCTTGGGACCGCAAGCTTCAGACGCACAAGGTTTCATACTGCGGGAGCTGTTCCTCCAGAAGCTTCCCCAATGCATGCGCATGATCCTGTCCGCTGCGGACGACATGCCCCTAGACCGCCTGGCAGTGCTTGCCGACCGCACCGCGGAATATTCCTCGCAGACCGTGAGTGCTATCGCAACACCGGAACCAACAGCCTGGGAAGCACGGGCTTTGAACATAGAAACCCAACTGGAGCAGCTCACGAACGCCATTGCTGCCATGGGTCAATCCCAAACAACTCCAGCGCGACTGTCGCGATCCCCGCTACGCACTCCCTCCCGTTAAAGGTCTGCGTCCCCACTGAGATTCGCGTTATGATCAGCACTGCTGGTACCATCGCCGCTTCGGTGAGCGAGCCACACGGTGCACGAGACCTTGCTCGTGGTCGGGAAACGCCGAGGCCCAGCACTATACTTCGTTTCACCTTATGCTGTACCGCAGCGAAGGCTAGAAGCGCCAGCTCATAGCATTGGCAGCCGCTCTTAAGTCACGAGAGCTTGTGCCGCCGAGATGTGCCCCAGAGCAAGGAGCTCGTGCTTGTAGCCTTTCCTGCGGTACATAATAAGGTGAAACAGTGTATAGACCTTTTTCGCATAACCTCAAACCAGCCAGTAACTGACGTACCCTCGACCTGGTGCATTTTTGGATTGCCCGCTGACACAGGGTATGCAACCGCCAAGGGTATGGGCGAAAAGGCTTAAAGACGGACGTCGTGCATGAGTTAGTTCCGAGTGCTCCTTTTTACCGTGCTGCAATTTCCAAAAATCTACGGTTGTCTGGCTACTACTGCGTGGTCGTCGGATGGATAAATAATTTTAAAAGCATAACAGCAATAGCAGAAAGTGTGCCATGAGCACAAGAAGCTGCAGCGCGAGTGTGGCTGCAATGTTATCGAGCTTCGCATTTTCCCCAAGAATCCTTATTTATGAAGTCAGTCGATTGCGAGCTTGAATCGCGAGAGATTCGTATCACACTCAACGTCACGTTTAAGCTCACCACCACTTCGTTAACGACAAGAGGACCGATTTTAATTCCCGGTGCAGGTGGTTCAATTAGGTTATCACTGCAAGCCCCATGGTATGTGAAATTTATAAAAAAAAAGTCTACATGCCACCACTCAAGATGGAGCTATCAAATGCCGAGAGCTTACCTGCATAGACTACATTAAACGGCTAATATATTCTTTCGTTGTGGAAACTCAATCAAAACACCCCACCGTCTTCGTCGTCGTTCTCTCGAGGAGGCAAGGTGATGGCCTGTGAGTAGCCAGCTGGATTCAACCGGACAAGCTCCAACCAAGTTATTGCAGCCCACCATAGCCAAGTCTAGCCAAGTACCCCCCATACCCACACCGTTGCCTACCGAGATTGCTGTGCTGCCAGAACTAGCCGGTATTTCTTTTTCTAAACCGCTAGACGGCGTCGTCGGCGCCGCAATTCTCAAGATGGCGGCACCGTTAAAGAAAAGGTCTATAGCAGCGGCGGGTGACCAAGGGCGCACAACAAGCCGCTTGTTCTTTGTCGTCGACCGAATCGCAGGGCACCGTTTCCTTGTTGACACTGGAGCTGAAGTCAGCGTCTTACCAGCGTCACGCAACGACCGCCTCCAGCAGCAGGCGCCTTCACCTCCCCTGCGTGCCGTCAACAGCTCTGCGATCAAGACGTACGGGCAACGATCCCTCACCATTGAAATCGGACTGCGTCGAACATTTCGATGGGTTTTCATCGTAGCCGACTTGCGACAACCAATATTAGGAGCAGACTTCCTCTCACATTTTGGTCTGTGTGTGAACCTTCAAGCCCGGCGACTCACGGATTCGACAACATCATTGTCAGTGCAAGGCATCCTTTCGAACTTCACGGTGACTTCGCTGCAACCGCATCCAGCCACATCGCGCTATGAAGCCATCCTCACTGAATACCCCACATTCACAAGACCCAACAACCTTGAACTCCCTGCCAAGCACGGAGTCACGCACCACATCATAACTACCGGCCCACCCGTCTCCGCACGCCCTCGTCGGCTTGCCGGCGAGCGCCTCGCCATCCCACGTCGTGAGTTTGACCATATGTTGCAGCTAGGCATCGTACGACCCTCAGCGAGCAATTGGGCATCACCTCTGCACATGGTCCCTAAAAAAGACCCCAACGACTGGCGACCGTGCGGAGACTATAGAGCGCTGAACGCCTGCACAGTTCCCGAT
Organism: Ixodes persulcatus; assembly: GCA_013358835.2. Taxonomy (NCBI): domain Eukaryota; kingdom Metazoa; phylum Arthropoda; class Arachnida; order Ixodida; family Ixodidae; genus Ixodes; species Ixodes persulcatus. The sequence continues at coordinate 417,104 of JABSTQ010009507.1, forward strand.
CGCTACCCCCTGCCGCATATCCAGAGCTTCTTAGAAAATCTAACAGGTACATCCATCTACAGCAAAATCGACTTGGTAAAAGCGTATCACCAAATTCCTGTGGAACCGGCAGACATAGTGAAAACGGCCATTACTAAACCGTTCGGACTGTTTGAGTACGTCCGTATGCCCTTCGGTTTGCGAAACGCTGCTCAGACGTTCCAGCGATTCATTGACGAGGTCACGCGAGGTCTGTCTTTTGTTTTCGCTTACCTGGACGACCTCCTTATAGCTAGTGCCACACCAGACGAGCACGAGCAACACCTCAGAGTTTTATTCGACCGGCTACAGGAATTCGGCCTTGTCCTTAACCCTACTAAGTGCGTCTTCGGAGTGGATAGCTTAGAATTCCTTGGCCATCGCATCACCCAGCTAGGAATCCAGCCGCTGGAAGACAAGGTAAAGGTGATTCGCGAGTTCCCGCGACCAACATCTCTGCGCAAGCTCCGAGAATTCCTGGGTCTGGTTAATTTCCATCGCAGATTCATTCCACAGTGCGCGAAAATTTTTAAACCAATGACAGACCTTCTGAAGACAAAGAAAGGACCTTCATCGGAAGTGCCATGGAGCGAAGAGGTTGCGTCAGCCTTTTCCACAGTGAAAGAGGCCTTAGCCAACGCAACCCTTCTTGTCCACCCACTTCCTGATGCACCCACTCGACTCCTCACCGACGCCTCCAACACAGCTGTAGGAGCTGTGCTGCAACAGCAGTTAGACGGAGTCTGGAAACCGCTTGGTTTTTATTCACAAAAACTGAAGCCCGCGGAAACGCGCTATAGCACTTTTGGGTGTGAGTTGCTTGCAATTTATTTGGCTGTCAAACATTTCCGCTACTTCCTAGAAGGACGACCGTTTCATGTACTCACAGATCACAAGCCCCTGACATACGCCTTTCGGGGCAGCCACACCACCTACTCGGCGCGTGAGATAAGACATCTTGCCTTCATCTCCGAGTTTACCGCCGACGTTCGACATGTCAAGGGCCACGACAACAGCGCAGCCGATGAGCTTTCTCGCATTGTTGCCTTCTCTTCTACTTCTGCCTCTGTGGACCTCCACACCCTAGCTCCAGCACATCAGGTAGATGCAGAGTTACAAGTTCTGCGAAATGCAACGACGTCACTTGTACTCAAGGATATACCTCTTTCGAACTCGTCAACCACCATAACATGTGACATATCTACGGGAGCAGTACGACCTTTCGTTCCGTTGGCCCTGAGACGCCAGGTTTTCGACCGACTGCACACCATCAGCCATCCAGGTATCCGAAATACACAACGACTGATGACAGCACGCTATATGTGGCCAAAAATGAACGCAGATGTGCGCAGTTGGGCAAAGACGTGTCTACAGTGCCAGAGCTCTAAAGTGAACAAGCATACCATAACACCCTTCAAACCGTTCCCAGCTCCAGATGCACGATTCGACCACGTGCACATCGACATCGTAGGCCCTCTCCCATCATCTCGAGGATTCACATACATTTTAACAGCTGTTGATCGGTACACTAGGTGGCCCGAAGCAGTTCCACTGGCCGACATCTCAGCTGAGACCGTGGCAAGAACATTTGTAGGGACGTGGGTTTCTCGCTTCGGTTGCCCATCAACAGTAACGACAGACAGGGGACGCCAGTTCCAGAGCTCCTTGTTTGCTGCCCTAACTGACCTGCTCGGGGCCCGCCACATCCACACCGCCGCATACCACCCGTCGGCTAATGGCATGGTGGAACGCTTACACCGGCAGCTCAAAGCGGCTATCACGGCACGAGACGGACGCCTTCACTGGGTGAACCATTTGCCACTTGTCCTGCTCGGTATCCGGTCCACATACAAACAAGACCTGAACTGCACCTCCGTAGAGTTGGTGTATGGCGCACCACTTCGTTTACCCGGAGAATTCTTCGAAGCACCCAAGACGTCTGCATCACTCCCATCTCAGACATACTTGGAAAACTGGAGGGAGATCTTCCAACGGCTACAACCAACACCGCCTCGCCTGCCAAGCTCCCGGCGAGTTTTTGTAAGCCAAGATCTAACAACATGCACGCACGTTTTCCTGCGAAAGGAGGGCCTCAAGAGGAGTTTGACACCGCCTTATGACGGGCCATTCAAGGTTATTGACCGTACGGCAAAAGCGATGACCCTCGATTTGCACGGCCGAACAGAGGTCGTTGCCATGGACCGCATAAAGCCAGCCTTCCTGGATGATAATCCTGTACCTCCGACTCCGATCATAGAGCAAGCAAACTTCCACGCGCCTACAAATTCGCCGCCAGTCACTAAGCGTGTCTCATGGAACATCTGACTCTGCCCCATGAGCGACACACTTTGCTTCATGTTGCAAGGAGCGGAGCCCTGTAGGGGCCTCGTGCTAGGCACTTCGTTGTTTTTTCTTTTATTTTCTTTTAGCTCGCAGCACCATCGGCATGCACAAACGCTGGCGTGGTCGCGAGCGCGCGTGATTAAACATATTCCATCCGAGACATCGGAGTCGCCTAACGCTTTTTCTACAATTATAATAAACATTTAGCGAAAGTAGAAAACTCGTTTCATGAGCCCTTTAACCTGTCACCGACTATGGTTCTAAACGTGTGGTGCGAACATCATCCAACAATATATCATCCCCGGTGAATACCCCTTAATCAATTCCACAGTAGCAAACATATTTGCACCTGTCAACCAACTGGCCCATAAAATAATTCGTTTGTTTCTTAAAAAAAAAATGTCAAGGATTACATTTTCAGCTGTAATCTAGAGCAGTAACCTCGTAATTTGGTGTGTCTGTGTTGGTTTTTGTTAGTTTCCGTGTTTAACTTCTAGGCGTTCCGCCTTAAGGCCCGTTCACACTCTTGCGACCGAGTACGACTGAGAGAGACGAGATCTCTTAAAACTTCTTAATTTTTTTAGAACGAGGGAACACACTGGCATTGTGGCGCCATCTATGCGGTGACCCTGGAACTGCATTTCACAAGAGCGAAGGTTTGCGGGAATTTCCGAGGTCAAATGTGCGTAATACCCATAGAAAGGCTCGTTTATAACATTGACAAAAGTTTTTCGAGCCAAGAAAGAAAGGATAATGCGCGAGAGAAATAAACAAATATGCCGGACCGCCGAGTTTACACTGCTACCCAATAGATGGCGCCAGTGTGTCCTCTGGTTTAAGAAGTTTTAAGGAACCCAGGTTTAAGAGGTCGCAAGAGTGTGAACGGGCCTTTAGTGCTGTATTGATGGTTGGGACCTCGTCAGGTGATGATTTCAGTCAGACTTTTTTCCAACCGTCTTGACACATGTGTCAAGATAGCATGTTTCAATCAATACATAGATTAATCATTCAAAAAGATAAATAAATAAATAATAAATAAATAAACCAATCAATAAGTGTGCCCCAAACCAAGAGCATCAGGCATCGGGAGCGAAGAGGCAGCTGTTCTTTTCTGTATGTGGCTAAAGGAGCCTTTATCTGTCGATATTCCAACGAAACGTGAATTGCAAATTGAAACTTCAGAGGTAGCGACGCTAACAAACGCGAGATATCTGTCTTTTTTTTTTATTATTCCTCTATCTCGCGGGTTTGATATACTAAATCAGCGGTTACCAAAAGGAGTTCCGCAGTCCCTTTGGGGTCCGCGAAAGCATTCTAGGGGTCCATGAGCCCTGCCTTATCAGCAAAGCACGCCAATAAAAGTTGTTTTTCAGATTGAGAAGGAACGTTCCCATTATCGGGCGAGTTTCTTCATGTGCATGTCAATGAGAAAAGCCTACTTCACGCCAGCCCTTAGTTATATGCATTTATTAAATCATTATCATAAATTACCTATACCTTTTTCGTCCCTTCAACCCAAGCGGGGTCCTCCGTTATCTCTGCCGATCGACAAGGGGTCCGCGAAAAATCAATGGTTGAGAACCACTCTGCTAGATATCACGCATTTTGTGGAAGGAAAATGAAAGCGTGATACGCATCAATGGCCTTGCCATACAACCGATTGTATTTATTCCGCTTGAATGCATAAGCGAGAAGTACATACCTTGGTTAGAAACATTTATTTGTTCACGCGTGTCAGACCGCGGCGACTTCCCAGCATTCTCTTTTTATTTTTTAAAAACAAAATGGGATCTGCATTTGTAGCTGATCAATAAATAATCTAAATATACAAGAAAAACATGCGTGGAATGGCACAACTACTTTAATACCATTTTAGACGAAAATTGTATTCGTTTCTGCGCACGAATTGGTGTTTTATTTCGCGAACGGGGGGACGTTTTGCATTTTGGCAGAGGTCGTTAGTGGAAACGCGGGCAAATGGCAGCGACGAACGCTTCACTTCTCCGCCGCAGTATCGACAAAGAACAGAATTATAAGGAGAATTCACTGGGCGCCATATTTGTGGGTGCTGTATAGAGCGCATGCTCAGAACGAGCCCACATTAATAGGCTGCTAAGACCGGCCATTTTGACGGTGTGGAATGCACGTTGAAAAAGAACCCTGGAAGCTAGCCATCAGCACGCGCTCAGCAGTCGCGCACACAGCTATGGCCGCCAGTGAATACTTCCTATACTTCAGTTTACAAGAACACGGGGTAAGCGGGTTTCACATGCAGCGATTTTGGCCCTAGAGCGGCGCGATTTCTGCCGTCGCGGCGCTCGTGCCGCTACACCGCTGGTGCTGGCCAGAGCGCCGCGACGGCAGAAATCGCGCCGCTCTAGGGCCAAAATCGCTGCATGTGAACCAGGCTGTAGTGCTTGGACCGGCGCGACTCGACAATGGGAACTTGTGAGGCTGTGCGTGTAGACAACAATCGCGGCGCTGCAGTGGACAGGACAGAAGGAAGTCGCTGCAGTCCGCACGTGCCGCCGCACGTGCGCGTGCATGCGGTGCACGCGCACAACCACCACCATACTACAGCGTACTAGAATACTTGGGTAGTGTTAGGACCGGAGCGGCTCGCCTGAGGCGCGTGGTATTGATCGCGGCAGGTGTCGACACCGGCGCGTTACCCAGAAGGTGTGCGCTTGCGCGGCTGCCGGCGCGAAAATATAAATTTTTAGTGCCGCTTTTGTAGAGCGCAGATAGTATTTCTATCGATGCCGCGGCCGTACCGCGGCATCAATTACGCTGCGGCACGACCAATGACGACATGGTACTTCAGTGTATTGGACGGTACAAGCTACATTACTCTGCCTTCACATAAAAACAATTGCGACTTTAAAGAAGCGGATTGCAAGTTGTTTCAGCGTAGAATTATACCCCTGTCCGACGGGCTAGTTTAGTGTCACTACAAGCGAGTGCACTTCAACCCGTCGAAACACACTCCAAGTGTGTTGGTGCTACACGGGAAAACTTAGTGTCACTCCAGTGCATACGCATGTTTTTATAAATAGCTTCCTCGTCTTATTAGAAACACGTTACCACACATTGTTGCGCTAAGTCACGAGCTTTAATCCAAATTTAAATTCAATTTGATCATTACGATCAGCCATTACAAGCCGTCCGTACGCCGGTATAGACCTTTTTCGCATAACCTCAAACCAGCCAGTAACTGACGTACCCTCGACCTGGTGCATTTTTGGATTGCCCGCTGACACAGGGTATGCAACCGCCAAGGGTATGGGCGAAAAGGCTTAAAAACGAACGTCGTGCATGAGGTAGTTCCGAGTGATGATTTTTACCGCGCTGCAATTTCCGAAAATCTACGCTTGTCTGGCTACCACTGCGTGGTAGTCGGATGGATAAATAATTTAAAAAAACATAAGTAAAATAGCATAATGTGTGCCATGAGCACAAGAAGCTGCAGCGCGAGTGTGGCTGCAATGTTATCGAGCTTCGCATTTTCCCCAAGAATCCTTATTTATGAAGTCAGTCGATTGCGAGCTCGAATCGCGAGAGATTCGTATCAGACACAACGTCACGTTTAAGCTCACGACCACTTCGTCTACGACAAGAGGACCGATTTTAATTCCCGGCGCAGGTGGTCCAATTAGGTTATCACTGCAAGCCCCATGGTATGTGAAAGGTATGAAAAAGTCTACATGCCACCACTCAAGATGGAGCTATCAAATGCTGAGAGCTTACCTGCATAGACTACATTAAACTGCTCATATATACTTCGCTGTGGAAACTCAATCAAACACCCCACCGTCTTTGTCGTCGTTCTCTCGAGGAGGCGAGGGGCCTGTGAGTAGCCAGCTGGATTCAACCGGACAAGCTCCAACCAAGTTATTGCAGCCCACCTTAGCCAAGTCTAGCCAAGTTCCCCCCATACCCACACCGTTGCCTACCCAGATAGCTGGGCTGCCAGAACTAGCCGGTATTTCTTTTCTAAACCGCTAGACGGCGTCGTTGGCGCCGCAATTCTCAAGATGGCGGCGCCGTTAAAGAAAAGGTTTCTTATGATATACCGCAGGAGAGGCTACAAGCGCGAGCTCCTTGCTCTAGGGCACATCTCGGCGGCACAAGCTCTCGTGCGTTAAGAGTAGCTCCCAACGCTATGAGCTCGCGCTTCTAGCCTTGTCTGCTGTACAACATAAGGTGAAACGGAGTATTGGCGACGTGAGCGATCGAAAGCGTCGCTGTGGTCGGCCCACCACAATTGGCCGAATGCTGACTATGACGTCAGCAAAGGATGTCTCATCAACGGAAATAAGAGGAATGTAAGAACTTCAATTTTGACGGTGTTAGCAGCGTTGCTTTGAGAGCGCTATGATTTCAGGCTTCCACCCTGTCCATTACAAACACCATCGAACTTGTTGAACACAAGGTAATGACGTCACGAAGGGTAACCAAACGAGGGCGCCACCGAAACATCTCGCCGCTAATAGATCGAAACGAGCAGAAGTAGGGATTGAACCCAGGATTCCTGGGTTCTGCAGCGCGAGCTTTCGCTCCGCGTGCTCCGAGCTGGTGTGCGCAAGCCCACTCGGCCACTCGCCACAACGAAACATCATGAAGTGTGTGGAGGACGAGCTGGAGGGCGATATCCGCGATGTTGATCAGTGAAAGCGCGTGGTTGGGGCATTTTTCTCGGTGAGAGCCCAACGCCTTTCAGATGAGAAGCAGCTTGCCGACGCACAGGCAAGAATTTCAAGTGACATCGATCAGCAGCTGCAGGCCAATGCCTTCACCATAGCCGCTCTCATGACCGACAACCTACGCGTGATCAGTCGAGAACGGTGGACTTTCCAGAGGAACGAACGGTGGTTCGAAGACACCTTGCCCCATTTGGGCGAGTTCCATTTCAAGCAAGCCTTTCGCGTCTCTCCTACCACCTTCAGATTCCTGGTGGAGTCTTGCAGGTGCCTCCTGGCCGTCGCTGCCCGTCGCGCAGGGGCCAAAGCTGGAAACTAGATTAGCCGCTTGTTTTTCTACAATGCGCTACTTTTCTGCCAACAAAAAACAAGTGCACATCTAATATTACTCCTATCAAAATAATCCTAATTTTAGGCAGCGTTAATTTCTGCTCTTATTTTTACTCCTTGAACGCTGCTATCGAGATTACACACTCGGTCTACCGGAGCGAGCGTAGTGTGCTCCCCGAACTCACTTCATTGGAAGTGTGTTCGAATTCAGGCACGGCTGGGGATTGAGCTCAGGATCACTGGGTTCTCCAGCGCGAGCTTTCTCTCCACGTACTCCGATCTGGTGGGCGCTAGCCTACTCGGCCACCGATACCCTTTAATAAAGACACGCTAAAAAAATTAGACGTTTACGATTCTCTGTAATGCCGAATTGGAGTGCAGCTTTTGAGGAGGAGGGAGGAAGGGTACGAAGGAGAGGGTACGCAGCTGCTCCCCCTTCGTACCCTCCCATCCTCCTCTCCTGTTCCCATCCCACTAAGCGTAGAAATTTTGCTAAATTTCCTGCTAAATTTAGCCGGGAAATTTTTCCGCTGAATTGACGTGTGACGTCACATGACACGTCATCTGAAATTTAAAGTGTGACGTCACGTGATGTCACACGGGTAAAATTTTTTCTCTAAATTTAGCGGAAAGCTTTTCCGCCAAACTTAGCCAAAACTTTTACCGCAAAATTTAGCGGGAAAATTTTACCCTCGTGACGTCACGTGTGACGTAATTTTGAGAAACAGCCCTTAATTAATGCAACGCGCGGTTACGCCGACGCCACTCAACTCAGAAACAGTAGGAGCTGTGCTCTAAAACAACGTTATATTAATGAGCGATTTTTACGCCAATTGGATGATTCTGATCGATCATCGCAAGCCAAGATAAAGAACGAAGCATATCCAACTTTGGCGTTCAGCTTCGTTCCACGGAAGTCTACGATGAGGCCCTGACACTGCCTAATCAGATCCTAATTATCGTGTTGTCTCGAATAGTTACATGCTGAAACAAACGTAGGCTCTATCATTCTCTGCTAACCAAGATAGCCATGAATGACTGATTTTGTCGTCGTCTTTTATTAATTCACCGCTGCTTAGGCTGATCTTGATTCAGATCAGCCTAAACTCCAAGCCCACCCCGCGATTTTTTGTTTTGCAATGCCACTCTCCTACATGTCGTCTTTCACGAATTTGTTTTTCGTTATAAAATAAAACTTACGTCACACTTTTGGTTTCTGTGTTGTTATGTTTTACTGTTGAAACAATCCTATAGGAGCCGTGCACATCTAATTCAGGCCCCTACCAGGGCGTCCCTAGCGGCAAACTGGTCCGTTCCATCGGGGAACTTCTGCCAGTCGCTGCGTTGGTTGTGCGTTTTAGCGGGTTAGCGCTGTAATATCCAAGGTAGCTATTCCGCACTACGAAAGCCACAACAATTGATGCGACAAACAATAGGCGACCGCCGCGACGCGGCCGGCATAGAAAAGGTGCGGATCTAATTCAAGCCCCGACCAGGGCGCCCCTAGCGGCAAACGGGTCAGTTGCATCGGGGAACTTCTGCCAGTCGCTGCGTTGGTTGTGCGTTGTAGCGGGTTAGCGCTGTAATTTCCAAGGTAGCTATTCCACTCTAAGAAAGCCACAACAATTGATACGGCAAACAATAGGCGACCGCCGCGACACGGCCGGCATGCTCGCTTCCCATTGATGCCACGCACTCGATCGAGCGAAGTGAGTTCGTCAAACTCACTCCAAGCCAAGTGTGTTCCTCAGGAAGGAGCCGTGTGGCACACTACAGAAATGACACTAAAGGCGAAGTGCACTCGCTTGTAGTGACACTAAACTAGCCCGTCTGACAGGGGTATTAACTGCGACTTTCGGTTCGTCGGAGGGTGAGCATTTTAATTGAAATGCCAAATCGCTTGGTTACAAAAGGCCAAACATTAGATATTTGGCGGGAATATCTAAATCTCGGAAACAGTTTTTTTCTTTTTTCTATTTTATTTCATGGCGGAACAAAGCGGCACATAATAAAGCCCGAGATTGGTTTAGTATGTTTTAAGTATACCCCAGGCTAACCTCTGTGTCTTTTTTAGAACGCATCTCTTAGGCGCCCGTTTCCGGCTTGAGCGGCGTCGCCGTCGCCGTCGCCGTCGCCGTCGCCGTCGGCGTAACCGCGTGGTGCATGATGGGTAAATTTCCCCGCTAAATTTAGCGGAAAATTTTCCCCGCTAAATTTAGCGGAAAAATTTTCCCGCTAAATCTAGCGGAAAAATTTTCCCGCTAAATCTAGCGTAAAAGTTTCCCCGGTAAATCCAGCGGAAAAAGTTCCCCGCTAAATCTAGCGGAAAATTTTCCCCGCTAAATCTAGCTGAACTTTTCCCTGCTAAGTTTAGCGAAAAATTCTCCCCGCTAAATTTAGCGGAAAATTTTCTCCCCCCCCCCCCCTCGAGGTCATGTGACCCCCCTCCCGAGGTCACGTGCCCCCCCCCCCCCCGTGCCTTCCCCTCCTCCTCAAAGCTGCGCTCCAATTCGGCGTTACAGGGAGTTGTAAACGGCTCTCATGTTTTAGAGCGCAGCTCTTAGGCGCCCGTTTCCGGCTTGAGCGGCGTCGGCGTCGGCGTAACAGCAAGGTCAAGTGACCCTCCCCAAGGTCACGTGACCCCCCCCCCCCAAGGTCACGTGACCCCCCCCCCCCGCCCCCGAGGTCACATGACTCCCCAGGTCACGTGGCCCCCCTGGTCACGTGACCCCCCCTGAGGTCACGTGACCCCCCCCCCCCCCTCCGCGCCTTCCCCCCCTCCTCAGGAGCTGCGCTCTAATTCGGCGTTACAGGGAGTTGTAAACGGCTTTTATTTTTTCTGCCCGTCTTCTTCTTCGTCTTGACCTTAATTAGCTCGCTTAGCTTGTCACTCATTCTTGTGTTCATTTAACCACACAAGCGACGGTCGCAAAGAGATGAGAATCTTATATTTCTTCATGGCTGCCACGACCATCCCAGGACCACCTGACGTTCCCTTGTAAGAAACGGCATATAAGTCGTGACAATTTTTATCACGCGTTTTAAAATTGAACTTAAGTCCGAAAACTGAGACAACGTGTGCTGAAAAAGTAACGGTTTATAAGATTCAAAGAAGTAACCAAGCAACTATTTCACGTCGTTCAGACCAGGAAACAACAGCACGCGTAAATAAGGCATGGTAAAAGTTGTAATAGTTTACAGCACGGCATTGGAATACATGGTTACAGTTGGCAGCGCATACACGGTTACAATGTGCAGCGCAAACTTGGCATACCATATCAGGTAAGTTGTCGAAACAAATGAACACCACACTTTTGATGCTGATTTTTTTAAACTTCGGTTCAAGGGCACTCTCCTAATAAGCAACACCGTCGAAGTTGCTGAACTTGTGAAAAGCCCAGTAGGATGTTGGCATATTCAGGGAGCCTAGTGCGTCGCGATCGATGCCTTGTGGTATCACGGCACAAGCTTCGCTGTTCACCACTGGTGACAAGGGGTCAGTTCCCCAAGCGAGCCCCGAACGCTTTGCAACGATGGGCTCTGGTGGACCTGCCTTCCGCCTCCTTTAATCTCGTCCTGCGAAAGGGTCACCACTCAGGTCCTGGGATGCACTTGGCAGCAGAGTCGACACCACGTCTGGCGTAAGCGCGGGGTGTCCAAGAGGAATCCTCACTTTCTTTCCGCCGATTATGTGGACGTCGTCTTGAAGTATGAAGTGGGGCTCGAAGTGCAGCTCGCAGACAGCGCTTGTTTCTTCAAGACGCTTGTCCGATCGTTGCAGATTCTTTTCTCAAAGATCTCTTGTGGCTCTGTCCTTTGGAACGCCGAAAAGGGAGGCCGTTTTCATGCATTTTACTCGGATGTAGCCCGTTCGGCAACCAGGTGCGCAGCAAGAGTTCTGTCGCCGTTTCGACGACGGCATTTCGGCGCTACCCTTACGCGTTCACCATCCGCAAAATGAGAGCACACAAGATTTAAAACATATTTCGATCGAACACACGGAACTATGAAATGGTGGTCGGCTTAAGGTTTGTTCACACGATGCATCTTTTAGGCGCGCAACAGTTTCGCGACACTCAAGTTTCGCGAAATGTGCTCGTTCACACGTACCGCTTCACGTGCAACAACGATGACGTTTTGACTCGCGAAAATGGTTTCGGTGTTGACCATAATGTGGCGCTCCGAATCAGATCGCTATTTATCTGGGGACCTGCTTTGCGCATTTTATGCAGTCAATTCAATTCAATACTTGGAGCGATCTCGCATGTGCACAAAGCCGATTGAGGCGGCAACCTGTACGTGCAGGACATGTGCCGGCGCCGAGCCCGTACGCAGCCAATAGGTGACCGGCGTTTGGCAAGTTCCGGTTCCTTAGGAAATTTTGATTTACTGTTGACAAACGATGAGATTGAGCTGCAAGACTGTGCAAGCATAATTTTGAAACCTCCAGACAGTAGTTTGCAGAACCCTGCTTAGACAGGTTTGCAGGTCATCATCGTCGTTCGTCAACACCTCAACAAAATTTCCCGAGGAACCGGAAGTTGCCAAATGCCGCTCACCTATTCATTGCCAAAGCTCCTATCAATGCACATGGTATTCATAGAAACGCTACGTGCCCAATCTGGTTACTTCTCGGCGCCCATGTCTGCCCCGATTTTACTGTGCACTGTTTCAGAGAGCGCAAATGATTTCACGTTCGAATGTAAACAAAGCAAACTTGGTTTCAGTTTATACCCCTGTTACATGGGCACACTTAACTGCGGTTAGGCTAAGCCACAGTTAGCGCACAATACTTGCGGACAACATTCTGCGGCTATGCAGTCAAAGCTATGGGCGAACGTGCGCTTGAGCATTTTGAGCACCCATCGAAGCAGTGCACGCGCGCTCTTCACTTCTTCTGAAATAGCTGTCTGAGAGTATAGTGCGGTAACTGTGGTGCCACGTAACAGCAGTTAAAGCGTTAACCACGGTTAAGGGTGCCCGTGTAACAGGGGTATTATCCAGTGGTATCGTCGCGACAACAACGCTATGAGCACTATTCTAATCTCGCCAACTCCCGCTAATTGTCTTCGTCCATCGCTGGATTGTTTTTCCGATATGCTACTCACTTTTCCTTCAGTGGTGCTTGACGTGCTTGCGGAAGCGCCGGCAGTATCCATCGTTCGTGGTTTCGGTTTTTTCGGATTTGGCTCGGCTACAACACCGGCAGTGAAGTGGTCTTCTCAAACAGCTCGCTCCCCCCTCAAAGGCCACGTGAGAGCGTTTCTGAGCGGCCATTGGCGGCGCCCTCAGAGTGATTGACAGGACTCGGCAAAGTTTCAGCGAAAGCTCGCTCCAAAAGCGAGGTGTGCGCGCAACTTTTTTTAGATGCGCGCGTCCTTTTCGGACTCGTTCAGACGGCGCAACCATTTCGCGAAACTACATTTCGCGACACTAGATGCGCGAGAAAAATGCATCGTGTGAACGAGCCTTTAGTGACGCGCGCACCGCTCAAAGTGAAAAAAAAAAAGCAATAGCGTCGTTGACTCCAAACGCATTTTCCGCCAAACGTGGCGGGCTGCGCGATTTTTTCCGGGTAACTCGACTACAGCGCCACCACAAACTGTCAATACACGCGCCTTTACGAGCTCCCGTTGCCGAGCCGCTCCGGTCCCAACACTACCCAAGTATTCGAGTACACTGTAACCATACTGACCCTACTGTCGATGCGCCGGTGCCGACACCTATCGCAATCTACACCGCACGCCTCACGCGAGCCGCTCCGGTCCCAACGCTACCCCGGATTCTAGTACACTGTAATTATATCAGACCTGGCCCCCTAGCGGCGGTCCCTACTCGCCCGTGGGGGCGAGTAGGGACCGCCGCTAGGGGGCCAGCCCTTTAAAGGCACGGTCCGCCTGCAGCTGCGGTTAGTTCGTGGAGCGCTACTACCCCAGGAACAGTGTTTAAAAAAAAAAAAAAAAAACTCGATTCCGACTCGATGGAAGATACTTCCAGTACACCGCTCTTCCATTCGGAATCCGACCGGCGCCCTTTTATACACCTTTTTCGTCTAGCCTCGCACCCAGCCACGTTGTCCCCATATGCGGTATGCGTTCTGAAAAAAAAAAAAGCAAGAGATTACAACCCCGAACAAGTAAAAAAGTGTAGAAGGCTCAAAACAAGAACGACTGACGGTTGCAATTAAAATGTTAACACGTTCTACTGACGAGGCGAGAAGAAAGCGATGTTTTCACGCATACCGGAAGTTCCAGAATTGAAGATGGCGGTGTTCATGTAGAAAGGGTGTATATGCAGAACTTGGCAACGGCCTTGGCCCGGCTCGTGGGTTGTGGGCCTGGACGCACTTAGACAACCTCTTGTTCGCCCACTCCTCGTTTCATTTCCTGCAATTTCAGACACATCGTTCTATTAGGGACCTACTCCGTTGTGGTTTTCGGCTAAACCCCGCTGACTCTCAGTTTGAACCCGTTACTTCAATTGTTTTTCTTGGTTTTTCGTTGAACGGCAGCGCGGAGCGCATCTCGCACACTCCCGCCCGGTACCGTGACCTTGTCCGCACGCTTCAGGTGCTTAAGCGGTATTCACACGAGGGAGAAATCCCGGGGATTTCTCCCCGGCACGCGCATCTCACGACGAAAACGTCAGGCTTTGCGATGTGCAAAAGCCTCGCGTTTTCATCTCGTGAGGCGCGCGTGTCGGGGAGAAATCCCCGGGAGTTCTCCCTCGTGTGAATACCGCTTAGCCCCCAACCCCTTAGCGCACAACCTGCAGCGGGGCCGGTTGTGCGGCCGGCGGAGCTCCGGGGCTCTGCCGGCCGCACAACCACAGTATGTACACCGCACGCGTCGTACTGAATCTACATGCTGTGCCATCCTTGCAGCACCACACATTTGTCACAAGCAAACGCCGTCCGCACCGAGTACGAAGTCCTTGGTTCACGTCCCTGACCCCCCCCCCCCCCCCCTTCTTTTAAGTAGTAGAGGGGCCTTCAGCTTTGGCTTGCCATGGGGAGACCACCCAGGTACCGTTTTCCAAGAGCGCCTTCCGCCACTTGCTCTGTATCACATGACCTTTTAAAGAGATAGTGAACCGAAGTTTGGATTTTGCAAAGTAAGGCCACAGAAGCGTTGAACAGGGCTCTACGAACTCCAAGACCTCACTCATACATCGATATCTAAAACGGATGGGTGTATTTTTCTTGAAAGAAGGGTGCGATAAAGCGAGGACTCTGAAGTCACGATCCTCCTGGAACAGTTGAGAGTGAGAAGAGGCGGCCTCGCTTCTCTCCTCCCCGCTCCGGTCCACCAACTCGACGGGACGAAGTGAGGAGGAGAGGAAACTAGAATCGTGATGTCACATGTCTCGTCGGCCTCGTCGGCCCGTGTTCAATCGCACATTTCTTTTCCAAAAATACTTCCATCTGTTAGAGATATCGTAGTAGGAGTGGTATTTTTGGGTTCTGCGCAGCGTCCCACCTATCGGTCCAGTCCTGTTTTCTGAGCTCGAAATTTCGGTTCAGTATCCCTGTAACAGCCTGGACGCCAGCGTGGGCAATGGGGGTGTCTGCTCTTTCCTCAATGTCCGTTCAGGCCGGTGATCCCTCGGTCCTGAGGGGTTAATTGCTCGCGCAGTCATCTCCGCTAGGTGCGCCGACAGTTTGGTTTGAAACTTCAGGCAGTCTCTGGTGTACGTCACCGGAGGTTGCTTGTTTAACACCTTTGGTTGCTTGTGGTGTCGTTCCAAGGTTCTCTTCCCCAGTGACCTCCGCGTCCATGGCGTCCGCTTCGTCCATGAGAAAGTCGTATGTTTCCTGTTCTCTTACGGGCCCAGCAACGGCCGCGTACGTCCTCACGCACTGGTCAGCCTCATGACCAAAACGACGGCATTGGTAGCAGCGAGGTACCCGGCACTCTCGACAAGTATGGCGAGTACGATGGTCCCTGAGGCAGAGGGGCACGCGGCCTGGCGCCACCACAAGCGTCGTCCCTCTAGCTATTCGCACCTGGTAGCGGTAAGTCTTCGGCGGTGACGCCTGCCTTCAGAGTGACGAGAACGGTCCGCGTGTTCGACTCGGTCGGCTCACATCCTTGGACGCGTCACTTTTCCCTCGTCACCTCGGAAACCTTTTTTTGTACTGCGCCAATGTGATACGCTCCTTATGGTCCGGCACGTGGTGAGGCAACCAATGCATCTTCAAACGCACGTTCCTGCCGTTGGGCTCAAAGGCGAGGCAACGCCGCTCCTTCGCGAGAAGTTCCCTGGCTTCTACCAACTTCTTCTTGCTCTCGTTGCTTTTGAACGTCGTTAGCCACGCGTAATTTGTCTGGTAAAGGGGTGTCCAAACAGGACACTACAAAACGCACGACTCTGACAAATCGTGAAAATTGAAGCGTGAGGCGTCCGCTTCAATTTTCACGATTTGTCGGAGTCGTGCGTTTTGTAGTGTCCTGTTTGGTAAGAGCCCAGCAAAACCACGTCGGCCAGCAGCCCCCTACTGTTCAGTGCGTCGCGGAAGTCCTCGACTCGACATGGACGTCCTTGAACGTCCCCGTGTAAAAATACAGAATTTACAACAGCAGATCCTGTTGGCAGCGGTGGCAGATGAACAGGGCAATCCCTCTCGTCAGAAGGTATCTTATCACCGAGGCCCGACTGGGCCATTGTCGCCGTTCCGACGGAGCTCGATATTCCGCGTTCGCACGCTTTGGTGTCGGGAAGTGGGATCGGCCACGCAGACACGCTTGCACGTGCTTGGCAAAGAGCGGGGGCTTATATGTTTAGCTAGTGCGTTCCATTCTTAAAGGCGAAGCTTAAGTGTCCTCCTGTAAGTTTGTTTTTGTCCTGGGAAAAGCACGGTGAAGATGCTCATTTTTAACTCACGAAAGGTTTAAATTTACACATTGTTTTCAGACTTCAATTGAAAATTTCAAAAATAATTCCTTCTCCCACTTTCTAGGTGAAGAATCAATGACGCGATTGTTGTTCTAATTTCCTTCCTTGAAATAAACTTACTTGTTTTCTATACCGATTGCTGTATACCGTAAACGACTTAATTTTCGCTAGGACCTAATTTTCGCGAATTTCGCGAATCGCCTACAATTTGAAAAAAAAAAAGAACAGGTCCCGCGAACGATTCCAGTAAAACGTAAACACATCGGAATTTATATTGAGATCCCACCGCGTCGCGAAAATTACAACCTGAGAATTATTCCAAAACTTCAACTTTTACCTAAATCGCGAAATATTGAGCCCGCCAAAAATAAGTCGTTTACAGTATTTTAAAACTGAGGGACAATCCCGCACCCATTTGCTTTAATACACATCCTGGACCTTACAAGCTTAATGAAATCAGGAATAGCACCATGTTTATTATATTGGTAATTGAAACGAAGAAGTGAATACTCCCAGCATATAAACTGTGGGTGACTATGACTTTTAACAGAGTTAACGCGGAACATAAATATTGCATTCTAAAAAAGGCACACACTTTAAAAACACGATTTGAATAAATTAAGTCTAAACAAATAATCAGGCACAATTAAAAAAAAAAGAATATAGGCAACCTTCTAGTGGAAACCGTTTTGTCAAATCATCTTCATCAACGAGTCATTTTCTTAAGATCGCGCAATTAAAATAGCACATCGTTTTGTCGACAGATAACGCTTCAATAGCAGCCATTTGAGGCATTACACATTTGTAGACGTTATGTGATGACCGTAATGACAATACAATTATAAACAGCGGATATTCTAGAGTTTTTTTTAAATATCTGATCTACGAGTGACGAAAGCACTTTTCTGGTCCAGTTATTTTTACTGTCAATAAAACACAGCAAACCCTAGGATCACAGCTAGTTTTTGAAGACGTTACATGGCATTTCACGCTGCCGGCTATACGCCAGCTAGAATAATTAACACTCGTAGCATTGAGCATAAGCGTGCAACAACGCACGTTTTATTGCACGAAAAACAACAACAACCCAATGGCGCCTACATGTGGGCGAAATAGTGAAACATTTAGCATAACTTACATTTTATTTCTTCTCGATCACAACACGGCGCCGGATCTACTGTACCGTAAGAAAGGCAAGACTCGCTCGAGTGTGGGATCCTTGGGACCAGATTTGATGAACGATGAACGATGAACACGAGCGTCCTTTGGTTTCGGACAACATAAAAAAACTGTTTATTTTATCCACTTTGCAGCGCGGCAGGTGACACGGACGACACGGAGAACGAAATTCAGGTGTGGGGTAAAAGGAAAGGCAAATGATCGGATCAGCGTCGGCGCCGAGTCCCGCTAGTGAAAGTGAAATCCGCACGGAGGACGAAACAAAGACGCTCGCGTGGAAAAGCAAAACGTAATACAACATACCACACGATTCGTTGTGAAAGCATCTAACGAGTGGTTCGAGGACACCATCGCGCTCGCCCACACCCATGTTGCCTCGTTTTAGTATCATCTCTACTTCCCCAGTTTTTTTTTTTCTCTTGGACATGAAATGTAAACTTACACCTTTTTCGGTCGCGTATGCTGTGCCACCGGTGACGGGAACAATAACGGACCATCCGCCGACAGCGCCGCGTCCGAAAGCAAGCAATCAACGCCTTGCCGCTACGGCGCGTGCGATGTAAACAAACCCGGCCATCTTCACATTCCGGCTATCACATTCACGTGCTGCTCAGTGGCACCCTCTAGCTTGGTTCTCGCCGGGAATAGGACTATGTTCCTCGCTCACATGCTTTTTTTACCCTTATTTTTGTCGATTTGTTTTAGTTTCGACGCAGACGAGGAAACAAACAACCGCTCGATCGTTGGGTGGGCTTGATGTCGGGAATTATTTTATTGAGGGCGTTATTCGGGTCAGCGCTTTGCACAGACTTGTACGAGGCGCCCTCCGAGATGGATACTACCCCCATGACGGTGTCATCAATAGGTCGAGAGGAAGTTGTAAAGTGTGTGTGTGTGTGTGCACCAAAGCGACTGATGGGACGCTAGTGCAAAATTAACTCTAACACAACCCTTGTATTCAATTTGTGCGTCGCGTCGTGTTAACGTCCGTAGTCACTGGAAGCTGATAAACACGGGGAGAGTACCGAACGCATTATTATTGCGCCGCGGTTATTGAGATCGCTACGTTAGTTAATCTGAAGGCCGATTAACGAATCACAAATAAAAACGCGAAGTAACTATACTTTTTTTTCGTGAAAAAAAAAAAATTTATGGTGGAGGCAAATTTGTAGAAACCACAGGCGTGATTATCTACGAATGCGATAGCATTTAATAGGGTGCTTTGGTAGACCGCGATTCCCCCCCCCCCCCCCCCCACCAAGCCCTCCGCAATGAAGAAGCCGCTACTGCGCCTGCGCGCCGGTGGCCTTGACTGTGGAGTTCCGGGTATCGTTGCGGGCTGCCGAGAACGTTGCGGGACGACGAAAACGATCTACGAAAACTCCCTATTGTTGCACACACGGGCAAGTGTTCGATTTCACGCTAAATATAGCGGAGTACCTGAATTGGTGCATAGGCCACGCGACGTCAATTTTCCGCTACATTTAGCGGGGAAACTGATTCCGTTAAATTTAGCGGGGAACCTGAATTGATGCATAAGTCATATGAAGTCAATTATTCGCTAAATCTAGCAGGGGAACCTGATTCCGCTAAATTTAGCGGGGGAACCTGAATTGGTGCAGAAGTGACGTAAAGTCAATTTTCCGCTAAATTGTGCGGAAAATTTACTACACTAGAGGTGACATACATAGGCGGAAATTTGTGATGAGTAGCTTAATAACGCTATCGCATTAAAAACGAAGGCGCTACCTTTATGTGTATTGTACACGCTTCGGAAGCGTTTGAGACCATAAAAAAGTAAGCATCTTTGGGTTGTCAGTGGACCTGTGTCATTCACGAGTCAAGGACCATTCACACAATCGCGTCGACTGCGTTGCGCTGCGTTGCGTCATACAGCACAGCGGTTCCCCATTGGCTCGTCGTAAGGGTCGCCATAGCAACGCCATAGCAACGCCATAACAACGCCATAGTAACGCAGTCAAACGCTACTCTGTGAACGAGCCTCCAGGCTTGTTTTCGGCGAGCACTCCTGATGCAGAAAGTTGGCTTCACCGCAAGTGACATTCCTTTGCGGAGAAGCCCGAAGTCAGAGACGCGGTGGCCGCGAACGCTCGGCTGTCGTTCGAACGCGCCTTTGCGGCCGCGTCCCGCTAGAGCGACAAACAGGAGCAACCGCCACCGGCAGCCGCCAGGCACGTGCAGCGAGCGCGCAAAGGTATCTTTGCCAGGCTCGCAATAACTCCTCCTTACTTCTCGAGCACCATGATACCGCAAGCCTGCCAAAGGTACCCTCTCCCGCGCGCGTGCTTGGGGCTTGTCCGTGTTGGTTGTTTCTGCTTGTCGCTCTAGTGGGACTCGGGCATTATGGCCCACGTTTGGCGAACAAACATACACTGTTGTTCACTGACATAAAAAAAAAGAGGCGCATGGCAACAAAAACAATCTTTGGCTTAAAAAAAGAAAAAAAAGGTTGAACAATTGTGATAATGCAGTTAAAGCAAAGGTGCAAGCGAGCTGGACAAGAATAACGATAATAATCTCTGGAGAAGTGGAACAAGGAGCACAAAGGTCGCGTACCAGTCACCAAACTGAGTTCGGAGATTTGTATTTGTGTTTTTGTCCCCCCTGTTTCCCTTGTCCAGGGATCATCATCGTTGAACGATTGATATTTTTGACGTGTCTACTAGGGTCGCTAAACTCGTCAGACACAACTTTCTTCGTGTTATGACATAGCGGGGGGAGGAGCCGAAAGATTGCTGCGAAGTTTTCTTTTCTCACAAACCCGCAGATCCGTATATCTTCGTGACGTTTTTCATTGAAAGGGGGAAAAATCCCTACTACTCCCTAGGCGCCGAGCTAGAGCAGCACACGGAGACGAACGTGGTTCGTATACGTATAATGTCACGATGAAGATTATCAGCTGTGACCTTGATGGTCTCTAAAAAGCACAGCGGAGGCTTGGGTAATTGCATTCTAAAATCAACACCGTCGAACTTGATAGTCTGATATTGTTCTTATTTCCGCCGATAAAGCAGAAATTACTAAAAAAACGTCTCTGTCGTCCCTTTTATTTATCTCGGCCTTTTGAATTTGATCAGAGTGTAGCCCGACGTGGCTAGGTCACAAGCAGCCAAGTAGCATTGTCCACCTTTGGACGGATTTCGCTTACAGGCAGTTGTCCCCCATCAGCGGGAGATAAAATCCTTTTATGATAGACTTTCAAAGATAAGCCAAACTGGGATTAATTCTGCGTTCATCAACTGAAATAAGAGTAATGTCAGTTTGGTCAATATTGACAGTGATGTTTCGAGAACGCGAGGACACCAAGCTTTCATCGTACACAACCAAACTTTTCACCGTCGACTCGAACACGCACCATCAAATTTGTCGTTCACAACTGATCATCCTGACCCTGACGTCAAAGTTATGAACTATAAAAGCACGTCACAGAACGCGCCTGCACACAACGAGCCCTAGCACGAGCCTCTCGATTGAAAGTCTGTCATGGCCGCTCGTAAGTTCATGGAACGCGCCCCGTTTTAATTCCAGAATCTCTAGAACCATAATTTAGAAAATTGCACGCTGTGCTGTTTTTCGTCATCGCTCAGTTGGAACGCCTCTAAGCAGGGTCGTCGAAACAGAAGAACGGGGAAGGGGGCGATTCACCCCCCCCCCCCCCCCAGTGGCGTTCAAAAAGGGGGCGCAAAGGGCATAAGGGTGTAAGGGGGGGGGGGATATCGCCCCAGCCCCGGACTATAGCATTTTAGAGAGTTATAATAAAAAAATGACAGACGTTTACAGTTCTCTATAATGTCGAATTAAAGCGCAGCTCTTGAGGAGGAGGAGGGGAGGGCACGGAGGGGAGGGTATGCCTCTCCGTCCCCCCTCCTCCTATCCTGTTGCTTTCTCATTTTGCGGGGAAACCTAATTGGTGTCAAAATCACGTGACGTCAATTTCCCCGCTAAATTTAGTGAAAAAACGTCCCATAATGCAACGCGCGCGCAGTTACGCCGACGGCGACGCCGCTCAAGCTCGAAAGGGGCGCATAAGAGTTGCGCTCTAAAAATTCGGGGGAAGGGATATCCCCCTTCTTCACTACTATCACCCCACCCCCCTTCTCTCTCTCTCTCTCTCTCTCTCCCGAACAATTTCTACGGCCCTTCCTGATCCCTATTTGAGTGTGTGTTTGTGTTGGTTATACCTTTTTTTTCCCTTTCCCCGGCTTTTTCTCGCCATCCCCCCTCGCCCCCTCATCTCTCAGACATCGACAACGCCTGTGGGTGACCCCGGTGGCGTTGTTGACAGTGGCGGAAGATGAGCTCTGAAACCGCGTACACCGCGCACGGCTCCACAATATCACAAAGTTTAATCTTCGCCTCGATTCCGAAGCAAAGATTTTGGCCTCGAATAACTCCTTCCCAAAGTTGTGAAACGTCACTTTGTCGTCACCAATAACTTCCACAAATGACGATCTTCCGACGAGAAAGTTCAGAGTATTTACAGCACGCCTAGGTACAATCTACGTTTCATTGCCTCTATCGCGGCGTAGGGATGTAGGGACACGCGGGCGCGACGTCATCAGTGCAGCCGTTCAATCGGCTGGCCCCATGGTGTTGCTGGCGCGCGCTCCGATGAAGCTCGCTACAACTTTGTGCCCAACATTCTCGCTGGAATTTGAGCACCGAGAGAGCTTGGATGATTGACATCTCGTCCCGCGTGACGCCAACGTCGCGGGAGTCCAATCAGCACGCTCCGCGAACTTTGTGCCCAACTTTGTGTTTGACGAGTTTAGCGACCTAGGTGTCTGGGAGCTTTGCTTGTCGTCCGTACGGCTTACGGGACTTCAGAATTAGTCGTGCAAGCTAGCTTAAACAAAAATAAAATTTTGCCTCAGTGTTTTCACAAATATAGACACAACAAGTCGGTAATGTATTTGTTAATTCTGGGCTGCGCTGCATACTTAGCTTTAATATGTCCCGAACGCTTTGTCGCGATTCGTAGCAGCTGGTTAACGTTGTGTAAAGATATATCTCATTATCTAAGTTCTCGTGATTTCTATATGTAATTAGGTATTTCCAAGGTGATCGGGTACCATGTATGTTAACGGACCACAGCTCGGAGGAGGTGAAGTGAATGCTCGTACTACAGAACCCAGGGGTCCTATGTTGCGCTTTTTGGATCCCACGGCGACTAGGGAGAAGAAAGTGACGTCAACAACGCAGCAAACGCAGATTGGATGTTGATTAGTGAGAGCCGCCGATGAAGAATTTCCGCAGAAGAAAACAAAGCTCACTTTTTCTTTGTTTTCTTCTGCGGAAATTCGTCATCAGCCACTCTCACCAATCAACATCCAACCTGCGTTTGCTGCGTTGTTGACGTAACTTCCTTCCCCCTAGTCGCCGTGAGAGTCCAAAAAACGCAACTTAGGGCCCCAGGTATGCGGGGTTTCATCCCCAAAACTGCCAGTTTCTTTCTTTGTAAGAACTGCGAAACAAATAAAAATGACAGATTACATGTCGTTTTAGTGGCCCCGGCTAGTTCTTCGGACTATAAAAAGAAAAGGGTTCTTTCATTTGAGAGTTTACATTTATAGAAACCAAGCATCTCGCAGAACCGCCTGCAACCCACTGTAAAGTAAAAAACAACAACAACAAAACAACAACAACAGCAACATTAGGGTGCAATAATATGTTACGCTATTTAGGTACAATAACATATGCGCTCAAAAGTGAGTACACTGAGTACCGCGCAATATACACAAGATGGGTCACGATACACGTAAGATTACACGAACATTTATCACGTGAAAAAACTAATCTTAGCCATACATCGCGAAACATCGTGGACGAGGTTTCGCTCGCTAAAGCGTCGTTCACTCAAAATGTCACCCCACCAAAAATATCCAAACTTTCCACATGATCGTGTATTCTTTCTTAATAAAATGTTTCGGGAATAAAAAGAGCACATGCTATGAAAGAGTCGAACAGCTTTCCCTCGCCAGTGGCATACGCCACAGGAACGAGATCTGGCGGCCCCCGACATCCGGCTAGCCGTTTTGTTAACTCTCTCAAAGTGGAGACAGTTAGTGTTCTGCCTGCAAATGTCGATGACATATGAAGATCATCGTTAATGTTCTGCTGCATTAGTGTTGAAAAGAAAATGTTGAACCGATAAAAAATATCGGAGGGCAACTCCGGTCCACACTTTCGATTTTGGGATTATGACTGTTTTTAGCGCAGTCGGCGACCCTGAATTACAAGGTGTAATTTTTTTTTCGTTATTGTGCGTAGTATTAAAAATATCGACGCCTCTAAGTTTTGTTTGGGGCGCGGCCGACAAAACCGAAACTAGCCGCTCGAGGCCCCGGCGACACTGGAAATCAGCCGCTATGTGAACATGACGTCATGATCGTTCTCGTTCAACGAGTACGCAGGCCAAGCGGCACCTACCTCTGTTGCGCTAGCCGTCTAAAGATAGAAGGTAAGCTGATTTTGTTTTAATTCTGTATACGTGGTAGTTATCCAGCATATGTAGCAAGAGTTAGTGCGTATACCCAAAAGCTAGGGACTGGAAAACCGGTGAACTCGTTCGGTGCCGTACTCGACGTCCAAGGCTTTCCAAAGTCTACTCGTCGAATAGCGTTCACCCACACCTTCTCCAATTTCCGGTCCGTTGGAAACTTGTGAAAAAGCACCTCCGGGTCGTGCAGCGGGTTGTTTGAGCAGCCCACAGCGCTACAAGTTGTACTCGGCATCTTTCGAGGAGCAGCTGGGCAGTCTTGGGCGCACCGAGTTGCTCGCTAAAACAAGTCTTGGAGTCCTCACAAGCAAATAAACAAAAGGCTATACCGAAGCTACACGGGCTACAGATAAAAGCAACGGATAAAAACGCTATAACAACCCGAAGTAGCGGTGGTAGCGGCACAAAGAAGCGCTCTTTACACTGCTCGACCGCGCAACGGGTGCGCCCGTCCGGACCGGATGAAAAAAAGAGAACGATCCTGACTTCACGGCCCAACGTTGCTTTAGCAATCGGCAACCCGCTGGCCGCCCGCTAAGGAGCAGCAGCTCGCGGCGGGTCGCATTTTTATCGTCGGCATTAGTTGAGAATGCGGCGTCCTCCTGACGTAATATTTTGGCTGGGGTCGTATTTTGTGTCACTACAGCGATACCAGTAATTTATTTCATTTTGAGTTTTGGCCGGAGTTGCCTTTTAAGACATGACGGTTACGATTACGGTTAACCTCGAATTAAAATATCGATTTCGGTCCGGTTCCGGTTACCGAAAACAAATTTCGATCCTAAACGGTTTTCGGTTCGGGTTACGGTTTCAGTCCCTTATCTAAAGCGTTTTGAAGCCCCCTGTTCTAAAACCCTACAATAACCGACCTGAACGGCATTGAGGGCTTCTCCACCGCACCGGCAGTTTCCAGTGCAGCTTTTTACTTACATTTGTTTTTAACCGCGTTACAGGAAAAAACAAAAGTAGAAAGAGTTCGGCAGAAAATTGCGTACTGTGTTTAAACTTTGTCTCGTTGCGCTCTTTACACACTGTTCGCTTACAACACAAAAAAGAGACGGTCGATCGCGTCGCACATCGTGTTTACCGAAGAAAGAAGCAATGCATGAATATGAAACAGGACCATAGATTATTATTGTTTCCTTTTCTACATAAAAAAATAAATGAATAAATAAACCGCGCTAAAGCAAGCACGCGAAGTGCCTCTGTCCATAGTTGGAAAGTTGCTTTCACTCGAAGAGTACACTGACGCTTTTCATCTCGCGGTTTACTTGCACGAGCTAAACTTCCGCTTGATCCTCGCAACAGATTGCGGCGGACGCTACACGAACAGTTTCGGCCAAACCAGCGCTGCGAACGAGTCACGTGACCAGAGGCCCCACGCAAGGCCGCGTTCCTCCCCAAGGATCACGTGACATCCACGCGGCACTGGACAGGCTCGGACGACGGCTCGTGTCGTCTGCTTCGCTGCATCGCGTGATGTGAAAACATGGTGTCAGACGCGCCGGGCGTTTTGCACGTCGTTGTAACCTCCACAAGAGCAGCGCCACGTTGAATTACACACGTGGTTGCTTTAGTTCTAGCTTTTCTACAGTTAAAAACGAAAACACAAGCGGGCCAAAAAAAAAAAATACTATCGATCGCGTGTTTGTGCCCGGTGCGTGACGCTGTTTACAATAAGATTCGCTTTGCTTGCGCCTTGCCGGATTCATGTTTTTTTTTAAGTTTTAACCGTGTAAATAATTTTTTTTCCTTGGAACAGCGCGATGCAATTTTCCGCATGAACATGAAAGCTCGAGATATGCCTTAAAAAAAAAAAAAAAGTCACCGTGCAGAGAGTTGTATCTGTTAGAGAAAACACACACGCACACACGCACACACACGCGCGCGCGCACACACACACGCGCGCGCACACGCACACACGCGCGCGCACACACACACACACACACACACACACACACATATATATATATATATATAAATATATATATATATAACAAAACGTACGGGTACACAAAGAATACAAGTGAGGCTTTTTTTCAGCCTCTCAGCAGGGGAACGCTTCTTCAACCGCTAAGCAAAAATGAATGCCTGGTTCGCTAGCCGGCCGCTCACCCTGACGCGCGTTATCCGTATACGGTTCGAAATTATTTCTAGAACAGTAAAGGAAACTCGGTCACTGGACACATCCATGTGTCAGGAAACAGTCCGGCTGTACGTTCGTAGTGTAGTACAAAGCTGGCCAAGAGTGTGAGTTTTTTTTTTTCTAATTCTAGAACTATTTTGTTTTGGGTGGGGGGGGGGGGAGGGGGGCACCACTGGAGGGTAAGGGGGGCACGCTTAGCGGGGAGCCGCGAGCCGCGCTTGAACCCGCGATGAGCTTGGCCATCCCTGCTATACGAGGGGCGTTCATAAAGTTCGTATTATCGGCACAAAGAATTGAAAAAAAATGAAACAAAACAGGCATCACCATGAGCGCGCGTCCCTCTAGTTTCCGCACAGTATAAATATTGCATGCTATAGCAGCTCGGAACGCCGCTAGGGAGTCGAAACAAAAATGGCACCGCCCATCGGTACCAAGCACATGCAGTGATCCGTTTTCTCCACTTGAAGGGAAGCAATGCCAGGGATATTCATTCCAATCTTGGAGCGTTGTTCTGTGACAACGCCCCAGTTTATAACATTTGGGTTAAATGGCGGAGACGCTTCCAGTGTGGCCAAATAAGAGGAAAGCATTTCAAGGACGGCGACCAAGTGATGGCTGAAGTGGAGCGATTCATGAACCCTCAAAACGAGGAGTTATATAACAATGGCCTCCGGCATGTGGTGCATCGCTAGAAAAAGTGGGTAACTTTTGGTAGCGAATATGTAGAGAAAGTCTCAACTCCTACTCGAGTTTGATTGCTGAATCTCTATTCCTTGGTGACAATAATACGAACTTTATGAACGCCCCTCGTACGTATATACTGTAGCTATACTTTCCCCACGCAATCACCGCGCAGATCTAGGCAATTACTACGCGATAACGAAAGTTTTAACACAAACCAGCTTTTTTTTTTATCAGCCGAATTTCTCGAGAAAATTGCCATGAAAAACTGCCATTACGAAGGATCGTCACGAAAGAGCGTCATGGCGTCACGTCGGTTTCCCTGCTAACATTAGTTGGGAAATTAATGCCACGCGAAGTCAAATTACCCACTAAATCTTGCGGAAAAATAGAAGTCACGTTACCACGTTATGTGACCCCGAATCACATCACGTCAATATTCCCACTAAATGTACTAGGAAAAATGCGTCACGTTACAAGGTCATGCGGCCTCAAGTAACTCGACTGTCAATTTCTGCGAGGTGGTTCTGCGAGGTGGTGTTTGCACTCAACAGATCTTCTGCTGCCCGGTCTTTTATTAACATGATTGCGCTTGTATATTTTTTATGTCCTCCGCAAAGGAAGTTGTCACCGGGGCAGCGCTGCCAACCCTAGGGATTTTACCCTAGGTCTAGGAATTCTGGACTTCGTGCAGGGAAAAAAAAAGAATCTTGTTCAAATCAAGGTTTTTTGTTGTTTTTTCTTCGGGGAGGAGTTTATTTGTTTGTTGTAAAAGTCTTTGCAAAATGCAAATCGTTTATATGTGACATACCACGAAAAGGATTTCTGAGCTGTTGATATTTATACAAAAAGCTTAAAGGAATGATTGGAACACCAAGGTGGCGTTCTGGGTTACACATGCTTCCTGTCTGTAGAAAGAAGACATGTGCACTAGTAAAAGTACATGTAGTACACAGTTTAAACACGTATTCATGTGTTCGATGGTACGTGCATCTGTAAACATCGCCAATTTTTTTTACCCGCGTTTTATTAAGGAGCTTTGGCAGAAAGCTCTACGTACTTTTTTTATGGACTATTTTTGCTTTTCCTATTAGCATGTCAGTTAAAATAAGATTTTGCTTTAATCTTTGTGACTTATTTCTTTGCACAATAAGCAATATCTTTGAAAGCTCCCTATAGTCCGTTGCGAGTCAATTTTGGTCATCTTGTACAGGCATCATTCTTATCAAATTATAATAGGAAAAGGCCACAGCGAAACGATGTAAAAATATTGAATGGTCACTGAACTGCCAACATTTATTTTCTAGCTGCGTCTTGACGATAATCTCAGCATTTGCGTTATCAAAAGCATTTTCCAGAAATCTAGGGAAATCTTAGGAATTTTATGATAAAATTTGGGGAGGAGGTTGCCTCGGAGGCTAGCGGCACTGCCGAAATAAATTCTCATTCGTGCCCCCCCCCCCCCCCCCCCCCAATCATCAACATCATCAAGTACGTCTGTTCATCCTTCCCGAAACTTCATGAAGTTTCCTTCCAACACATTACACGTCTCTGGAGACTGATGGGCTTGTTGAACGCCGGATATAGTGTCACGAATGACAATTGATGAGGTGACGAATGACTGAAGGAAACTAAACGTTTAATGGGGCGAACTTGTGCCGAAAACAATAGAGAAGAAGGCTAGCGTCGCAGGTGTCGATTGACGTCACGTGACCAAACCACAAATTCAGTTTTCTTTGTAAATTTAGCAGGAAAATCGATGTCCTGTCTTCTGACGTCAGGAGGCCTATGCACCGATTTGCTTTTTCCGCTAAACTTAGCGGGAAAATTGACGTCATGTGACCTTTGCATCACGTAAGGTTTCCCCGGTAAATTTGGAGGGGGGGAATTCATGAAAATGTCGGTTCTTCACTTCCCAAAGCAACTGTTTAATGTCTTCTAAACTAATTTAAACGATCGCTCCTTAAATACAGCATTTAATGCATTAAAAATATTGCTGTCAATTATCTTTTTATTTTTAATTCGTGATTTGCTTTTCGGCGTTCCCATCGACTGATGTCGCAGCCTCATTGGCTGAGGAACGATCCTGCGTTTAAGCTGCATGCGACGTTTTGCTCTGAAAAGGTTACAGTGTCCGTTCTATACTCCGTTTCACGATAACTTGGCGAACTGTGGAGGCTGCGGCCCCCGCGACCCAATAAAGCGCCGTTCACACTCTTGCGACCGAGTAAGACCGAGAGAGACCAGACCGGTTTTTAAGCCTTTTGCGACTTCTTAGTACAATTGCACGCGCACTCGATGACATCAAGTGCGCGTGCAATTGTACTGGATCTTTATACAACCGCGTTCGCAACCGCTTTGCGAACGCGGATCCGCTTCCAGTGTGAATGAGCGGTTAAGGCCGGTTCACACATACAGCGGAGCGCTAAGTTAGCGCTACGTGAGCGCTCCAAGGAGCGCTCATGTGGTGCTTCTTAGCGCGAGATGTAGCGCTCGGTTAGCGCTTCAGCAGCGCTCTGTTCAATCCCCACCCCTGCCCGTTTCAATCTGGATGAGCATCGTACCGGCGTGCGGTCGTGTATCACTACTGCGTGGTGCACGTTAAATACCCCAGGCTAGCGGTTGTACTGCACTGGCTAAATTGCTCATCTACAGCTGGGAGACTCGTCGCCCGTTGAGGCAGACCAAGTTCTAGGCTGTATAAACATACACACAACCCAATTCTTCTTCAGCGCTCTGTTAGCGCTTCAGAAACGCTTTGTTAGCGCTCTCACGCTCCTTGTGCCGTGCTTGCTGCTGTGGAACAGCGCGTGCACGGCGATTCCTTTGTTGTTTTAGAGCGCAGCTCTTAGGCGCCCGTTTCCGGCTTGAGCGGCGTCGGCGTCGGCGTAACCGCAAGGTCACGTGAACCCCAAGGTCACGTAACACCCAGGTCACGTAACTCACCAGGTCACGTGACTCCCAGGCCACGTGACCACCCTGGTCACGTGACCGCCCCGAGGTCACGTGACCCCCCCCCCCCCCCCCTGCGCCTTCCCCCCCTCCTCAAGAGCTGCGCTCTAATTCGGCGTTACAGGGAGTTGTAAACCGCTTTCATTTTTCGTTCAAAATGTATAACCTGTAATCGCACGGCCAGGTAAGCATTGATTGCAAAACATTGAAATAGCTTATGCCCCTCATCATGTAACAAGCTTTCAATAGACGTTCTATGCCTACTGTTCGCAAAGCATGGCCATGCTCACTCTTTTAGCCAGCAGAATTGCCAAAATAATTGTCTGAACAAGTATATGGTATCGAAGTACTGCAGATATTTCCTTTGGCATTGAAAGAATAGGAAGTAAACGAGCCGCTCTCCAAGCAAAGGGTCGGGCAGGCGATCCAGGGTCATGAACTCTGAACGACTAATTTATTTGGTACGACCTCATCGCTTTCTATTCGATATGCGTGACCCTGGTTTCAAAGACACGCAGTTAAAAAATAATCACCTTCGAAAGAGCTCTGTGTCTCGGTCCCTCAGCCTAGGAACAAGGTTCGCCGGGTATCCTTCGGTATCTCGGTGCCGAAAGATTTCGCGCACTCAGAAGGCTCTTCTGGGCGTTAAGTGGTCCACACACATATGCACTAATCGCAAATGTAGGAGCATTTGCAGCATTTTTATTTCAGCACCCCACATGTCCGCCATGGTGCTCCTGATGCAAACCCAACCACGGGAACCGGAGCCGCAGTGCACGCGCTAATCCGCAGCACCGCGGTACAAGAAGCGCTACTGAAGCGCTAACACGGCGCTACTGAAGCGTTAACAAGGCGCTACTGGAGCGCTAACAAGGCGCTACTGGAGCGCTAACAAGGCGCTACTAAAGCGCTGACCACGCGCTTTATTAGAACGAAGTCACGCGCTAGGAAGCGCCACATGAGCGCTCCTTCGAGCGCTCACGTAGCGCTAAATTAGCGCTCTGCTGTATGTGTGAACAGGCCTTTATTGTGTCGCTGGGCCCTAGCCTCCAGTTTGCTAAATAATCGTGAAACGGAGTATAACTCCGTTCGACGAATTTTATCAAAATAAGATATCCTGCAAAACAAACATACAAACAAAACAAACACACTTTCCGTTTATTTAATTTCTCTGGTAAATTAAGTATCTCGTATAAGGAAGCCACTTTCTTCACTTTTGGTGGTAATATACTGAGCCTAGCTCGTATTCCAGAGCTTCGATTACAGCGTGGCGGAGAAATAACTGCGTAGATGAGCCTTACACGAGCTCCGAGGCGGTGTAATTTAGTTTTCGCCATTGCTTAATGGCCCATCACGTTCGCTCCTATGACGGTGTGTAAAGCTTGTTTTTTGTTTTTACATTAATTAATTAGGGGTAAATTTCGAGCACGAAGCGGGAATGCGTAACTTCATTGGCAAAACTAAGGAAGAGGGCTGTGCATGTTTGTTTTTATTTGTACCTTTTTGGTAGCAACTAAAATTAAGTTTCATTTTTCCACCCGCTTCGTTTAGACTTTATAATACGACAACGAACCAAGCACAAGACGCCTCAAACTTCATGCAATACATCCGCCACTATCTCGAATACGAGAGACATTCGACCAATAGACTTATCCCAAAACTCGAAGTTCATTGCATTGTGGGAACCAGTGAGCAGCAAAATCCATACGCGCTCACCTTCTGGACCCACAAGTTTTCAGAATGCAACGCGCGCGGTGACGAATTTATCGAAGTAGTCTGTTGAACGTACCTACTTGCCCGGTTAACCATCTTCACGGACTGCAGAGAAGCCCTTTCCGGCCTGAAGAAAGACTCTCCTCTTGAAGGCACGCTCTGCCAGTGAATCGAGGGTCTGCGCTCCGATTCGCCAAATACTTAAAGGCATCAAGATGAGTGTGGACTGGATCCCGCGACACGCGGGTGGCGTCCGTAATGTGGCCGGACACGCGTGGGCGGGCGAGCATAAGGAAGACCACTCCAACCCAGGGACCTTGGTCGCCTTCGCGGTACAAAAGAGCTGAACATCTGGGACCTCATATCCACACTCTGGGTCACCCCGGGTAACGACGCGCGGGCCAGGGAGACGCTTTGCTCCCTATGGGAGTTCGCGCGCTCGACCGGAGTATCCACCGCCGAACGTGAGCTTTTCCTCCCCACGCTCCCCTTTCCCCCCTGAGGCCATGGCGCAACCCTTATGAAAACAAAGAATAATCATAATCATCAGTTAGTATTTTTTTCTGATTTTGAATGAGGGAAATTGGGAGTTCTGTTACATTTCGTCTCAACTTAACATGTAGAGCTTTATTTTTAAACCACATTGCCTAATTCGGTTTAATGTTTTAGCGATGAAAAAATTTTTGGTGCATGCTGTTTGAAATTACAATCCCCTTTTGGCGGCGATTCTCAGGTAGGGGCGAGTGGGGAGGAGGGGGACAGTAAGCATATTTCTTCGGTGAATAGTTCCAAAATGTAGATGAACTGTTATATCGATGACGCGCGATACTTTCAACTGTAATGGCGCACTTGCTTGGCGTGGTGTACTCTGTTTGAGTCAGTGGTTGCCATCTTGGTACTAAGAGGTGAGTAGCACAGATTCGTTTTGCTCGATGATTGAACCAAAACTCCTTGGCCAACGGCTGTAGTAAACTAATCTCGAAAAGATGTATTAATGGGTGGCTTTTAACCACCGCTATTTTAAGCCTATCATATCACCTGTTGCCACTTACCGTGTGTAAAGCAGTTTGGGAGGAACGGGACAGTGGGATGGCGGGAGGAATGGGACAGTGACTCGGTTCTTTCTTTATAAAGATTGGTGTTCTGACTGGTAGATCAACACTAGTGTAAACATGTCATAATGGTCAATCTTATTTTCATATTGCGTTTAGGCCGCCTATTATTTATTTTGTGTAAAATGCTGCCGCACTCTTATTCTCCGGTCCAAAAGCACAAACAAATAGAGGAAAAATGATGACTGCAATCGGGCTGCATGTCTGATGAAGACCTGTCTGCCTGTAATATTCACTAGTACAATATTAGCGGAACCCTACCTGTGTCCCATTCCTTCTTGAGGTGAGCGTGGGATGGGACACGTTTTTGTTCTTGCAATTTTCGTTTCGTTTTACCTTTCTTGAAGAGTTAGGACAAAGTGCTCTTCAGATGATGGGAAGGGTCGTTCTCGCTACATCTAGGACCATTGCACTTCTTTCTAAGTGGCCAGTTAATTGCCTGCCTTGGTCGGTAAAACCCCAGGCGAAATAGTCTTTCTAAATATTTAATGCTATGCAAAGTATGTCAAAGATTTTTTTTTTATAAAAATAAAATAAATTTGCTGCAAGTACTGCCATCTACACTTGTTTTCACTCCAATAACCCTAGTAAAAGAAGTTCGGCTTCTCGCGGAACAAATCTCTGTAATGCGAAATTAGAGCGCAGCAGCACTTGAGGAGGAAGAGGGGGGGGGGGTGGAGGGGAGGATATACTCCTCCTCTTTCATACCCTCCCCTCCTCCTCTCCTTCTCCTTTCCTCCTCCCGTCCTTCTCCCCTCCTCCTCTACTCCTCCCTTCTTTCATCCTCTCCTCCTCTCCCCCCTCCTCCTCCTCCTCCCCGCTAGATTTAGAGGGGAGGAGGGGAGGAGGAGGATGAGGGGAGAGGGGGAATTTTCCCCGCTAAATTTAGCCGGGAAAATGACGTCACATGACTTCGTGTCAGGTCACCCATGAACAAATGCAGTTTCTCCGCTAGATTTAGCAGGAAGATTGACATCACGTGACCTCAACACCGATTTAATTTCCCGCTAAATTTAGCGGGGCGGTTACGGCGACTGCGACGCCGACAACGACGACGCCCCGATACGCAGAAACAAGCGTCTAAAAACTGCGCTCTAAAAAAAAAAGGTTAACATTATTTGTTAATGAACGTACGAAACTAATTGCATTGGGGATTTTATTTTCCACAAATT
This sequence comes from Ixodes persulcatus, assembly GCA_013358835.2. Classification (NCBI taxonomy): domain Eukaryota; kingdom Metazoa; phylum Arthropoda; class Arachnida; order Ixodida; family Ixodidae; genus Ixodes; species Ixodes persulcatus. The sequence continues at coordinate 450,865 of JABSTQ010009507.1, forward strand.
TAATAGAATTGTCGAAAAGTTAGGCTCAAACAAGATGATTATATGCTAGAACTAATGTTAAAACCCGGCCTCGATCAAATAGTTTGAGAACTCACAGGAACAAGTTGTGAACCACTAAATTTCACTTTAAACCCCTGCTTTCTTTGAATGAGATTTCCTAATTACGAAGTGCGCGTTGTGGACAAAATTTCAGATTATAGATTGGTACGCAACGGTAACATATGTGATAACTTCCCTACAAAAAAATAAAAGAAGTATATAGCACTCGTTTACAACTTTGCAAAAGCAGATGAAACAGCAGTCTTAGGTTATCTCGAATAATTCTTGATACTTTAGGTGAGAACGATAGCGTGGAAAGCCTCAGGAAACAATTTATGAAAACAATACATTATCGTATGTGCTGCAGAGAGCGAAAAAAAAAAAAAAACCCTGGGTTACGAGCGAGATCATATCAATTTAAAACACAGATTGAAACGCAAGAGATTATGCAAGCATAGGAAGTCATCCGTAATTGGTTATTTAAGTCGGAACTGAAAAACAAGGCACATAACGACAAAGCTAACTTCTTTGCAGATGCAATGCCTGTACCTTTAAAAACGTCGCCTCACAAGTTTTAGAAACGTTTGTCACATAGAAAGAGAATTGGGAAGGAAGTTTACGTGGATTGTGCTATTTGCGATAATCTTCTAGCCGTGGCAATTGAATTTAACAATTATTTTAGATCATCAATCGCGAGATCATCAATTTAAAACGCAGATTGAAGCCCAAGAGATTATGCAAGCATAGGAAGTCATCCGTAATTGGTTATTTAAGTTGGAACTGAAAAACAAGGTACATAACGACAAAGCAAACTTCTTTGCAGATACAATGCATATACTTTTAAAAACGTCGCCTCACAAGTTTTGGAAACGTTTGTCACCCTAGAAAGAGAATTGGGAAGGAAGTTTACGTGGATTGTGCTATTTGCGATAATCTTCTAGCCGTGACAATTGAATTTAACAATTATTTTCACTCGTTTTTTTTTTCAGTTGGTACGTCTGTAAATATTCTAAATGACGATGAGACTTACTCGCTAACGCAGCCTATTCAAATTATTTTTGAGGAAGTGAGGGCTCTACTGCTAAATATGGACATGAACAAATTGCAGTGACCAGAAAAAATCTCGTATGAATTTCTGAGGCGCTATTGTGAACCAGTATCCCACTTTCTGACTGTCATTTTTCAGAAATATCTTGATGAATGTCACTTACCAGGAGATTGGCTAACCGCCAAAGTAGTATCCGGTTACAAATCAGGCAGCCATCTTGAGGTAAGGTGCTACCGACCAGTAGCGCTTACATCAACAACATGCAAAAATTCTTGAGCATATTATTTGTAAGTAGCTCGTAGACTTTACACAAAGCAATAATTTTTTTACTACAATAAGCAATCTTTAGCAGGAAGCTTTCAACTATTACGCAGTTGTTTTAATCAACCTACCAAGTAGGGAAAGTGCTCAACAATCGTGGCCAGGTTGATGTTGTGTCTATCGACTTATTTAAAGCGTTCGACAGAGTCACGCATGCCAAGTTACTTGAAAAATTATTGCTTATCGGTGCTGATAACAACTTGGTTCTCTGGATAAAATCGTACTTTTCTGATAGAACGCAATGTGTTGAAATTGTCGGACACGCGTCACCTGTTTTACCGGTCTCGTCTGGCTTACCCCAAGGTTCTGTTTTGGTGCCAGTTTTTTTCTTAGTCTACGTCAACGATATCGTTCAGTATATTGATTCAGCTGTAGAAGTGCGTTTGTTTGCTGATGATTGTTGATTTTACATCCCAATTGAAACTGTTGACGACCAGGCCTTGTTGAATCAGTCATTATCGGCTATCTTCCACTGGTGTGGAAGGTGGAGTATGCGTATCAATTCTAATAAGACTACTGTCTTAAGTGTAACCAAAAAGAAATGTCCTATGATATTTTGGCACGAAGTGAATGGAATCGCCTTGCCCCGTTTTAACATTTTTAAGTGTCTTGGTCTCAAAATATCATGTGACCTCAGCTGGAATGCGCATGTTCAAAATGTATGTAATCCTGCATATAGAAAACTTGGTTTCATGAAAAGAACCCTCAAAGGAACGATTTCCGATGTCGGAACTAATGTTTATTAAGATTTACTGCGCCCAATGCTGGAGTACGCGTCAATAATATTTGACCCCCATACGCAATCTCAAATTAATGAAGTAGAGCAAATACAATGGCTTACAGTAAGTTTTTTTTTGTATTAGTAAGCACGAGTCTGTTTCAGCATTGATGAGAGAAGCCTGGAGTTGTCCTCTTTAGCGCCAAGTCGTAAAATTGCGCGATGGAAATTATTTTATCCGATGTGTTTTAATCACTTTAATGTTGCCACGCAAAGTTATATAAGACACTCTGGAAGGCGGTCTAGACGTTCAAACAATGAATTATCAGTTGACCCGTATCTCGTCAATATTGATATTTTTTAAATAGTTTCTTGCGAAGACCATCGAAGACTGAAATAGATTACCCCCGAGCGTTTTAATTGATGTGTCTTCCGTCGAAGCGTTTGAAGACAAATTGTGGGACTGGTTTTCTGACGAGTAGTTGCGTTTTCCTTTTCTCTGTAAAGTAGAAGTGTAATTATAATTATTCAATGTAAAGTATTCAACAAAAAAGTTGCCTAACTCTTTCGTATTTTTGAAACTAATCTTGTTGTGTACCTTTGTAAATGTTTCTATCCCCTCCTGCAATAACCCACTACGTTTGGCAGTATTTCCAATGAAAAAAAAAGAATGCATTGCACGCGTTTTAAACCGTCGCCGTCGCCGTAACCGCGCGCGTTGTATTATGGGACGTCGCAGACCTCTACACAAATTCCATTCTCCACTAAATTTAGAGAAGAAACGGAATTGGTGTGCAGGTCTGTAACGTCCTATAAGGCAACGCTGCGCATTCAGTTTCCCCGCTAAATTTAGCGGTAAAACTGACCTCACATGACCTCAACACCAATTGAGTTTCCCGCTAAATTTAGCGGGTTATTGAATTGATGTTGTGGCCACGGGACGTCAATTTTTCCGCTTAATCTAGCGGAGAAACTTAATTCGTTCATAGGTGACGTGACACGAAGTCATGTGACGTCATTTTCCCCGCTAAATTTAACGGAGAAACTGAATTGGTTTTGAGGTCACGTGGCGTCAGTTTTCCAGCTAAATTTAGAGGGTAAACTGTGGGAGGAGGGGAAGTTATGGAGGAGGAGGAGGTAGAGGGGAGACGGGGGAGGACAAGGAGGGGAGGGGGAGGGAAGGAGGAAGAGGACTGCAATAACCCACTACGTTTGGCAGTATTTCCAATAAAAAAAAGAATGCATTGCACGCGTTTTAAATTGCAGATATATAAAACAAGAGAGAGAGAGAGAGGGAGAGAGAGGAAGATATATATATATATATATATATATATATATATATATAGATAGAGAGAGAGAGAGAGAGAAAGGGGGAGAAATGTTGGGAGAGGAGTTTATGAATATTTGGTTACCGTGCAATTTAAATTTTAATAAAGGTAATACTTCATTTTCAAAACAATTACGTCTTCTATTTTTAATTTGGGGATTTATCTAGAGAGGAAGGATATTCGCGCACATTTACTTGTTCCATCTTTTTTTGGTGAGCCTTTTTACGTGCTATTGTTGGTAGCCCAACTGAGGCTTCCAGGACACTTTTTTACGTTTATTCCACCAGCCTCAGAAACCACCGTCGTATATTGGTAGGACTTCATACCAGCGTTATCAATTTCATATATTAAAAACCCGAATCAATTGAAAGTTAATAGCTAAGATGTACAGAAAATATTTGTATAGCGTTTTTTTTTTCTCTTTCAGTTCACCACCGGCATCGGTGGAAAAATTAACAAGCGCGTGTAGTGATTTTGCGCAAATATATTGGAATTCCAGTTGGTCTCGTGGTAACCATGGGTTTAGAGTACCCCCTGAAATATGAAACTTAATTTGCACAATTAAGCTGGTGAATGAGTAGTTATTGAAAATTTTGCGACCCTTCCTAAGATAGACCACATCCGTTTGGTTTATCAGACACCCTTATGCAAGCACGCCGAACAAACGTTGTCAGCATCAAACTTAATGAAGCGGGATTGACAAGCACACAACTATAATCCTGCTTGATTTAATTTGCGAAGAACACAACAAATTCTTCGTGGGTAGACTACGAATATACTCGTCTATAAACAACAACGTTTTTTAGAGCGCAGCTCTTAGGCGCTCGTTCCCGTGTTTCGCGGCGTCGCCGTCGCCGTCGCCGTAACCGCGCGCGTTGTATTATGGGACGTCGCAGACCTCTACACAAATTCCATTCTCCACTAAATTTAGAGAAGAAACGGAATTGGTGTGCAGGTCTGTAACGTCCTATAAGGCAACGCTGCGCATTCAGTTTCCCCGCTAAATTTAGCGGTAAAACTGACCTCACATGACCTCAACACCAATTGAGTTTCCCGCTAAATTTAGCGGGTTATTGAATTGATGTTGTGGCCACGGGACGTCAATTTTTCCGCTTAATCTAGCGGAGAAACTTAATTCGTTCATAGGTGACGTGACACGAAGTCATGTGACGTCATTTTCCCCGCTAAATTTAACGGAGAAACTGAATTGGTTTTGAGGTCACGTGGCGTCAGTTTTCCAGCTAAATTTAGAGGGTAAACTGTGGGAGGAGGGGAAGTTATGGAGGAGGAGGAGGTAGAGGGGAGACGGGGGAGGACAAGGAGGGGAGGGGGAGGGAAGGAGGAAGAGGATCAGAGAAGCAGGAGGATGAGGGAGGGTCCTCCGTTCTCTCCCCTCCTTCTTTTCCATACCCTCCTTTCCTCCTTCTCCGTATCCTCCCCTCCTCCTCCTGAGTACCCTCCCGACACGGTATATCGCAAAATCAAAATATCTCAAGAGCTGCGCTCTAATTTCGCATTACAGACATTTGCAAACGTCTTTAATTTTTTGTATATTTTTTTATCGGGTTGAGGCATGCGATTAATTTCCCTATAGGGAGTATTCACTGGACGCCATATTTGTGGGTGCTGTTTAGAGCGCATGCTCAGAACGAGCTCCCATCAATAGGCTGCTAAGACCGGCACTCTTGATGGTGCGGAATGCACGTTGCAAAAGAACTGTGGAAGCTCGCCATCAGCACCCGCTCAGCATTCGCGCACACGGCTATGGCCGCCAGTGAATACTCCCTATGAACGTGTGCTCGACAACAAGTTTACTTCGCGTGTTGTCAAGGAGAAACGTCAAAGGAAGGGGACAGCGTTTCTCATCTTTGACCTTTACAAATAGGATACGTGCCGTTTTAGTTTGGAGAAAAATAGTCTTACGAAAACAACATTCTTTGGCCGCTAGAAAATACCATAAAGGCTCGTTCACACAGACCCGTTTTCGTACGTTACGTTACGAAAAGTCACCGGGAAATCTGTGTTTCGTATTAGGCGTGGCTACCAATTCAAGGAGATAGCCTGGCACGCGACATTCGAGACATGAATGTTTCGCTGACGACGAGCTAACGGTGAGTTACCGTGGCAACCAAGGGCACAAGGCTCGTCGGAACGTAACGGAAGGAGTTGAGCTCGGTTCAACTTTTCACACAGCAACGTTTTCTTACGTTACATTACGTTACGTTACGGAAGCTTACGCACGAGTCACCACGACATTTGTGCTTTATTTCAAGCGTGGCTGCCAGTTCGAGGAGAAAGCCGGGCAAGCGACGATTCGAGACACGAATGATTCGGTGACGTATACACGTAAAGTAAGAAAGCGTTGCTGTGTGAACCAACCTTAAATATCTCTTCACGACGGAAAAAAGAAAAAGAAGAGACACTTACGCAATGCGTATTGCTCGCGCGCGCATGGCAAGCAGTGTCATTATAATTGCAGAAGAATGCAGGCACACGAGTGTTGCGCATTTAAACTTTCCACTTGGTACTCCAGGGTTGTGCTAATTAATTTTAAAGGTAATAATGATTTTTTATCTTGTTTCTGATCACATATCTTTGAGGTGAATGTGCGCTTCGGAACCGCTCAAGCAGCGCCCCCTTGTTTGTCATCTTGGCGGTACTTGGATCGGGGTAAATATGACCATTGGAATTCGCTCCGAATTTACCTTCGTTTACGATTGGACAACCCGGTGCTGCCCCTTTGATCTCCGCCGACACCACGAGCCAGGGATTTCGGGGTAATTGCCTCTTTGCGAAAGAGCCCGGCGGCGATAAAGCTTGCACCGTCTGGCTCAATCCTCAATACGCTCGCCTAGGAAGACAAAAAAAAAAAGCGCAAAAGATGGCACCACGTTTGATTGTGATGGCGGCGAAACGGAACGCATAAAAAGAGCCAGAGAGAATAACTGGCAGCGATCTTCATCTTTCAAGTCCTCTTATGCACGTGGAGCAGTATCTAAGGAGCGACCTTTCTATATTTGTTCAGAATACGTTAAACAGTAGGGCTGGGCGTCGATTAAAACTTTTAACACGATTAATCGTCACCCTTTAATCGAATAATTCATCAATTAATCGAACTCGTTCATTTCCATGCCTAAAATATATATATTTATAATAATCAAAAATCAAGAATGTATATATATATTTGTAATCTTTTGCTAAATATGTGACAAATGGCGCAATATACAATTTTTGAATTCGAATCACCCTCGATGCGTAGTTGAGAATGATTCAAAGAAACGCACACTCGCCGATCATTACTTGTAACAGGCTTGAGCTGAGCTAGTTGGTACACATAAAAAAAGAAAACATACACATAAAGAAAAGAACATTCATACCGCTGGTGTGAATGTTCTTTTTCCCAGCGGTTCTTTTTCCCAGCGGTGTGAATGTTCTTTTCTTTATGTGTATGTTTTTTCTAGTTCAGCTGGCCTTAAGTCGATTATTACTTAAACTGCATAAAATAAAAATGTTCCTTTTTTTTTCTCCGGCAAGGGCGATTTTTTTTTTTTTATTGTTCACAACGGTCTCTGCTGCGCTAAACGGACACTGGGGCGGCGATAAAGCGGCTGGAACACGTTTAACCTTCTGCAATTGTCTTGAGTCACAAATATCGCCCCTAAGTATTGCTTTTTTGTACATATTTGCTTCCTTTTTCGACTTTGACTTAGCATTGTGGAAGCCAGCGAGAGGGAGATTAGAGTTTTCCCCCTCCGATGGAAACAAATACGACTTTGGGGGATTAGCTTCCCCCTCCGATGGATACAAAGGCTGCTTTCAGGGGCTCGGTTCCCTGTCCAATGAATACAAAGGGATCGCAGACAAGTTGGAATCCTTTGAAGCGGAACAAGGAGCGTTTCCAGTGAACTCTTCTTTCGACTGCGGAGAGATTTGAAACGGGCGCATCACGCTTGTGGGAGGAGCTTCTCCTACCTTCTTGACTTGTAACCGACTATAGCGAGTTGAGGAGGGGAACGCTCTTTCTTACCTTAGTTATCTCATCGTGTACTAACGAGCTGAAAGGAAAACTAATGGGCATTTTTGCAAGCTATCAACGTCAGGAATTAGTTCTTATCGGTATTTACCGGAAGTACGAAAACTGTTGCAAGGCCCATTTTTACATGCATGTGCACATCATTGAGTCACCCAAACATGTTTTCGTGGTCGCTGAACTGTCTCAGAAAGTCGTCCCCGAGAAGCATTAAAAGGACTAAATGTGACTTATTAATTCGACGATTAATAGAACTACAAGTGTGTATGGGAGGGGTACCTGAAAAGAAAGATCCTAGTGGCCTCAGAGGGACAGCCGAACGTTGGCAGCCGCTCTAAGTCTCACAGGAGCGTCCTTCTTAAGTTCTTTCCCAAGCTTTGACCACCTCTGTCTTTTGTTTAAATGTCACAGTTCTTGAGTGCAAAATAAAAGCAATTGAGGATTAGTGTTAACAAGTGACACAAACATAATGTTAGAATTAACACTTCCAAACGGAGGAGGGAGTCTATCAGGAGTAAAATATATTTTCAGGATTTCCATCAAAAAAAAAAGGGGGGGGGGGGCGCTTAGTTTTAACAACATACTATTTTTCAAAGGTTCCTCTGCTCCACATCTTTGACCCAGAACAGAAATCGTGGTCCCGGAAACTACTTAGTTTCAAAAAACACTCCTGCCAGAAAGCGCATTTTCGTGGTGCCAGACGCTCGCGCCGTTTCTCACGACGCTGCACCTATCTTCGATTCACGTTATGTGCGAGCGAAGTCAAAGCTAGAAGCGCGAGCCCAACGCTCTGAGCGTTCCTGCTTCAAACGTGCGCTCGTGCACTTCAGGCGTTGTTACAAGCAGCATGCTCGCGCTTGTAGCGTTGGCTTCGCTCGCACATAAGGTGAAACGAACTATAGGAGGTATTCACTGGACGCCATATTTGAGGTCACTGTTTAAAGCGCATGCCCAGAACGAGCTCACATTAATAGCCTGCTAAGACCGGCAACCTTGATGGTGCTAAATGCACGCTCCAAAAGGACTGCGGAAGCTCGCCGTCAGCACGCGCTCAGCAGCCGCGCACACAGATATGGCCGCCAGTGAATACTCCCTATATCAAGAATAATATATGTCTCTCGAATACATGGCTTGCACTGAGCGCGAACCTTCTGCAGCGCGCAGTTTTTAACACCGAATTCGATTTACTCAGCAAGAACAAATTTCACTGACCACCAGCATATATTGCGATGACGTCACATGCAAACCCTGTTAAACAATTCAGTTTTCGTGTGAAATGCGATGTTCTTAACGCTAGCAAAAGTGGATGTCCATCTTGTAAACTTGTGCAGTATATATAGCAGACTCGCAATGCTATGCGGCAGCCTGATAAAATGTTAGAGCGCATGACTGATAAAGCGCAGTGTTGTACACTCTCAAGAAAAAAGGGTGTAAAAGGGTGTATCGTTACACCCTTTGTCCAATATATTACACCCCAAAACTTCAATTCGACGTACAGCGCCCTACAGTCGAACAGACGGCCCAAAAATTTACGAGGGGCTTGATAGCCGTGTGGTACAACTTATTAAAACAGCTAATGTACGTTTTACTGACTACAAGAAACATAATCGGGGTTATCGTGGCCCTACTGTAAAAACTCGGTGTTTTCTTTATGTGGTCTTTGATACGTACTTTAGCTATTTAAAACGTTATATCGCACCGTTATCAAGCCCCTCGTAAAATTTGGGGCCGTCTGTTCGACTATAGGGCTTTGTACGTCGAAATGAAGTCTTGGGGTGTATTATATGGGACAAAAGGTGTAGCGGTACACCCTTTTACACCCTTTTTTCTTGAGAGTGTAAAGCGAGGGCCCAAACAAATGAACGTAAAACCGAATATAACATTAGCCTCCCGAAGTAGTATTTCACAAAGTTTCGAGCTCATGCAAGTCAACGCGCAAATGTGATTTATATTAGAAATATATTTTCTATTCTTCGCGCTATTTGTGTATAATTAGAAATATCATTGCATGCATCTCTACGTATTTATTTTTTGGAGCTCAGATGCGTCGTCATGAACAATTTGTGTATGGGATAATTTAGAGGAATATCATATACTATCTCTCTTTCTGAACATTTCGTCTATTTGCCTTTAGATCTATTATGTGAGCACACGGTCCTTTTTCGCATACCCCGTGACACGGAGTTTCAAATTGTCAAACAGCAAAAAAAAAAAAAAAAGAAAAAAGAAACCCGCTAGGAAACACGTTTTTGCAGACTCAACATTTGGCGTATTCTGGAGTATCGTCCTCCCGTGTCGGTCTCAAGCGGTTATGTAAACTTTATAAAATAAAAATTATTAATGATACTAAAATATATATTTAATTAGTGACTGAAGATTTGACAACATAAATAAAGGGCCGATCACCTTAATTAAAGACATACATCATAAGTAAATGCACCCTCATTTATCTGAAATATGCTCTGGAAATCTGATTTAAATAACAGTGTGTTCCTGACACATATTTAACTGCTCAAACATATAGGAATCTGTTATTGCCTCTTTTATGTGATGAACTACAATTTTATGCGTCTGTGGGCTGGACAAAATCAAAGTAGAGGCGCGAGGCGAACTTTGACGATTGCGCACGCAGGCAGTCAGAAAGTGACCAATTAAAGGGGCGATGCAACGATTTTTGTATTTTGCGCAAATACCGCTTACAACGGATCCCTGACATTAATGACCTGTGAAATACCCGTTCGTTTTTCACCACACGCAATCGAAGTCGCAGAAAAAAAAAATAAAGAAAAAAGTACACCATCTTCCCGAGGGGAACCATGGGGTGATGCGGAGCATCGTGTTGGTTCCGAGGAAAGAGTCAGTTGCGTGCTGACGTCGAGAGATGGCGCCACCGACTGCCCTAGCGTTACCCCCTACGCGAGCCTTCGTCGCGGCTCGCGGCAGAGAAACTTGGAACGCTCGCCGCTCGCCGTTTATTTTTTTTCACACTTGAAGGAGAGGAGACTAGAGGAGGAGAGTTGCGCGTGCGCGCGCGGTGTGAGGAGAAGCGAACGCACGCGCAGTGCACGCAGCTGGAGATGCCTTCACGCACTCCGCGCTCATGCACAACACTCAAGTGCACGACAGTCACAAGAAAGGTCCTGTTCGGTGAAAGACTCATTGGACGTGCAACAACTATCGCGGCGCGCTAGACGAGTTTTGACGGAAGCTCCTAGACACGGACTCGTTGGAGTACCTGCGTCACGTCAGCCGCAGAAAGTTTCTGCAGTTTTTGCGAACGCACAAAACATAACTATATCCAATTTTTGTTTTAATCTTACCGAAAAAAAAAACTTTATTCTGTTGCCAGATTACACACTTTTCATGCTAATCTCCCGCCAAAAGTCCGCCAGTGAAAATGCGCTCGACTTTAACTGTCCGCGCGTCCTTGGTCGAGGCGCGGTTCGCAAGAATCGGTGACGTGACGGTCACGTGGTACACGGTCTGCGGACAAAAATTGCGATTTGGTCCGTCGTGTGATTTTGGTATTATTAACGTTATCTAGCTTGTTTTGTTTTTTTCTCAGAGCTTGGTGTTTGCCCAACACAAGTCTTCTGGAGTGGGTTTTTTGCCCTATCTTTTTTCGATCGAGCACAAGGCACAGTTTGGGTACGAGGGAAGCGTCAGTGTTCGTTCTCGTGTTCAATTGGTGCGTCACTGACAGAGCAGGAGCCCCAGCCGAGCGATGACGCAGTGTTCGGCCACGTGAGCCGAGCGCTGCGTGAAAAAGGCAAACAAATAATACACGTTGTTGTGGTCCCCCGTGGGTTTACTTCTCAACTCCGCCCCTAGGGGCGTGACGATTGAATTCCCTTCCCAATATTCACAATGGCGACGCGTGGACAGGGTTTCTGCGTAATGCGGATTCGCATCGTGCGATTTTACTTGCGAATTCGCAATTGCGACGTCGTTCGTGCGGGAAGAAATGAAATCAAATGAAGGTGTGGAGGCGCAATCGCGACCAAAGCGCACCATGTAATCGAGCCGTTTGCATATCATAGCCATTTTCAAAAATAAAAGACGTTTACGAATCTCTGTAATGGTAAATTAGAGAGCAGCTTTTGAGAAGGAGGAGGGGTAGGTGCGGAAGGGAGGGTATGCCCCTCCTCCTCCTCCTCTTCTCTCCTCCTAATTTTCTCCTCCTCCTTCCCTGCTTCTCCTCCTCCTCCTCCGTACCCTCCCCTCCTCCTCCTCATCCATACCCTCCCCTCCTTCCACAGTTTACCCGCTAAATTTAGCTGAAAAATTGACGCCACGTGACCTCAACACCAATTCAGTTTCCCCGCTAAACTTAGCGGGGAAAATGATGTCACATAACTTGGTGTCACTTTACCTATGAACAAATTCAGTTTCTCCGCTAGGTTTAGCGGGAAATTGATTTAGCGGGGAATTTAATTGGCGTTGAGGTCACGTGACGTCATCTTTCCCGCTAAATCTAGCGGAGAAACTGAATTAGTCGGCTAAATCTATCAGAGAAACTGGATTTCCCCGCTAAATTTAGTGGGGAATTGAATTGGTGTTGAGGTCACGAGACATCAATTTTCCCGCTAAATTTAGCGCGGTTTCACCGACGCCGACGCGACGCCGCGAAACATGGATACTGGCGCCTAAAGGCTGAACTCCATGGGACGAATATACTGCGAATAACCGACGAATTTCGCCCGGCGGCTTTTGCTCTGCGCCAGACATGTACACGTTACCCCAAAAAAGTAACTAAATACCGTTACTCGTTACTCGCTCAAAAAGTAACTAAATACGTTACTCGTTACCGATTCTCAAAAGGAACGCGTGAGTTACCTCAAAAGGAACGAGTTACTTTCCACAATACTTTGACGACCAAAATACACAACTGTTTTTGTTTCATGGTTTATTGTTTTCTTTTTAGTAGTCATTGCCCTTCAGCAGCAGCTGCCTGTAGAAGTTTTCATCAGTTATGTTTCCCCGCTTCCTTGAAAATACATCTCTGGCGACGCTGAAGAGTCGTTCTACCGACGCGCTCGAAGGAACGGCAGTGTTGTGCTTCAGGAAGAGCTGGTGAATCTTCGAGAACTGCGCCTTCATTGAGGACAGCGGGTAATGGGTTATGTGCCTCCCCGTGTTTGCAACCTCCGGGTTTACATTCGGTCCGTACCTGTTTCTAGAAGGTTCAACCAACGAACCTGATTGTGCTCGCTGGGTGAAGGACATTCCCAGCTGTAGAGTTCAGTACAGCAACGCTTTATCGCTGGACACGTCAGTCGAACCGTTCGACTGACGTGTTCAGCGATATACGTTGCTGTACTGTCATACTGGTTAGTTGTTTTTCGGGTTGCCCATCTGCCTTTGTCACAATAGACGCATACTCAGGTTAGAATAAAAACAAGGCCGTTTAAGCGGTGTTGTACACGTTACTCCTCAAAAGTAACGAGATACCGTTACTCGTTACTTGGCCTTCAAAGTAACTAAATACCGTTACTCGTTCCTTTTCTGAAAAAAGTAACTAAATACGTTACTCGTTACCGAAAGTAGTAACTAGGTACAAGTAACTCGTTACTTGTAACGCGTTACGTACATGTATGCTCTGCGCGTAGAGGAGGCTATGCTTCAACCAATGGTGACGCCAGCTTCACGTGCGCACGTCTTCGCGTTCCGATTGCGCAAAAGACGCATTTTAGAATACTCGCTCGCCGTATATACACTTCTCTGTCGACACTTGACGCTCCGCAATATGAGGCGACATCCGAGAGGCTGGAAAGCGCGTTACCGCAAACATGACGCTCCCAAAAACGACTCGCAAACTAAACGAATCAACACTGTCCATAACACCGCAACTCCGCGACGGCTGTTCGAGCGTGAACCATTTTGTCGGCGCGTCTTTGCGCCGTACCGAATAAACGCTCTGGAGTTTTTTTTTTTTTTTTCGATTAGTATTATTTTTTGGGGGAGGCAATAATATGTAGATTAGCAAGTGAAGACGGAAGCGGCAAAATTCAGCGGACGCGGTTATTGTCTTTTTGTGCTCTATAGGTTTCCAGACGTCGTCTCACGGCACAGCCGGAGAAAATGAACCACCACGCGAAGTGCGTTGGGATGCGACGTTTGCGGGTTTGAAATCTTCGTTGTATGTATTTTAAGTAATAAACCCAATCACGCCCAGTGAATCCGGCGTGATACTGTTTTTATTTTGTTTGTATTTCTTTGCGCGATTAGTTTAGCTGGTGACAGAAAATCCACAGAGAGTACGCGTGCCATGACGAGACTTTTTTGAACCCTCTTGATCGGCTCCATCGGAACGCATTGTAATCAAGGGACGCCGCCGCGCTGTCTCGGCTTATCTCTTTGTCTTTTTTTTGTGTGTGTGATTAGTTATTTTTCGCGGATTTCTTTTTAATTTGGCGAATATATATATATTTTTTTTTCTTATTTTTTTTTACGAGGCGTTTGTGACGGTTTAACGAATATACACCATCCGTTGAACCGTCACATGCCTCGTTAAAAAAAGTCGTTTCTTTTTTATTTTTTTTTCTTTAAGTACATTGTTTTTAGGCTTGGTTTATTGTTTTTTTTATATACAGCTGTCAGGCGAATCAGAAACATTTTATACGCTCGAGGACGTTCAGATCTGTCCGAGATTCCGAACTTGATCAAACGTGGAACGATTCGTGTATATAGAAATAAAAACAGAAAAAAAAGAAAGAGTAATTATAAGGGGGAACAAAAAATAAAAATAAGTGAGGCGTGTGGACAAAGATGATAATGGGCGACTGAACCTCAAGCTACAAATCATTCCATATTTTTTTTTTTATTTCACGCATTTATTGACTACTTATTTCAAGACGGTACATTTTACGGCGACCGCCTTTTTTGGACGGGTTTTTGCAGCGAATTCGGGCGTGTGGTTCGCGTACTGTGTGGTCGTGGCCCGCTATAATTTAGCGAGAAACTCTCGCCGCTAAAATTTACGGGGGGGGGGAACCACAGCGTCACGTGACACCGTCACATCACGTGACGTCATAAATTCTCCGCCATATATCTGGTGGGAAACTGTCTCGGCTAAAAAATTTATCGGGAGGAACCACGGTGTCACGTGACACTCACGTCGCACGACCGCGTGACATCACACAGTCACGTAAGGTCATGTGACGTCACTCTGTCACGTGACCGCATCACGTGACATCGAAATTTCCCCCGCTATATTTCGCGGAGAAATTTCCTTCGCTGAATTTAGCGGGGGAAACGCTTCGCGTGAAGTTCACAGTAGCAGCTCACGTCACGTGACGCTGTGACATTATACGACGTCAATATTTCCCCTCCCCCCGCTAAGATTAGCGGCAAATTTAGCATTTTGTTTACTTTTTTACTGTTTGTATGCAATGTGTACGCCTTGTCGAGGCTTCAAAAGCCGTTGTCGCAACGCTAAAACGTCATACACGAGATAGCCTGCGGACAGAATTTTAGGGAACCGTTTTTTCCCATCCGCTACGGTGCGCTGCGTCCTCCGGTTCGAATTGCGCATGAGCGATGTCTTCTGCGGTAGCGCATGCGCAGTTTGTACCGGAGGGCCTATCGTATACCGTTTCGGATCTGCAAACACGGTTCTCTAAAACTCTCTAACGATTCCCTAAAACTCCCTACTGTCTGAGACGTGTTTCTTCCTTACAGTCCTGCCATGTTTGTCATACGAAATCTCTCTGCAGACATCTTGAAAGTATACATATTGTATGAAACAAACATGCTCCGAACATCCTTGAGGCGTGTTTGCGGACGTCCATGTCTTTTGTATGGTGTGTCGTGATCAGTGTGCTCGCGACTTTATGGAGCAAAACGTTTGACCGATGTGTGTTGGCGTCGTCGTGAATAATTGATGCGGTGTAGCTCAGTAAATTTAACGTGATAATTTTTTTTTCGTATGCGCACCAACCTATGCGTGCACACACACTCGCACTACACGCACGTGTTCACATTCAGGCAGAACGCCAATAAGCGCGTTCTCTGCCACTGGCGACGTGCGCGACCGGAAGTGTCGCTGTGTTCCGCCTTCCACGATTGGCCAGAGCTCTTCTCTATGACGTCTTGAGCGGAATTATTCCTGCTGTCGTCGACAGAAAAAAAAAAAAAAGCAGAGTCAGACTTTGAAGTTTGACGGTGTTGATTAAGGAATGTGATGACTCTTTCATGGCGCTTTTTACGCATCATCCAACTTGTCGCTCGCTTCTAATAATCTTGGTCGTGACGTCAGGAATGCTGAGTACAAGTTCGTCTGCTTCTTGCACATGGGTTGCCATGACGTCAGAACGGAGAGCTCTTATTGGCTGATTGAAAAAAAATAAAATAGTGGGTAGACCTCAAGGCACCTAGCATTGAGGCCTACACACAATCTTTCCAATCAAAGCCAATCAGAACTCGGCCTCGTTCTGACGTCAGCGCAACCCCTGCGCAAGAAGCAGACGACTTGCTCTCCGAATGGGAACCACATAGAAGGGCGCCGCCAAAACATGTCTTCTAAAGCCCCTCGATGTGTTTTAATCTCGTCACCATGCGCGCATGAACGAATGTCAGTTCGTTTTTTCTTTCTTTACTATGACACCAAAGTATCGCGTTCTCGCCTCAGCACAGAAGCCATGGACGATCAAAGAACGTGTTTTGTAGGTTTACGAGAATTTGGTTAATTTTGAGCTGACTATATGCTCGCCATATATATATATATATATATATATATATATATATATATATATATATATATATATATATATATATATATATATATATATATATATATATATATATATATATATCTTTTATATTAGCCGGCGTAGGATGATTAAAAATAGAGCGGATGTTATGTAGATAAACCACGATAAATACAGTTTCTTAATATATAAGTGACAACGAAACACATAACAATTAAAAATAAGCATAAATGTGTAACGCGGAGAAACCGCCGTTCGTACACGGTTGCGTCCGCACACTCGCACTTGGGCGTATCCAAGGACTAAAAATGTGCAAGTGAGTTGCGGAGCATAAACTCGTGACAGAGAACTTCAGTGTATAACGAACAAAATACTGCAGTGACTGAAGTGAACCGATTCTTTTGGAGTAACTCATGTTGTAACGCGATGCACAACTTGCGTGGGGTGCTTCGTGACATCGTGAGGTTCTCAATACAAGCTGTATGGCATGTTGCTCTTGTTAATAGCAAAACGCGTATACTGCCCGGTGAAGACAGCGTAATGTGCGATTCAGTAGTGCAAACCAAGGAAAAACAAGCAAACATATCGTTTCAAAAACGAAAAAAAAACGAGAAAAAAAAAGAAAAAAAAAGAAAAAGAGAGAGAGAGAGGGGGGGAAAGTTCTCGGTTAGATCGAACATGCCCAATTACCAACCCTACTTGGGGTTCCTACCAAAGCGGTGGCCCGCTGCTTCCAGCTTTGATGTCAACAACAGGAACAACAGGAAGGTGAAGCCACTGCGACGGAAAGGGACTGCAAAAAGAGACACGTGACGCGGTACCGCGATTGCGTCACTGAAGTCGTCTATGAGATACCCCTGTCTTGCGGGAGAGTGTATGTTGGCCAGACGGGGAGGTGCATTAATGATAGAATCAGGGAGCACTCTGCGTCAACTAGGCAATCCCCGTCTGGCCACTTGGCAGTACACTGTGACCGATGCGAGTGTGACCCAAAGTTTGACGAAACGAGAATTGTTGGAAGCGGCGCAACACAAATCGCTCGCGAAATCTTGGAGGCCTTCACCATAAGATCTCGCGGCACCGATGTATGTGTCAGCGCCCCATCTTCATCTCTATCTGATAGGGAGTATAGACCTTTCCAAAAACGAGCTTCTGGCCGGTGCCATTTTGAGCGTTCGTGCGTATGGCGCGTGCTTTGCTCGCTTTCCGAAGCGACGACCACGCACGTGCTGGGCTGTGAAGATCGCACGCTGGACTGTGATTTTGTAAACATTGGAAAGGTCTATAGACCTTTCCAAGAAAGAGCGTATGGCCGGTGCCATTTCCAATGTTCGTGCGTATGGCGCGTGCTTTGCACGTTTTCCGGAGCGACGCACACGCGCGTGCTGAGCTGTGGAGATCGCACGCTGGGCTGTGCATTTGTAAACATTGGAAAGGTCTATACGTTCCTTGAAAATGAACGAGTCACGTAGGAAAACGCGCTAGGCTTCGTTCTGTCTTTTTTCTTTTTTCCTTTTTCTTACCCATGCGCACGTGCACATTGGACATAGCTTGCGTTTCTGTGTTTTTCAAAAATAAAGTTCAGTTGAAAGTGCGCCTCGTCCTGTCTGCTTCTCTCCTCGTGTCCTCGTTGTTTTGGCGCCTCACTTCAAACAGGAACATCCTTCTCTCTCCCCCGATTCTAGTTACCGAGCTGAATGGCAACCCTGTGTCTTCCGGTTGGTCCGCCATCAACACACCTCTTTCTCTTCACTACGGGATTGGGGGGGGGGGGGGGGGGGTGAAGTGAAGGGCGGGAGCAGAACCCGGCAAATTCTGAACGCTGACAACGGTAGTCCCGAGCGACCGAACGAGCAAGTGAGGACAGAAGAGCGGAGAAAGAAAGCAGACGGTAGCTTAGGCGTGTTCGTTTAGCCGCGATGAGTTGAAGTTGTTCAAGTAATTGTCAACTTCATTAATTTTTTTTTTTACAATGCACGATGCGGCGTTTTTTTTTTTTTTTGCAATGTAAGCTAGAGGAGAATTAGGGTACAGACCGTACAGGTGATCTATCCATGCTTCTTTGTGTGTATATCAAAGCGTAGTCAGCTATAGACCCATCCCGAAATTACGCCCTCTTCTGGCGGAGTTTGAAAAACTGCACAGTTGCGTGTGCAAAAGACACCATAAAAATTGCAAGCCGATCGCTTATATATAGCTCATTTAAGAACAGTGTTATAGAAGTAATAGCCTCACCAGATTAATGGTGTCTTTTGCGCACGTCACTGTGGAGGATTTTCGGATCTGCCTGAGGAGGAAGTATTTTTGGGATGGGTCTATAGGGACTTTCAGCAAATCGTTACTGTGTTCCTCGTACCGCGCTAGTGGTGCCTGTGAACCATGCTTTTTAAGCGCGCGCCCCGCGGACCGCGGGGCGCGCGATACCGTGACCGCGGGCCGCGGTCACGGTATCACTCCGCCGCGCGCTTAAAAGCATGATTCAAAGGCTCCGGCAGACCGGTACGCGGAACACGGTAATGGTTTGCTACAAGTCCCTAATCTCGCTAGCATCGGGACCGCCACGCGACCACCGATGTCCGCATGTGTGCCCCGCGGTTTCGAAGCGGCCGAAATGCACAGGTCCTTTCTCTCTAGTCGAGATTATACACCTTGTTCGAGGCGGGGCTTAGGCCGCACGTCCGGGAGCTTCCTGGCTCGTGACGACGACCATTCCCCGAAGAGAAGAACCCAGGGGTCCAGTGGAGGTGGGAGAATTGGTAACGTAACGAACGGTTTAATTACATGGTAGCGATACAGTCGTCAAATCCAAGAGAACAAATGGAGCTCTCACGCCCCGCCTTATATAGGGGTCCGTTTTCTCCCTCTCCCTCCGCCAGGGCAGCAGGTGCGACAGCCACGTGCTTGGCAGCTGGGTCCGTCGCGACGTAGTCAGAAATGAGTCATAGCCAAGGTTCTCCGCAGTTAGGCCAGGCCTCTCTCCCCTTCCGGAGCGCACGAACCCACACGCACACACACACACGTCCCGTTGACGTCACGGACGCGTTGAGACACGTTTTGGGCAGCCTTCGACAGGTGGGCGTCAGTCCTGAACACGTCGGGACTCGTTTTGGGACTCGTTTCCGCAGCGTTGAAACTCGGAAGAAGGTTGCCGAAGGTTCCATTCTTAACAGCCCCTCCGGGGCCAGGGAAACCTCGAATGGCCGGTGGTACAATCGCTGGCCTGAAGAGGTGGGCTTGGAGTAGGCCTTGAGAAGACGCTGCAAGCACCAAACAAACTCCCAAACCTCTCACAACGGAGGCATCAGCGGAAACGTCCCCCACAACACCACGCCACACCGCAGTCAAACGCTCGGAATTCGCCAAAGACCCGCCAGACTGGATTACGGATTACCAAAATTTGGTACAATTCCGGGTATCGAGACCCCCTGTCGCCAAAAAAACTCACTTTTCCAACGAGGTCACTAAGAACAAAAGACAAAAGACAAAAACTCTTCGCAATTTGTGAGGTCATTTTGGGGTTTCAACGAAGTGCCCCCACTTAGATCCTCATTCCCGTGGATGACGAAGACCTCTGAGATCATCCCTACTATTTTTCGTGATGTCAAAAAAATCTGCTCAACCCATCGGCATTGCCGTTAAATTTGCCTTTCCTTTTTCTTACGCTGAAGTCATAGTGATCGATTTTCACGTGATTTCTAGACGTGAAAATGCGGTCCTTATAGCGCCGATAAAACAATCCGCCTCTTTCATGCCCCGTCACATTGGTCCTAGCAATCTCCTGAGCTGTATCGCGAAACCCTGACACACTAGGGTCGCTCTTCTGCTCGACTCTGTCTACTCGTAGCAGAGGATCCAAATTACGTGACGTCGGAGCTACGAAAGATCTTTCACTAATCCCGTCTTCCTCCGCCTTTTTCGCCGGCGCGTTGGGACGGCGTACGCCTTCTAGTGCGACGAGGTCAGGCTGTTCTACAACCTGGTCCCTCTCATCCCGGTTTTCTGCCTCCAACTCTGGGAGTGCTTGCTCCCCGTCAGCTGCCTCTGGCTCTGGATCCCTCGTCAACAAAGGGGCGACCTGACGCGATTTGGACCTCGTACATGACTGAACTAGCCCTTCTCCCAGTTGTTGACCCCTTTCGCGCAGCAGGAAATCTGACCGGTTAGAAAACAAATAAGGATACTCCAACGGGACTGTTTGCGAGACAGCCGCCTCTGTCACTAGCTCTCCGAACGGGCCAGTTATCCTTACTGTCGCCATAGGCAGACAGACACTGTGCTTTTCGAGCAGCTGCTTGATCCAAACTACCTTTCCGGTAAAATCGGATGTCGTTACATACGACGGATGGACAACGTCCATCGTCGCTGCACTGTCACGAAGCACCCTGCACGGCTTTTCGTTTACCTGGAGCTCGTGAAGATAGGGACGAAGGAGCTTCAGGTCCTTGTCACTACCGTTCACGTACGAGAATACAACCCGCGGTTTCTTACATCTGGCCGCTGTGTGTCCCGGCTCCTGACAGTTGTAGCACAGGAACGGCTTCCTTGCCTCGAACTGCCCTGTTGGGCTTTTCCGCGCCTCGTCTCCGTTCGAGTGTTCTGCGCTCTTTTCTGGGACCTTTTGTCCTGCTTCGGGCTTCTCGGGCCCGTTTTCTCGCGAGTCATTTCCGTGTCGGAAGGTCTTACGCTGATCGCTTCGGCCGGATTCGCTTTCCTCTCCGCTCAGCTTTCTACGCGTTGCGTACTCTTCGGCTAGCTCAGCGGCCCTTTCGACAGAGTCGACTCCCACCCTGTCCTGCACCCAGAGCTTGACTGACTGCGGAATGCTACGAAAGAACTGTTCGAGGCACACACACTCGACTACCTTGTCTCTGCTTTCGTACACTTCCTCGCTCTTCAACCATTCTATCAGGTTGGTTTTAAGCCCGTACGCGAATTCCGAGTAGCCCTCGCTGCTCTTTTTGGATGCGTTTCTAAACCTTTGACGGAACGCCTCGGCAGAAAGGCGGTACCGCTTCAAAAGGCTGGACTTCACCTTGTCGTAGTCGTCCGCGTCTCCAGCACTAAGGCGCGCGACAACCTCTGCAGCCTCACAGGGCAACAGAGTCAAATGCCGTTGCGGCCACGTTTCTGGGGCGAAGCTCAACTTCTCACATGTCCTCTCAAAGTTAACTAAGAATAGGCCCACGTCTTCCCCAACTTTAAACGGCTGCATGAGCTTCTTCATTTGATACGACTCGGTCTCACTTGCTCGTACCGGAGCCCCAACTCTACTGTTCTGCGAGTTTAATCGCTGTTGTTCAATTTCGAGCTCTAGCCTTTTCAGCGCTCGCTCCTCTGTCGCCGCAGCCTGCGCTCGTTCCTCTCTCGCTGCAGCCAGTTCCCGCTCTCGTTCCTCTCTTGCTGCAGCCTGTTCCTCTTTCGCTGCAGCCTGTTCTCGCTCTCGTTCCTCTCTAGCTGCAGCCTGTTCCTCTTTCGCTGCAGCCTGTTCTCGCTCTCGTTCCTCTCTAGCTGCAGCTTCGCTCTTAGCGTTCTGAAGCAGTTCCCACGCAATTTTAATTTCCTCTGCTTCCGCGCTCTCTGAAATCGCTTTACTGATCTCAGATTTCTTCATCTTTTGCTCCACCTCCACACCCAATTCTTCACATAAACAGAGTAAATCTGTTCTCAGTAACCTCATCAGATCCATGATCGCTGCTCTTTAGCTTTGGCTTTGCAATAAAACTTGTCGCGAGGTTGTACACAAACCTAGCGCACGAGTCAAACACTAAGGATTCCCAGCAGTTCAAAATTAATTACCCATAATCTGAAGCCTGGCGAATCTCAAAGCAAAGTCCAAACGCTCACCCACAGATGTAGCACGATGTCGCATGGTCCGATCCCAACCGCTGCCAACCAGTTGTTCGAGGCGGGGCTTAGGCCGCACGTCCGGGAGCTTCCTGGCTCGTGACGACGACCATTCCCCGAAGAGAAGAACCCAGGGGTCCAGTGGAGGTGGGAGAATTGGTAACGTAACGAACGGTTTAATTACATGGTAGCGATACAGTCGTCAAATCCAAGAGAACAAATGGAGCTCTCACGCCCCGCCTTATATAGGGGTCCGTTTTCTCCCTCTCCCTCCGCCAGGGCAGCAGGTGCGACAGCCACGTGCTTGGCAGCTGGGTCCGTCGCGACGTAGTCAGAAATGAGTCATAGCCAAGGTTCTCCGCAGTTAGGCCAGGCCTCTCTCCCCTTCCGGAGCGCACGAACCCACACGCACACACACACACGTCCCGTTGACGTCACGGACGCGTTGAGACACGTTTTGGGCAGCCTTCGACAGGTGGGCGTCAGTCCTGAACACGTCGGGACTCGTTTTGGGACTCGTTTCCGCAGCGTTGAAACTCGGAAGAAGGTTGCCGAAGGTTCCATTCTTAACAACCTGCTCATGTTTACAAACAAACCGGAGCGCCCCTAGCGGACGCCACCGGCGCCCGCGCATGCGCGATGGAGTGTGGGCAAGAAGCTTGCCGTCGCCCATAAACAAACCATTGAGATGCGACGTTGTCGGCGTCGGTGTGAGTCCCCCTGCCCTTTTTCGCGTTCGAATTGTTGATTCTACGTCTTCCTGGCAATGTCTGACTACTTGAGCGGCCTTAGTGAAGTTACCAAGGCTCGTTACACCGCAAAACTTCGCGTGAATAATGTGACATGCGGCGATTCATTCCGCGTGGACGCCATAAAATGTACGCTAAAGCCTGATTCGCATGATGAGATTTCGCTCGCAATTTTCAGTCGCGACGTCGCTCGGGCTGCAAAAGCGTGAACCGTAGCTGAGATGGTCGACGTCAATGCTGAAAATCGCAAGCAGAATCGAACAAAGTGAATCAGGCATAACAAGTCGGTGATGGCCACTGTTAACAATGATCAACATCTCCTTGTATCTATTGTTTACATCGAGCCGGCTTACCAATTTTCAAACTTAAGTCTTTTGAGACCTGCACTTACTTCTTATTGCAAGTACCGGGCCAACATTTGGTCTACGGGCCGGTGTCGTCTAAAAGAGCAGACGACAAACAGAAACGTTTGAAAGAGCGGACGACAGTTCGAACGATCAGGCGGCCGTTTGAACTTGAAGACGCACTGAACGTAGTCCGCAGGTGGTCCGTACTAATTGACGGTTTTCAGACGTTCATGTTGGAACAAAACAAGTAAATCTGATGACCACACGTATCCGTGAATTGAACCCAAAGTGCTTCCCGCCCAAGCAATCGTGGTCCGACGGCGTCTGGTTTTTCTTTTCCAGGGCACATATCCACGTTCTCGGACGAACCGAGCAGATGAAAACTGACCTTCAAACCTTTCTCGACTTTTTTGGTATAGCCCCAGTCGCGGCTTTTGACGAGAAGGCAGGTTGTTGTCTGGTTCCTTTCAAAACAACGCAGGAATACACGTCTCACATGGGGACTTCTGCCCACAGCCCCAGACGGGAAGTGCGCCCGACGCGCCACCACCGCTCCGTAACGTAACAGAGATGAGTTCGTGTATATATTGACTCCATGGTTTACTAGGAAACATTGCGAACCTGCTGTGGTTAGACCAGCGTGGACTGTTTCGAACTTTACACCCTCGAAGTTCGTCAAACATTTGACTGTTTCGCGCATGCGCGGAAGTTGAAAACAAGCTTACGCCACCTAGCGAAGGAGAGGTGTACCATTTATCGAGTCTATTGTTAGGTGCCGTACATCAATTACGTGAAGCTGCATAAAAGGGTTTTTTGTCCCTTTCTACCCATACAACAATGTCCTATGGTCGGCTATAGAAAATTCTTTGTATAGTCGGCTTTAGCTATTTGGCCCAATTAGCTAAAGAATTTTCTATGGCTGTCTTTAGCATTTTTTTATGGTCGCCTTTATGGGCCTCTTTAGCTTTGTTTATGGCCCTATCGCTGTCCAGCCATAGCGCTCTTTAGCTTTTCTAATGGTTGGCTAAAGACTTCTTTATGGCTTACCCTATGGCTCTCTTTAGCCAGCTAACTCTAAAGAAAATTTACTTCAAGTTCCCCCGACTTGTGAACGCTACATGATAGACATACATACATCTCTGAACACACGGAATACACAGAACACAAGCAGCACACTGCCCAACACAAGCAGAACACTGCCCAACACAACAGCAACAACTCAGCGACACCGGACCCCCACCCCTCTCTACATGTGCTATGTTCGCACGAGCTGTATATATGGCAGTCTAGTTTTTGAATCCGACTTTGCCGGCGACCCATCATTTGTCTTAAAAACACGGAGAAGCGGAGCAAATATTACTCGTACTTAAGGTGGCGGGGAAAGCAGTATCCTTGAGTCCCACTAGTGCCAGTAAGCTCGTGTAAAGTGAAAAACATTCCAATTGAATATCGTTGCACCGCCCCTTTAAGGGGGCGGTGCAACGATATTCGTTTTGAGCGTTTTGCACGTTGTATGAGCTTACTGGCACTAGTGGGGCCCAAGTACACTCACACGCAACGCCACTGACCAAGAAACCTCTTTGTTGCGGTGTAATTTCAAGGAGAAAAGCGAGCGTTTTGTTTCAATCTCTCCTTCGCAAATTTTGATGACGTACCCTGGTGTTAGCAGCATCCTCCAGGCACGATATTTGAATGCGGCTCATATATTGGACCCGAGCATTGCGTGGGAACTCGATTTGGGCTCGTGATAATTGATAGCTCGAGAAGCATTCGGGTAGTGGCCCGTGTCCAATCACTGCGATGACGACAATAGCCGAGGCATACAATGTCTGGAACTCAGCGCGTGTCCTGTGGCTTGCCAACCCCAGCGCGTGGCTACGATTAACATTGGCGGCATATAATCGGCTCCAGATCAGGTGGCCGCTTGTTCTGGCTGCGAGTTGAGGAGGTGAACGCTGCTCGTTTTTCTTTAATTTTTTCTGCGACTGATACTGCGCGTGGTGAAAAACGATCGCGTGTTGCATAGTTCATTGGCGTCAGGGATTCGTCCTGAGCGGTATTTGCGCAAAGTAGAAAAATCGTTGCATTGCCCCTTTAATACATTATTTGAATTGTCTCTTGGAATAGCCCCCATCTCTTCATTCAACACCCTGAGCAAAGGAAATGTAGATCATTAGGCTAATTAACTAAAATTTATTAATAATATTTTTAATAAGTTTGATTAATCGTGTTGACAATGAGGTGTTGAAATGCAGTACACTGGTGGTGAACATTGCAATCAAGCTATTGCTTGATTGCAATGATTACGCTGCAATCAAGCTATTGCTTCATTGCAGTGTAATCTATTTTCAGTTTTGGTGGGCTAATCATTAGTTGTAATTGTTGCACAAGTATTTCAATAAATTTTTCAAGCAAACAATATCACTGGTTTTCAAGATTCGTTGCAACAGCAGAGAACATAACTTGGGTCATGCTTTGTCACCGGTATTACAGAAATTAGTATTGCTTTAATTTTCTAACCTGGAACGTTTTTCCTATAAAAGGTAGGTGCCGGGAGTGATAAAGACCCACGAACCATGACTTGGGTATCACAGCAGACGACTAAAATGAGACTGTCTTCGGTGATATAATGCGACCGCTTTCGTTTGAAAGCGGTCGCATTATATTTCGTTGAAGTATCCCTTTAAATTGATACTTGAAATTTCTCAATAACTATTCAGAATATCGCGATGCTAAATAGCATACCGGAAATGGTAAAGGCCGGTGATTTCGAAAATATAGTTAATCGGGGTAGCTCAAAAATTCGTCGTCTAGCGGTTGTACTGCACTGACTAAATTGCTCATCTACAGATGATACAAAAGACACCCATCGGGGCTGACTAACTTCCGGTTGTATAGGCACACAAACAACACAGTTATTACCTGAATATTTGAGGGGAAAAAACGCAGAAGAAAAATGAAAAAAAAAACCCGCTAGTATTCTTATGTTTTGGCGCCTAAAAACACGACAAAATTTGAAGTGTAATCTTTTTTTAATTATTCGGAAGCAGACGTAACAGGTAACATAACTACGTTACCCGATACTCGAAATACGTAACGTAAGTAAGTTATTCGCTTCAGTTATAATATTAAAAAAACGTAACGAGTACATTACTACGTTACCGAAGAAAAAACGCGTTGCTGCCAACACTGGTAAATATTAGGCCAAGCCCCTGCTGTTCTTATAGTGACAATAGACCTTTCCTTCGCGGTGCGCCGCCATCTTGATTTGCGGAAGTTCTGGTATGCGGGAAAACATCGTTTTTCTCTCGCCACAACACTAGGGGAAGCTTACGTCTTCATCGCGACCGACTATCATTTTTTTATGTTTTCTATATTGTTTTAACTGTATTTCAATATTTTCCCCATCTTTCCTACTGGGCTTTGACGCGCTGGGCTGGCTGGGATGGCTAGCGGCATCCGCTGGTGTCCGTCCTAAGGTGGGACGGAGTTTGGCTCCAGGATATGTCCCGCGGGGCTTCATTAGAAAGACCCCCTCACCGTGTAATCCCGGAGTGCGTCGGACTTATCGGGCTGCAGTAACGGTCTACTTGTTTAGAGGGCCACGAGAGTAATCCCCGACGTTTATACCGCTCGCCGTATGGAGGATTTAGAGTCTTTTATACTCCGTTCAGCTGCGGCCAAAGCTACAAGCGCGAGCTCGCCCACGCTGCCGGCTTTGGGACCCGTCTCTTTCGAGCGCAAATCGCTCGTTCCACGGAAAGGCGTTTTAAAGCCGCGACATCGTGCTCCCGCTCGTTTAGCAGGAAAGTTTGAGGTTAACCGTGAGGCTGGACGGTGGACGACCGGAACTCTCGGGCGCGTTAAGTCCGTGCTGCGGAGCGCGAGAGTTTGGCGCTCCTTTCACAGACTGACACTCGAGCGCGCTCTTCGTGCACCGAGTATTTCTCGGAGCGCGAGGGACTTCTTCGCGCTCCGTGACGTCACGTAAACAAACAAGATGGCTGCGCTGCTGTTGAGGCAGTGCGGGACAAAATACTCGATAAATGTATTTAAGTTAAGTTACTAAATACCTGCTTCATAAAGTATTAAAAATACTACTCAAGATACTTTCACTGTAAATTATCTTGAGTAGAGTACAAATACTTAGAAATGTCATTCAATTACTTTTAAAGATACTTCCGCATTGCGTAATTTGTATCGACGTCATTGACAACGACAACTATATAGCTGCGCAAATCTGGGTTACCAGAATGGTTTATTAGCACGCAACAACACAAAACGGAAAAAAAAAATAATCGTAGGGCTATTTTATGCAGTCCAACTATAAGGAGCAGGATATTGTCACGAATGACAAATGATGAGGTGGCGAATAACTGAAGAAAATAAACGGTTAATGGGGCGAATTTCTTCCCAAAACAAAATAGAGAAAGGCTAGAGTCGCAGGCGTCGATGTCGGCGAAACAGCAGGATCGACCGCTGGGGCGAGACTGACTCCGCACCTTTCGTACCCGCGTGGGTTTCTGAAACATTCGGCGTAGAACGTTCGGCGCGTAAAACATTCATAACTCGACCAGACGACAAGGTTCTCGAACTTACGAGATTGTCAAGTTGAAAGGATAAATAAAAGAGGAGTCCGCTCCCTGGTATCGAACCCGGAGCCTCCGCGCGAAAGCCAAGCGCGGTAACCATTCGGCCACGCGCTTTTTTTTTTATTTATTGCCTGTTTTGACAATTCCACTAATTACACAAATGGGAATGATAAAAGTGAAACCGACAACCACCGCTAGACCAGCGCGGTTACATTTAAAATCGTTTAAGGCACACCAGCTCCATTCGGCCACGCGCTCGCTCGGCAACGCGCGTGGCAATATCACTGATACATGTTACAAAACATTTCTGGGACAGCAAGAAAGAGGTCGCTTTAGCTATTGGGGAGGAGATAAGACCATGGCGCCCCAAGCGGTTAACTTTAGAACTACATCGAGTGGGACAACAAATAGAATGACTCAGCGCTCGGCTGACATAACAGAACGCGGCGTCAGCGTTTGGCTGGATTTCGTGTTCTCCGGTGAGGGGGAGGAGGGGCTCTTTTGTTACCACTCCGGCCTGCATTAACAATGCAGCATGCACGGTGCCCAGCTCAGCAAAAAAGCCCAAGTGGGTCAAGCTTGCATCCTCTGACGACTGCTTTCGGGAGAGATCCGGCACTTAACGTCACTTCGCTAATTGTTTGTATTTTTACATTACACTGTGCCCCGCGCTCTATTAAAAAAAAATGACACGAACATGCCCGCAAAGCCTGTGGGCATGTGCACAGGCCTTGTGTTGGATAAACACCGAGATGTGGGGCAACAAACAGGTCAGAGCGCCTCGCCAATAGTGACATCGCTGAATACCACGTCCTGCGGCGCACCTTAGACGCATCGTTTAACTACTTGGGATACGGATATGAGTGAATGGATAACAAAGAGAACCCGAATAGTAGCCACGGCGGTGGTCCCACCTTTAAGTAGGTTGCGTTCAGAAAGGCACTCAATGTTGGGGGACACTTTGTTGGCATTTTGAGAGGTCATCCAGCTCGTAGTTCGTTTCCTGTCCTGTTCTCTGCTTCTCAATTTTCGCTTACAGACAGTGTTCGCGAGAGCAAGAAGTGACGGACTGACGACAAAAGAAAAAAAAAGAAAACCTCCACGTTTTGCCATAGTGGGGTGAAATATACAAAAAGCAAAACAAAAAAAGTGTTTTTTTTTTGTTTTGTGTGTGTGTCCACTTCTAATTGTTTTTTTATTTGTTATTTTCTTGACACTCAAGTCGGCATTGTTGTCGTAGGTCGTTTCCCGGTCTGCGTTGCGCCTTATTGTGGCAATCTTTACTTCCGTAAAACCACCCCTTTTGTTTGAGGATTTTTTGGGGGAAACTCTAGGAAACAAAAGGCGCCTTTGGGAAGGCGAGGGGAAAACCTTCATTGTATGAACTTTGGGCTGAAATGTGAGTCTCAATCGGCAAAAAAAGCGATGTTTTCACGAGCTCAATCAAAGTCACCGTAGCTAATCGGAGCTAGCAACAGGATTTGGTTGCTCGAAAGAATGTTCACGTTTGCTCATGCCACGCCCACGCCACTTGATACCGAAAAACTCGGAAAATGGCGGAATGTCAAAAATGTATTTGACAAAAATGTATTTCTGCGTACAAGATATTCAGAAATGTAATTAAATAGAGTATCAAATACTCTCGATCAAAGGTATTTGGAAGATACCAAGATACTTCAAAAAGTATTTGAAATACATAATCTTGAGTAGAGTATTTGAGATAGGCACAAGTCTGGGTTGAGACCGTCGAGACGAAAGGCGTTGCCGGACCACTGCTCCCTTTCAGTTGATTAGTGCTTAATCCAGCAGGTAAACACGATTTCATTTGAAAGTCAAGACAGAAATTAGAGCTCCGGAAATGGTTTGTTCGTGCATCTCGCCTGAAAACGAATTCATCTATCGAATGGTAGCCTGCCGACAGCACAGCGAGCGCACTGGTACGGGCCAGACCGCGGGCCAAGGGCCGGCCCGGCCCGCGGGCCGGGCTCGGACTTCACGGCTACATTCATGACGGGCCCATGGTCGGGTACGGGCCTTGCATTCAAGCCTACAGGTAACCGGACAAATGCTCACCGGACAGAAGCTCACCGGACAAAAGCTCACCGGACAAAAGCTCATCTGTTTTTTCACAAACCCGGGCAAAAGCTCACCTAATTTTTTTTTTTTGCGATTCTTGGGAAACACGGGCTGGGATAAAGCGCGGACGCGATGGACATTGTACCATTTTTGGGGGAACTGGTACCCCATCCCATCCAAAGGTGTCGACAGATAAGCGGTAACAGACAGAGATGCAACGATTTGGGACCAAAAGTTAGGTCACCGAAACTGAGTGTAGCTGATAAGATCAAGCTTGATTGACTCAAGATATGCCCGAGCACCCTTGTGCCACGCCCAAGAAACTTCGTGAACCAAAGTTTTTGAACCAGAAGAGTAACCGAAGAAGCGAAGTCACCCTTCGGTGACCTCGCCTTTTCATTGTGCTTATGTAACGCTAAACGCGCACATAAAGGTTAGGCAGAATGCCTCTTCATTACTAATGCCTGGGTTTTTTGGAGGTTCAGGGTAATATTTGAAGTGGATGGCTAAGAAAATTAAATTCTTTCCGTCATTGTACAGAGCGCGACACTGTTAGCACGAACAAGCGATCGCCAGTTTTTCCAGTTTTCCTCTTTGAAACCAAGGGATGTCATCCAAGTTATTATTGCTACGGAAAGAGCTCATTTAGTTCTATAAAGTAAGCGATAAAATTGTGTGCTCGCTTATACTATTTTGAAGCAAAATGCGAAAATGCGCCGATGTCGTGTTCGCGCTAACTGTGTCGCGATGTGTACGTCATAAAAGTATTTGAAATCAAGGATTATCTGAGGGTGATATGAAAGGAGAAACTGAAGCAAAACTGTAATATTGTCGCGAATGTAACTGAAGAAACTATACGTTTAATGGGGCGAACTTGTGCCCAAAACAAACAAAACAAAAAGGAACAGAAGAAAACAGCAGAGCGTTGCGGGCGTCGATTTCGGCGAAACCGCAGGATCGAGCGCTGGGGCGGGACTGAGTCCGGCTGGCCACGTGGAGCCCCTTTTGTACACGCGTGGGCTTCGTGAACAATCGGCGTGGAAGGTTCGGCGGTAGAACATTCTAACCTCGAATAAGCAACACGGTTCTCGAATTTACCAGAACATTACATTAGAGTCAACAAAAATGCGTACCCGCGGCCAGAAATCGAACCCTGGCTTTCTTCGTGGAAGGCACGCGCGATAACCGTTAAGCCCGGTTCACACAGTTGCGTTTGACTGCGTTTGACTGCGTTTGACTGCGTTGCGGCAGCGAGAAACCAGGACATCTCTGCTGCTTATATCGCGTGCCAAGATGATTCCTTGAATTGGATTCCACGCTTCATACGAAGCACAGATGTGCCGGTGACTCGCTTTCGGTTCTCGCCGCAACGCAGTCAAACGCACTCAACCGCAAGTGTGTGAACCGGCCTTTTGGGCCACGAACGTGGTGCCTACTTAGTCAGCTGCGCTCGTGGAATTATTCCCCTTTTTAAAAAAAGTGCATCGTCCCGATGCAGCACAAAGCGAAAACACAAATACACAACAAAAGAATAGCAGAGTCGCGAGCCACTGTTCACAGTTCACTCTTTGACGAGAGTCCAAAGTTCTATCGTTCGTAATACGGCTTGAGCCGGACGACATGCACCACTTCGGGTCGTGGCTGGCGTCTTGCAGATGGGCGCGTTCCGTCGGGTAGAACTTTGTAGTTCAGATCGCCCAGGCGTCGGATGATTTTGTAGGGTCCGAAATAGCGTTTGAGAAGCTTCTCGCTAAGACCGCGGCGCCGTATCGGTGTCCACACCCATACCCGGTCTCCGGGTTGGAACTGGATGTCTCTGCGACGAAGGTTATACCGGCGTGCGTCGACTCGCTGTTGCTCTTGAATCTTGATTCTTGCCAGTTGACGAGCTTCCTCCGCGCGTTGAGAGATCAGTTGAGCGTCGTCGTTGCCATCGTCGGTTGGCACGTGAGGCAGCATGGCGTCCAGCATCGTGGTAACCGTCCGGCCGTGTACCAGTTGGAACGGCGTCATTCCTGTGGCTTCTTGTACCGCTGTGTTGTACGCAAATGTAACGTACGGCAACACCTCGTCAGACGTCTTGTGCTCTACGTCGACGTACATGGATATCATGTCAGCGATGGTCTTGTTGAGCGGCTCTGTTAGCCCGTTGGTCTGCGGGTGATAAGCGGTGGTTCGACGATGGCTGATGTGACTGAGCCGAAGTACCTCTTCAGTCAGCTGTGCCAGGAAAGATGACCCTCGATCTGTGATCAGCACTTCAGGTGCGCCGTGTCGAAGGAGAATGGACTCGACGAAAAACTTGGCGACTTCCACCGCTGTTCCCGATGGAAGGGCTTTCGTCTCGGCGTATCGTGTAAGATAATCGGTCGCGACGATAATCCACCGGTTTCATTGCGTCGATGTTGGGAACGGCCCAAGCAAATTCATTCCGACCTGCTGGAAGGGCGTAGTCGGGGCAGATATCGACTGCATGAGTCCTGCTGGCTTTGTCGGAGGTTTCTTGCGTCGTTGGCACTCATGGCACGACCGTGTGTACAGATGGACGGTTTTCGGGAGTCTCGGCCAGTAGTACTTGTCACAAATCCGGGCGAGCGTCCTGCTGTAGCCAAGGTGTCCAGCTGTCGGGTCGTCCTGGCATGCTTGAAAGATTTCTTCTCGCAGGCTGGCAGGCGCAACCAGCAGCCAGGCATGCAGGGTTGCTGGTTCCGAAGTTCTTCTTGAAGAGCACGCCTCGCCGCAGAACGAAGCTTGACAAATCTCGGGCCAAGACTCGCGGAACGAAACTTCCTGGACCTTCGAGGTGATCGATCACGGCGCGAAGTTCCGGGTCGTCTCGTTGAAGTGCTCCCATGTCGGTATCTGTAACTGCTCCGAGGAAACGGGCGTCATCGTCGATGTCGGTGCTGTCGGGAGGAGATTCGACTGGGGCCCTAGACAAGCAGTCGGCGTCATTATGCTTGCGGCTAGACTTGTGCACAATGGTAACGTCGAATTCTTGCAGTCGAAGACTCCAGCGAGCGAGGCGTCGTGAAGGGTCCTTGAGGTTTGCGAGCCAACAGAAAGCGTGGTGGTCTGTGACCACGCGGAACGGGATCTCGTACAAGTACGGACGGAACTTGGTTATCGCCCAGACGACAGCAAGACATTCTTTGTCGGTCGTTGAATAATTTTGTTCTGCCTTAGACAGCGCCCGGCTTGCGTAAGCGGTTACTCTCTCTGCCCCTTCTTGTCGCTGAACGAGTACCGCACCGAGACCGGTATTGCTGGCGTCCGTGTGTATTTCTGTCTCCGCCGACTGATCAAAATGTCCGAGGATAGGTGGCGACTGCAGCCTTCGCTTGAGTTCGTCGAACACTTGTTCTTGCTCATCTCCCCACTGGAACTGCACGTCGTCCTTCGTCAGATGCGTCAGCGGTGCAGATATTTGTGCAAAGTCACGCACAAAACGTCTGTAGTAGGCGCACAGCCCAAGGAATCTTCGGACGGCCTTCTTGTCCGATGGCTTCGGGGATTCGGCGACAGCGGACGTCTTTGCAGGATCAGGGCTTACACCCTGAGCACTCATGACGTGGCCCAAGAATTTCAGCTCACCATAGGCGAACCGACACTTCGCAGCCTTGAGTGTCAGTCCAGCAGTCTTGAAGGCCCGTAGCACGGCTCGCAGTCGTCTGAGGTGCTCGTCGAATCCGCTCGCGAACACGGCAACGTCGTCGAGGTAGACGAGACAGCTCTGCCATTTCAAGCCGGAAAGGACAGTGTCCATAACACGCTGGAAGGTTGCAGGCGCTGTGCACAGCCCAAACGGCATTACTTTAAATTCATACAGTCCGTCCGGTGTGACGAAGGCCGTCTTCTCACGATCTCGTTCGTCGACCTCAATCTGCCAGTACTCGCTCTTCAAGTCCATCGACGAAAAGTATCGGACGTGGCGCAGCCGGTCCAGGGTGTCGTCGATGCGGGGCAGCGGATAGACGTCCTTTTTTGTTATTGCATTCAGACGGCGGTAGTCCACGCAGAACCTCAGGGTTCCGTCTTTTTTCTTCACTGGGACTTCTGGGGAAGGGGACGGACTGCTTGAGGGCTGGACGATGTCGTCATAAAGCATTTTCTGAACTTGCTTCTGGATAACTTCCCTTTCTTTCACGGAAACTCGGTACGGTGGCCGATGCACAGGGAGTGCGTCGTCATCAGTAATTATTCGATGTTTCGCAACCGTCGTTTGGCGCACTTTTGATGACGTGGAGAAGCACTCACTGAACTCGGCGAGAAGGACACTGAGTTGTTGTCGTTGTGGGGCTGGGAGGGACGGGTCGATGTCGAGCTCTGATGGCGTGGTTCTCTTGCGCTGCGTCGGAGAGGCGTCTTCTGAGATCGCGGCGATCGCGGCTGAGTCCTGAATTTCTTCGACGTAGCCCACAGCTGTACCCTTTGTAAGGTGCTGCAACTCTTGCCGGAAGTTGGTGACAAGGGCTACGGTACGCCCGTCCTGGAGCTCGGTTACGCCTCTTACAATGCCAATCCCTCGTCCAAGGAGAAGTTGGACGCTTCCTTCCAACAGTGCTACACCGCAGGTGGCTTCTTCGGTCCCGAAGGGCACAAAGACACTTGACAGCGAAACTTGTTCTGGACGAACGTGCGCCCGATCCTCCTGGCGTCAGGAATGCTGCGACTCTGGTGGAACACTTCGGGGAGGCGCCATGTACGGACGCGGGACTGGTGGGGCTCGTCGGACCATTGCGGCGTAGCTTAACGTCGGTTCCTCCGGTGTCGCCGTGTTGATGGGAACTTCAGGGTGTACCGCCCGTTGTACTTCCTCGCGCACGGCTTGCGGCTGGCAGCAACCGGCGGATTTCTTCCCGGACGACCTCCCGGATAATTTCGCGGATGTCCGTACCAGGAGCGGTTTCGCCGCTAAGCAGAGCGGTTGCAGTGACGCTTGGATACCGCTGGTAGTGGGAAGCGCGCGCTTGGAGGGCGCGCTCGATGTTTGTTGCCTCGGTGACGAAGGCGTCGACGGTTGCCGGCGGGTTGCGGACGAAGCCTCCGAAGATGGCAGGTCGTCTATCGCCCGTTCGACCTCCTGAATAGTGATTGGCAGCGACAGATGTTCCGTCTCCTCTTCCGTTAACTGCGGCAGCGACTCCAGAAGCTTCCCACACGAGGTATCCCCACTTCCCTGAACTTTCGTCTCAAAGAGCCGCTTATAGTGCGCCACAAACACCTCTGAATACTGCTTGAGCTTGTGCTCGTAACGTCGTTGACATCGATTTCAGCTATTTGTTCCGTAGCGCGTATCGCTTCCCGTCCGCTAAGGCCCGTTTCGTTGGCTGCTCGCCCAGGAGGTATTTCTCCGCACGCGCTCGAACCACGGCGCCGCGATGACGTTCTTGGTGAAGCTGTTCTAGCAGCTCCTTAACACTTTCTAAATCCTTCAAACACACGCCGGGATTGGCACACTCCGCTCTAGAGAGCGCCTGCAGATCGGCGTTTAAACTTTGCTCGGCGCAACGCGCTTCGTAGGCCAAAACAGACGACCTCTCTATCGCTAAAATCTTTATTTCCTGCTTTGCGATCTCCCACGCCTCAAAAATATCCCTTCCCACATTTTCAAAACACGATTTGAAAATGTTGCTTACACCTCCAAGAAAATATTCATCGTCGAGCAGCTTGGTGTTTAGCTTCCAAAGTTTCCACTCGAACTTCGCCTTCGGCGGTGCTTTGTCGCCGATCGTTGTCGCAACCAAGCAATGGTTGCAATGGTTGGTGTAACACGATACTTTGTTAACAATGCTGCCACAGAGGCCGAAATGTAGATTCTATCTAATCGGGCGTGGGAGGACGCTTGAAAGTGGGTGAAATGCATCTCGCGTGTTTCGTTTCTAACGATCCCTGCGTCTACCAGCTCAAAATCTTCGAGGAGCTCGCTTAAAATTGTCGCACTTCTATCGGTGCGTTGCCCAGACGGCGCTCTGTCTATCTCCCGAACGACGCAATTAAAGTCCCCACACAACACGACTGTTCAGTCACAATCAACAAAACGGCGCAAGCCAGAAAAAAAGAAAACTCGGTCTTTCACCGTACTGGGGGCGTATACACAGATAAGCCGCCAGTGAACTGATACGAACAAAAAATCACACATAATAAAACGTCCTTCGGTGTCGACGGTCACGCTTAGCTCAGACAAGGGAAATGATCTCTTCACAAACAAGAAACAACCACCCGAAACACCAACAGCGTGTGTGACACAAACTTCATACGAAGATAAAAAAGGCTTTAGTGCGTTCGCCACCTGCTCTTCCTCGGCCATCTTGGTTTCCTGCATCGCCAAGAAATCGGGTTTCTGACTTTCCAACAAACGTTGTACTTGGTATTGTTTCTTACGCATGTTGAAACCTCGAACATTTAACGATGCAACCGTGATAGCCGGGTCGAGTGTACAATTCATGAAGGGCTATGATGGTGCACTTGCCTTGAAAATCGCGCATCAGTTCATAGACCAGGCGTTGCCGCCTTACTGGTTGTCGAGGCGTCTCCTCTCGTCCGAGGGGGCGCCCGGTACTTGCTTGTACTTGCCTCGCTTGCTCGCTGCCCACCACGCGTTCGGGTTCGGGGTCGTGTGGGTCGGAGTCGTTTCGTCGAGCCCACGCTTGGTGGAGTCCGTGTTCTCGTCCATGCTGTCGACGACGCCTTCGTGGTCTTTCTCGGTCGGCAGGAGGTCGGCAGAGGGCAGAACCGCACTGGCCTCAGGCGACGTCGCCACAAGTGAGGGCGTCGCACCTTCCGGCATCGGGGCGTTTGCTGCAGTCTCCCTGCCGCCGTTGTCGTCAACTCCGGGAGGTTGCTTTGGTTGCTCGATGCCCGGTGGAAAGTCACTTTTGAGAGCACCCGCCGCAAGTTCGGCGTCCTCCACCTCTATAATGAACTAGGACGGCTCATCCGTCACAGCTCCACCGGTGACGCCAGCGTACTTACGTACGCATTCTTCTCTCTCGTGCCCGAAACGGGAGCCTCCGAGCACTTCGGCTCGCGACAGTCGCGCTATATGTGCCCGAAGCGCTCGCACCGCAAGCAGACCGGCGCTCTTCCCGGAATGACGATGAGGGTGTTCGCACCTTGAAGACGAAGTTGATGGTGCATCCCGTCGGGCGTGGTGTTCTTCTTCAAGGTCATGCGGACGAATCGCGTGGTAGATTCAATGCACTCAAAACCGCTGACGCGCCACTTCTCGCGTCCAACTTCACTCACTTTCCCGTACGGCTCGAAAAGCTCCCGAACCGCTTCGTCCGCTACGTGGAATGGCACCCAGTGGATGCGTAGACGGATCTCGGGGGAACCAGGGTCAATGACGAGGCAACGAAGGCCTTTCACCTTGATTTCCTTGTAGTTCAGGAGCCGTTCTTTTGCTTTCGGTGTGCGCAGTGTCGCCAACCACACATGATTCATCTGGAACGCGCCTAGCGAGACGATCGGCAAGGCGGCGGTCCGCTTCAGTTCCTGGCGGAAATCCTCGATGCGGTAAAGCGCGAAACACACGTACGACGAAACCGTCCGATCCGACGTCCGATCAGACGATACGACGGTCGAAGGCGAGGGTTTTCAACGCTCTCCGGTGCTACGAAAACCCTCGCCCCCAAGGTCGTTCCGGCGGTCCACACGTCGGATCGGACAGTTTCGTCGTACATGTGTTTCGCGCTTTAGGCCGTCCCTTCAGGTCGCAGTGAAAAATGACAGAGTTCATAAAGGTTCCCCGGATGGCATCGAAGGCAAAACTACCTTGTACTCTTCAGTAGATCACGATGAAGCACCAAGCACAGAAATTCCACGGCCATCGAGGACCGCTGTAGCTGCTCCGACGGAGCTCATGATTCTTGCGACCGTACTGCTCGAAAGCTCGAAGAAGATGCCCCGGCCATGAGCGTGCTGCCTACTTAGTCAGCTGCGCTCGCGGCAATATGCAAACCATCGAGTTGCGAATTTTTAGAATATTTTGAAGGAAAGGGAGTTGGGCCTTTTGGACAAGTACAAGACTTATGACCAACTTAGAAAGCTGTGTGCGATTTTGGATAGGCCGGCGTTCCTTCCACCACAGCTTGTTCCCGAAGGACTAACCACACAAGGGAAAAGTCTACCGGTGAAACGGCGACCTACTGGACTACTTTGATTTTACGTCTGTCAACGGCCCCTTCCGTTATGCTTCTGCTCCTTCTGCGGCGGCACTCGCAGCGAATTCTTCCCTTTGCCTGACTGTGTGCCGACGACGACCGGAGTTTCCCCCGGAACGGTGCAATATGTACGACGCCACTCTTCAAGATAAAGACAGGGCGAACAACACCTGCGAAGAATGGAATACCGGGTTTCAGAAGCTTGTCGGCCACGCCCATTCAAGCGTCTGGAGGCTGATTGAATGCCTACAGCAAAATCAGGCGCTCGTTGCCACGGCATCGACACAAGCCCGGAGAGGTGAACCCCCAAAGAAGCGAGTGTGAAAAACCCCTCTGCGCCTGCAGAATCGTGTGAAAAATATTTGCGAGGGGTTCCAGGTACACCGAGATCTACCAAGACTGCTGGAGCTAGTAGGGGACTGCATTCGCTTCCAACCAATCGATAAATAAACTTGTTTCTACTCTAATCAAGAAACCATGTGCCAACCAGATTTAATTTATCGTTACATTTTAGTGTCGCACGCTTTCACCTCAGTTGTCCCCAATCGTGTTAAGACCAACATGAAATTTTCTCCTGGTGAGCTTTTGTCCGGGTCTGTGAAAAAATGGGTCAACTTTTGTCCGGTGAGCTTTTGTCCGGGATTCAAGTCTACAAGGGGGGCCAAAGCAAACTAGGCCGGCCATTACTTTTTTTTTTTTTTTTTAGCGGCATGTTCTTCGGAAGCGTGTTCGGGGGTTGGGAGAAGAACCACAGTGGGTGATAAACAGATGCTGAATCACGTGTGTGTGCATGTATGTTTTTGTATGGTTCGGTGTGTGCAGCGAATGCTCTTCCAGAGGACTAGCGGCGCGGCATTCCTTTTCCTTCCCGGCGGCGCAGCCATCTTACCATCGCTTCTCACCACAAACACGCACACACACGCGCCTACACGATGCGCACCCTCGCCGGCGTAAACGATCTGTACGTACTACGTACGAGTGGTTCCCCTGAGGGGTGCTTTTCCTGAACAATTTCTCGCAGACCACCGCAAAAAAACGGCGACATTTTTTTTTCTTTTTTTACGGTTGTGCGCAGCGCCAGCGAGAGTGGCTAATTTAGAACTTTGTCCGTCTTTTGTCCAAACCCGTCGCGATGTTTCCCTCCCTTTTCAACTGTGACACGTGGTTTTGTTTACTGCTGCTTGTCATTTTTGTTTTTAAGTCCTTTCCTCGCGTGTTTGGTCGCAGAAAAGGAAGATTGGGTGATTTTTCTTTACAGGCTGCCTAGGCCTGCAGATTAATCCAACTAATAATAGCAGCAAAAAAAAAAAATGCTTACAGTATTTACTCTCGGGTACCGTAAAGCCGTAATCAACTTCTGTGTAGCAGCGCCAAGCGAGCTGCCACGCCGCGCAATTTGTGACCTATTCATACTGGGCTAAAATAAAGCACAGCTCGCCCGTGAAAATTAGCTTCGGGGTGGACCGGGCCGGTTGTCGGAAATGGATAGCGGGCCGGGCTGGGCCGGGCTTCTAAATATCGCCGTAAACTTGTTTCGTTTACTCGGTGGCTAAATGTTAGGGATGTGCCTGTAGACACGACATAATTTTGAATAGCGCTATTACCATTTCAGACACATTGAAGCGCTGTGTGTTCATGTACAAAGTTGACCCCGGCTTAAAGGTACTTCTAGTAGAAGCAAACACCCCAAAAATTGCTTAATAAATATTAACAGAAGGACAACGCGGACTTCACTATATAGTATCAAACATCGTGCTCAGGCTCAAAAAGCTACGCCAAACAACGTGCGGAGATAAATAAAAAAAAATTGCAGCATGATTGTTTTTATTTAGGGAAATCCGAATTTTTTATGTACGGAGCTAATTTTTTCCTGGAGTTTTGTACGTGCTACAGATTGCAGTCAAATATATCAAAAGGCGCGCTTGTAGCACTGGCCGCAACATGTCCAAATGAATATCTCAAATGAAAAAAAAATTAAATAAGCATCACAACTTGTCTAAGTCCCCAGAGCAGCTGTTCACCGTTCTACTACAATACACAAAAATTTGTAAGTATAAGTTGCAGTAACTCGACGTAACAAGACTTTTTCTTGAACTCTTCTGCCTCGCGCCATGCTGTCGATGACTGGGTTGGGAGCGCCTCCCCGCGGAGAGACGCCGCCTCGTTCTCTTTTTCCGATTACGCCCTCTCCGCACGAATGGGACGGCCGGAGAAGCGTTCGCGTGAGCGCTTCGGGATCTCGGAGGTCATGGTAGGATGCGAGCAGACGATGCGCTATGTCAAAGAACGGAGTGGCTGTGTTAGTTCGCATCTACGCCGATTAAAAGGTGTTCATTTATTAAAAAAACGTGTAGGACTTTTTTGTGAGTCATCTTTCTAATGAATAACAGTCCCTCATAGCTGCTTTTAGAGCGGAGCTCTTAGGCGCCCGTTTCCCGCTTGAGCGGCGTCGGCGTCGCCGTCGGCGTAACCGCGCGTTGCATTATGGGACGTTTCCCATAATGACGTTACACGTGATGTTCCCTGTGACGTTACGAGGGTCACGAGTGTCGTCACGAAGGTCACGACGAAGGTCACGACCTTCACGAGGCCTTCACGAGTGACGTCAGGAGGGAGGACGGAGGGAGGGGGAGGAAGGGAGGGGAAGGAAGAGGGGAGGGAGGAGGAGGGGGAGTGGAGGAGAAGGAGAGAGGAGGAGGAGAGGGTATGGTGGAGGAGGAGAGGATACCCTCCTCACTGTACCCTCCCCTCTTCCTCAAGAGCTGCGCTCTAATTCGGCATTACAGGGAATTGTAAACGTTTCATTTTATATATATATATATATATATATATATATATATATATATATATATATATATATATATATATATATAACTAATATGTTAAAAAACAAGCCTGGAGCTTCATATTACAGCTTGCGCGGCGTGCGTCGGGGCTCTTCACAGCCTCTCAGATTCTTGTTTTTTCAGATCTGTGGATGCTGCTGTAGAAAAACGTTTTGCATTCACCAGAGTAAATGACGTGCTGCCTTAGCTGTGGACGCGCGCACAGTCGTGTTGCAAAGTGCCGCACACTTCTTTTAGGTACACTGAGCTAGCCGATACCGACGCTTCGATCCAAGGGGGACTCCACGGTTGTTGATGAGCAAACGCTCGTCAGCAACTTACGCTTAGAAA
The DNA here is from genome assembly GCA_013358835.2 of Ixodes persulcatus. NCBI lineage: Eukaryota > Metazoa > Arthropoda > Arachnida > Ixodida > Ixodidae > Ixodes > Ixodes persulcatus. Next base: position 492,006 of record JABSTQ010009507.1, read on the forward strand.
CCCCCTGAATTCAATACGTGGCAAAGAGGTTTGTCAAATCGCGACTTCTACTCAAAAGAAAAGCGGACATTTTCATAAATTCTTAAAGTGTCGGTTATGGCCCGGCAAAGTCAGGCGATTGATTAATTGGTTCTATCCAATCTTTACTAAGAATTGTTTACAAATTTAAAATCGTACACTGAAAAGCGCATCACGCATTATGCGCATTTGTGTCCGCAAAATTAAACATACAAACGGTAGTATTTCATAGCTAATGTTTACCTCAGTTTTTGGGACGCTGAAGTGTCACCGACTTACTATAGAATTAAGACTTCGATCGCGAGGGGGTTTCGCACGCTTCGCGTCGACCGGGTGAATAAGCAGGGATTTGATTGAAAAGACTCCGGAGGCCAGCCACCGGTTCTTCCTGCCAGTTATTTTGGGGAAATATTTGCGTACTGGTTTACAAAATCCAAAAAAGGAATCAACTTGAAACTAATAAAAGACCGGCACTCACAAAACACACTGGAACCAACATGATTCACGGAGCCGCTTTCACTGATGTATTTATTACACACGCGAGAGGTGAAGTTCGCTTTCCTAATCTTAATTCTTTAAGACATTCCTTCCTCAGTTTGATTTTGTCCGAATCAGAATAAAAAAATATACGCTATTCGCTGTGGTAGATGTGGTAGTGGGGTAAAGCGCTGGATGTCCTATTTTCATCATCCAGCTTTTTGCAGAGAACAGCACACTACCATCCCAGCGCTTCGACAACTCAGCGCCAAAAGTGTTTGCTAGCACGACTACGCGTGCCACGGTTTCAAGCATTGGTAAAATGTCCTACTGCAAATATCACTTCACCAAATAAACACAACGCGCGAAACAGGCTTTGTCGCGCGTTACCCAAACAGCGCACGAAGCGAGCCGACGAACCAAGAGATCCAAGACCTGCGATGTCTGTCCTAGTCTGTCCTACCCGTGACGTCACAAACGATGATGATAGTAGCTAGGGAAGCGCCCCCTGTAGTTCCCCCACGCCGCGAATAGATGTAATCCGAATTGAATGAGCGCGCAGCACAGGTAGGGCCCTAGCGGATATGGGCAGAGGTAAGAGACACTGAGTAAGCTAAGAGTATCTATCGGCGCTCCATTGAACAATTTGTATTACGGGCGCCGCCAATTTTGGTGCTTTGTGCAGAGAAGGCACCATTGGGAATCGTTAACGATTCGAAACTTTGAGTTTCCTAACCTTTGGAGACGGGGTCAAGAAGCTCAGGTCATGTAGTTTTGCTCTATCGCAAAGTGTGTTACCATTCCTAAAACAAAAAGAGAAATAAATAAAAAAAAAACGTATTTCGTACTTTTAGATACTGGTTACGCCCCAAGATGACTGAAGTGGCTTTACTCTCAAGTATAGCTTATTTAGTGGTTTTATAGGTGGAGTATACACACGGCGTGCAATTGCGTCTGCTCATTGCGCACGTCGAGCGTTTGTTTACCTTCCAGACGAGCCCATGCGTTTATTGTTTTTTTTTTTTTTTTTTTTTCCAGCCGACTTTACTTAATGACGGCTCGAGCTTGGCTGCTTCGTCATCGCGCGTTGCCCGCCTTGTCTTTTATGTTCTTCTCTTTATTTACATTACTTTTACCAGCACGCTCCCCATTCCAGTTTTCTCTATGGTGCCCTTTGCTTGGCGTTACCCTCCTCGCGTTCCGACTCCAAAGAGCGCGTTTTAGAGCACCTGCTCGCCGTTTATATATAAACGGATATAAAATATAAACGTCCTCGGAAAGGCGTATAAGCCCATAGAGTTATTATAATGTACGCTAGAGGTTCAACTGGCGCTAGTGTCTATGCGACTTCCGTGACGCAAATTGAAGCAGACAGCAACCAGTCTACTTTTGCGGTGCCCCTGTGCATTCCTATGGGAAAACGCGCGTGCATTTTGTCTCTTCGCCGGAAAATAACACGGAACACTTTGGTTATTTGGGTCGTACTGAATAGTATGTACCTTGATTAACACTGTAAAAGTGTAATTGCTTTAGTTAGCGCATTTTTCTCCATCAGTGAACGATGTTTAACTTCGCTACATTTCAGTCCCAAACGTGTGTTCCGCAGCAGGTGTCTAAAAACAAGCGACGATTCAAAGCAAAATTACAATCGAAACGAATATAGAGTGTGTTCAAGGCTCGCCAGCATTCCGGTGAAGCTTGTATATTGATAATATGCCAGTCCTGTCACTATATGAAAATGATCCCGTCGTGCATGAGCGGATAAAAACATTCAAAACGTAGAGAATAAAGTCCATGGGCTATGAAAGGCGTCTCTTCGTATTGGTTTCTCTGCCGGGCAGCTTTTATCGCGCACTTGTTCTCAAAGATATTGAGCGCGCGGGTGATATTTTGAACGTTGAACAAGCAGCTTCGCTCAGGGCAGAAAGAATAAAGCGGTACTTACTTATTTAAAATCGGAATAGATTCCGTGGCCTTCAATTTATTTTCATCGTACATGCACTGCGAGTTACTGATCCAGTGTTACTGCGTAGTTCTTGCCGCCGCTCTTGATTTTCTATACCCGTTTTCACCTCAAGGAAAAATTAATTTTGCGCATTCTTCATACGCTGCGCGAAGTAGTTCTTACGAGATTTGGTCCTTGGAGGAAAAAGCGATGCTTTTGGTGTTTGGAACGTGTACGTCTGGATAACATAACATTTATCTAATCTAAAATGCACCTACATATATCTTGAAAATCCACATAAAGGGGGAAATTAGTAATGCTCCGCGAGGAGCCGGACCTGTTTTACTGCGGTTCTTAAGGTGAAAACAGGTATAGATGCCCTTCGTTCGTTTGGCACATGTATATCCCCCATGCTGGAAATCGCCGACGCCGCGTTCGCGCTAACAGTGTCCGACAGTGCACATAAATACACGTACGAAGCCGTTTTAGCACCGTTATTAATGCGATGAATTCGAAAGAAAAATGTCGTAACTGACCAATTCTTTCGTCGGCCTGACTGAGAAATGTTCCAAGCTACTTAGTACGTACGAATTATTTGGGATATTTGCTCTTATGATCGAGCGCAGGGAGAAAATGCACTCACTTTTTCCCATAGAAATGCATTACCGGAAGTCAATTTTCGACTGGTTGCTGTCTGCTTCAATTTGCGTCAGCACACTAGCGCCACTTGAACCTCTAGCGTACATCATAATAACTCTATGTATACACCTTTCCGAAGACGTTCGTTGTGATCGGACGCGTGTGGTGAAGAAACGCAGAAAGCAAGTTTGTGGGAGGATGACTTGCAAAATTCAACTACGCTATCGGACGCGAGACGTCGGGCGTCGCGGTGAAGAGAAGACCAGCATTCGCGTTAGAGAGTATATATGAGTCACCATATTCACCAAGACGTTGTTTACAAACGAGCCTGCGTTTGCCCACACCGGGTGGGGGCGCTGCGCGTGCGCACGAACCAGATTCGAATGAGGCGAAACATGTCTGCGCATGCGCAGTGCCGACTGCAGCGTCATCACTGTGGCGTGACGTCAGAGAGTGGAGTTGGTGTGCGCTGGTCCCGAGAGCTTTTCATCGCTACTTGGCCAATCAGATTGCGACGTTGGTTGATAAGGACGCCGAAGAACAACCAATCACAATGCGGGAACGGTGAACGTAATGAGCCACCCCCTGCGGTTCTTAAGTTGTCTGCGACTATGCGGAGAGCAAGTTCGTCTGCTTCTTACGCGGAGGTTTGCGGTGACGTCACAACGCCGACTTCTGACTAGAAGGATGGCGGGTAAACCTCAGTGCTCCTCTGAGGTCTACCCACTTTCCTTGCAATCGAACCAATCAGAGATCGACGTTCCGGACATTATCGCAAACCCCTGTGCAAGAAGCAGACGAACTTGTGCTCCGCATAGACTTAACTTTCGATACCTAAGCTATGATGTATTCGAGCTTCTCCAGACACGAAGGTGTGAGACTGGGGACGGGCACCTGTAAGATACCTTGTAGAATAAGAGAGCATGCAACTGATCGACTAATGCTCACTGGTAAACTGCTATCGCGTGTTTGGTGGGTGCCATGTTGCGGCTAAATTTGAGCTTGGGGACTATGGAACCACGGGTCCTTTACCCTTGTGTGTGTGTGTGTGACCACACTTGGTTTTCATGATGACCCGAAAACGCTTGCACAGTTTCTGGAACAAATAAAAGATAACCTTTCATTAGCCGTTATTTTCATCTCGATCGAATCTTTTTAACGAAAACTCACGTTTTCGAAATCTTGAAGTTTGCGAGCCATGAAATCTTGAAGTTTGCGAGCCATCTGACAAAATATGATAAAAACTTCGGCTTTCCAACAAATTTCTTTTTTCGTTTTTAGCATCTATAGGTGATTACTACAGCTTCTGATATCTTAAACATGAATCGCACATCTCGCAGGAGTTGCCTTCGCTTCCTCACCTTACGAACTACACTTTTGGCGAGCGTCCTGTTGCAAAGCAAAAATTTACGCTCCGATTGCGGAATTTCCCAGTGTCACCTTTACTTTCTTCAGTTTTGGTAAGACCTTCATCTGGGGCTTATTGCAGTTAAACAATTTCCGCTGATCAACTAAAAAAAAAATAATGAGTTTTTTTTTTCTCTTCTCAAACGAGTGAGAAAAAAAATGTCAACATTGTACTAGGTTCGGTCTCGTTTGGTGAGAACATAAGCTTCATATTAATTTCGCATCGCTAACTTGCGTATTAATCGCCTCAGTGACTATTTAGCGGTTGTTAACAGCCAGGTTTATACTAGATAAGACTTTGGTATGGCGTTTTGTTCTTGTTAACGCTAGATTAAACTTTCCTGTTCGGCCAAGACTTAATGCACCGTCCAGGTTATTGTATAGGGTTAAAAATTTTGAGTCTTTACAATAAAAATACACGTTTATTTGAGTATAAAAGTGCGCATCAAATGTGTTCGACTTCTTATGTATTAAAGGGGCAGGGACCAAGCGGGACAGGGAGTCCGGGAGATTTCCGCCCTCTGTGATTGGTCAGCGGTGCGGCGTGGACCAATCGCAGACGGTGGCGATGTCCCGGATTCCCTGCCCCGCTTGGTGCCGCCGTGTAGCATAGAGCCTCTAATGGTTATTATTTTTTTTTCACTCCGAATTTTCAGGCAACAGTTGACAAGCTCCACGAAAGAGCGGCGTTCAAAATCGTTTTTTTTTTTTCTCTTGCCCATACGCGAGCAGGTACGGGCCGATAGCATTCTCCACCACCAGCATAAGCGCCTCCACGGGAAACGAAGAAGGACGTACCCGTCCTTTTTCGAAATACGCTCTTTTGGCACCGAATTTTGGGCAAACTTTGTGTTTATCATAAAAACCACGATAGAATCTCATTTCACCGCAGGTAATACGCATCTACAACCTTCCACTGGTTCCGCCGCTTGCGCCTGTTGGGCTGGACGGTAGCGTTGCACGGTAGCAGGCGCCACCGGGCGCACGCACCACGAAAAGGCGCCAGCCGTTCAAGGAAGCTCGTCAACTGATTTAGAAACGTTGCCTGCGGGTGCCTATTCGAAAAACCTGCAGTATGTTCTATGGGAATAAACAAAATAAATAAATTAATATTTGATAGAATCAACGTCTCAGCTAAGAATGTGTGAAAGAAAGTATAGCGTGCACAAGCGGAGCGGCACGTGGAGCCGAGTCACCGGCGCTCGCGTGCCCTAAGCTCAGCACGCTTTCTTTCGCAGAGTCTAAAGCGTGTTTCACATGCAGCGGTTTTGGCCCTAGAGCGGCGCGATTTCTGCCGTCGCGGCGCTCTGGCCAGCACCAGCGGTTGAGCGGCACGAGCGCCGCGACGGCAGAAATCGCGCCGCCCTAGGACCAAAATCGCCGCATGTGAACCAGGCTTTAGCCTAAAGGGCGATTCACACACTGGCGTTGAGGGCGACCGAGGGCGAGGGTTGCCATGGCAACGGGTGTAACCCAAACCAACCCATTCTCGTTTGAACCCGTCCCGTTTCGACCCATTCCCGAAACGACCTTCCCGTTTGAAAACGTCCCGTTTCGACCAATTCCCGAATCGCCCGTCCCGTTTGAACCTCTCCTGTTTCAAACCGGTTTCGAAACGCCCTTTTTACTTGAACCCGTAGCCGAAACGCCATTTACGTTTGAGGCCGTCCCGTTTGAACCAATTGGTATAAAGCTCCACGCATCTCACTCAACCTCTTCGCGAAAAGTCTCCATCGTTCTAACGCTGGTTTGTGCACCTTCTCTGCTTAAGAATATGTCCTTAAATGATGTTAATGCAATTGATCCAAAGGTGCAGGCGAGCTATTATTTATGTTGTGAAATATTTTGCTTGCCAACGTATTCTTAAAATTAACGCTTTCACACAAGATTCAACGAAATATATTTGTACTTGAAACTCTTAACATGTCTCTTTCGAGATGGTCCCCAAAATGTGTAACTATGAAACGGACTATGTACTACACTACGCTAACACGTTACCGCGAACACGATGTTGATGATTTTTCAAATTTTACTTCGAAATGGTATTAGAAGATAACAAATTTTACCGCTTAGGTTAGTGGCCCAGATGAGCACTTTCAAAGACACTAAAAATATTGATGGCAGTCTTTTGATTCTTTGAGACAAACAGCGAAAGCCAACAATCTCTTGTTCGCGCTAACAGTGTCGCACTCTGTACAATACTGAAGTCTTAGAATAATGCAGGCAAGCACTTTGACTAAGCAAATATTAGCGTTACCTTAGGTTTTATATTGCAACGCTATTTTGAGGTTACCCAAAGCGCTTGCGTACGTTATTCTAAAACTTCCTTATAGTGAACGGGATATTTCGAAGAGTGATAAATCTGACTGCACAGGCATATGATTGCGAATTCATTTTTTTACGACTTCAAACACAGAACCCTCGCGCACACAGAAAAAAATCCTAAACCACAAAATGCTATCGCCTCGGTTGAGAAAGTCGAGCAGGAAAATCGCGCCATCAGAAAAGCGACACTTAAATTTTGATAGTTGGCGGCTGTCCCCTGGCCCGCACGGCACCACCATTTGCAAGCGGCTGCAGGAATATCATTGTCAAGGCCTCATCCCGTTTGATCAGATCGATGATGCTGTAAATGTTCGGGTGAGCCCTCCCTGACACAGCGTTTATCTTGCGGTGCCATGTCTCCAAGGTTGTTTCGGGAAAGGGAGAAGTGGTGTCAGCAAGGAGGACAGACTTTGGACAACTGAAACTAATCAACTCTTAACAAACAATACAAACGAACCGACCCAATTGATAACGAACGATGGCCGAAGCGGGAAGGTTCTTTCGGGAAAGGGCGAAATGAGGAAGGATGAAACGAGAAGGTCATTTTGAGCCGGGTCAAAACGGGAAGGTTGAATCGGGAATGGGCCGAAACGGCAACCACCCGTACTAACCTACGAACGACCTATTGGTTTGTACGCTTAGTTATAGACCTATTTCTGTGAGCAGCTGTGGAATCCATGCACAATGTCGGACTAAAACCGCAACGCCACAGCACACTTTATGCGTTTGGTTGGATGAAAAAAAACACGCACACACACACACACACACACAGAAAAGAGATGATGAGCGCAGTGACGTTGCACTTTCGATGCTGTTTGATTGGCTCGTCGGTCCCTATAGCGTTGGGCGCGCTCCGACGTTCGCTCTCTTATGCAATGACTTGCATGTTTCACGATATCCGCTGTTCCGCCATTGTGCAGTGGTTCCGACCATGGTTCCGACCTTCTATACACCATTTCAATTTCCAATATTTACAAGTCCTCAGCCCACCACCTCGCGCATGTTCGTCGCTTCGCAATGCGAGCAAATTACGCTCCATACGCACGAGCACTGCAAATGGAACCGGCCAGGAGCCCTTTTTTGGACAGGTCTCAAGGACTGTGTGTGAATCGTTTTTCAGGAGAACGAGCACTCGCGCTAGAAATGCACGTTTTAAAGCCAGGAGCGCGTGTTAACTCTTGATTGTAGCTTTGACTGCAGTCTCAGCTTAAAGGCCTGTTCACACTATGCAGCGGAGCGCTACAAGCATAGCGCTGACCTCGCGCTAAGCGCGTGTTGATGGAAGCATTCACCAGCTTTGTATCGCACCGTCCAAACTGTTGCTCATGGCAGACAATAAGTAGCTGACGGCGCGTGAGAAGCGCTACATCATCGCTTCGCTGTATGTGAGAACCGGCCTTAAGGGTAAACAGAGTATAATAATCTGCATGCGACTTTATCGAGAGGGGTCTATTAATAGAGAGTTTTAGTAGATCGTGTTTTCAGGCCACGCTACTCGTAGCGGGAGCTCGCGCTGCCACTTCGATGCATGCTCTGAAGCGCGCGCTCGTAGCGGTAGCGGGCCTTTAAAAACGATCTACTAAAACTCCCTATTGCCATCATTTTCGATGTTGATGGAACGTAGAACCGTGGCGAATAACTCCGTAGACGGACAGACCTCAGTAAGTACGACAGGAGACGCAATGGGGGCCGCAAAAATTAGTCCTTATTACTTTTATGTTTTCTGGAGTCGACCTGGTGGCATTTATTGCTGTCATTTTGTCTGCCAACGGGTCGACTTCTCCATTGCTGGCTCGTCTTAAGTCCGAACAAAAACTGGCATGTATAAAATTCAAGTACCAGCCGATGCTCTGTATGCGCTCCCGACTACTCTATCGTAATAGACCCCTTTCGAAATAATGCCTTCTGTTGGTAGCTGTGGAATCCCTGCACAATGGCGGACTAAAGCCGCAACGTCACGGCACACTTTATGCGTTTGGTTGAAGTAGAAGAAAAAACAGACCCACAGAAAAAGGCGAAGAGCGCAGTGACGTTGCACTTTCGACGCTGTTTGATTGGCTCGTCGACTCCTAGCACTGACTGCGCTCCGACGTTCGATATCTTATGGAATGACTTGCACGTGTCACGTTGTGTGTTGTTCCGCCATTGTGCAGGGGTTCCGACCTTCTAATAATCGGCACGGGAATTTCGAAAGGGGTCTATTAATCACAACGCAAAAAAAGAAGAGCGATTTGTATAGCTTGTTTTTGCGTACAGACACATAGAGCGAAAGTTCACAAACGTGGCGTTCGGCGAGATTTCTAGCGGTAGGTATATGTCACGTGAAACCGTCCTACGTACTTGCGAGAGCAAAAGTTTGGATAACACCGGAGCACCGACCCAATAGCTGACCGGCGTTTGGCAGCAGCCGCGAATGCGGGGTTTTTCGGTGACTCGTGTTTTGTAGACCGCATTGTTTGTATGACGAATGAGAAGACTGACCGCGGCTTTAAATGTTTTGTCCTTGGACAAGCTGATATACACTCAGAGGGGTGTAAATTTTTTTTAGCATGTACAACATTCTCGAAGCTGATGGCCGAAGCCTGTGTCTTGTCTTAGCTCTTGATTTCAACGTGTTCAGATGAAGTCAAGTGCTAGCGCCAGTAGCTTTAACAGCGATGTGTACCATGTACAGAACGGAGTGCATACGAGTTATGAGCACTTTGCTGTTTTGTGAGGGGACACAGAAATGTTTTTTCTCTTTCCTTTTTTATGTTGGGGGCAAGACATTGGCAATGTTTCAGTAAAGCGGGAACCGTGTTTTTCTGCCCGGTTAACTAAACTTTGCATCGCAGACAGCTCAAAATCCGTGAGAATGTGACGCTGGTGGGTTGTGATAGAACGCGAACGATTGAGAACATAGCGTTGCCCTGATCAGAAGATAATTGAGAAAGACGATATCCTTTATGAGCCGTCGTCTATTTAAGCCTAATATCGTTAAAAGGAGCAATAACAATGTAAGAGCATGTGTCATATACTTACGTCAAAAAAAAAAAAAGCTTAGCAAGAAGGAGGTTCTGTTTTCTTTCTTGCTGACAAGTTTTTTTCTGTCACTAAAAGAGATACTACAGCCGCCCACAGTGTCATTTCTTGTTTTTGACAATATTAGGCTTAGCTGGACGTCGTCTCACAAAGAAATTTTGTCTTTCTTAATTATCTTTTGATCCCGGTGACGTCATATTCTCAAACGTTCGCGTTCTACCCCAACCGTTAGCGTCACATTCTTAGTTTATTTACCCGGGCCCAAAAACACGGTTCTCGTTTCTCGAAACTCCCTGTACATCTAAAAGCACTTGAAGCAACGTACAATGAGAGGTTTTATACGTCAAGTAAAATATTAAGTACACCGGGCTCGATGTACTTGAAGTAAAGTACTATAAATACAATGTACTTTCTGTGTCAGTCAGCGAGGCATCCGGTTCAGCGGGTAGGAAGCCAGTCACTTCGTCTTTATTGTCGTCTCACACTCAGTGTGGCGGTGGCGCTATACTTCCTTTCACCTTATGTTGTACCGCAGCGAAGGCTAGAACCGCGAGCTCATAGCGTTTGCAGCTGCTCTTAAGTCACGAGAGCTTGTGCCGCCGAAATGTGCCCCAGAGCAAGGAGCTCGCGCTTGTGGCCTTTCCTGCGGTACATCATAAGGTGAAACAGAATATAGCATCATGACTGTAAAGGCCGGTTCAGACACTTGCGGTTGAGTGCGTTTGACTGCGTTGCGGCGAGAACCGAAAGCCAGTCACCGGCACATCTGTGCTTCGTATGAAGCGTGGAACCCAATTTAAGGAATCTCTTGGCACGCGCTATGAGCCGGAGGAATGTCCTGGTTTCTCGCTGCCGCAACGCAGTCAAACGCAGTCAAACGCAGCTGTCTGAACCAGGCTTTACATCTCCCTTTCTTTGGACTATGGAAAACCAACAAGAAATACAGAAAGTATGAAATACATACGAAAATAAACAAAGTACACAAAACACGAAATATGAAAAAGAATAACTCAAAAGCCCGTTAAGCTTGCTGCTGGAAGTTCTGATCGTAGCTTAGCCTTTGGGGTCGCCGCACAGTTCGGGTTGATGTCCGAGCTGCACATGGACCAAGTTCACTAGCCCGATCATCCTCTGTTCTCGCTGCGGAGTTGACTGCCAGCTGGGGAGCTGGTCGGAGTTCTCGTTGAAGTAGCGACTGTGGTTGTGATGGCTGGATCATCATGCTGCACTGTTGGGGTCAATGCAGCCGGTGCAGCTTGAATGCTGATCCGGGGACAGGCCGGGGAATCCTCCAGGTGCTCCTCAAAGTAATCGGAACTCATCAGGTCTTCATTCGTCGGTAGCAGGTGTTCTCTGTTGCGTCGATATTCCCGGCCATTCTGCGTTACAACCAGCGAAGAACGAGGCGCCACGTTCCTTAACACTTGGCCCTTTGTGACCCACTGTCCTTTGTCCCTCAGACGTACCACGTCACCTTCCTGTAGTGGCCTCAAAAGATATCCTTTGGTGTTATCCTGTGCGCGTTTTCTGGCTGGTTTTGGAACTGCTGGCGCGAAGTCAGGAAGACGGGACCTAATGCGGCGTCCCATTAGAAGCTCGCTGGGGCACCGGCCATCGTCCAGGGGTGTAGACCTGTAACCAAGCAATCCCAGCCAGAAGTCTTCATTAGCTTCAGCAGTTTTCCGCAGTATTCGTTTTACCACTTGCACACCCTTTTCTGCAAGTCCGTTGGAACGTGGAAAATGCGGACTGGACGTGGTGTGCTTAAAATCATACTTCAATGCGAAACTCTAAAACTGACGTGACGAAAACTGTGGACCGTTGTCGCTGCACACCTCTAGAGGTATTCGTGTCTAGCAAACATGCTGCTTAATGACAAAATAACAGTTTCTGATGTTGCCTCTCTGAGCCTTTCTACCTCTGGGAAGTTGGAAAAGGCATCATAGGCAACTAGGTACGTGTTCCCCGCCTGCTCAAAGAGGTCTACACCAACGCACGTCCATGGTAAGCCTGGAACCTCACGCATCACTAGTGGCTCGTTCGGTTGCTTGTACGCAAACTGTTGACAGATTGAGCACCGGTGAATCATTCTCGTGATATCTTCGTTAATGCCGGGCCAGAAAAGTAGCTGTCTTGCTCGTGCTTTACACTTATTGATACCAAGATGGCCATCGTGTATCCTCTCAAGTATTCGCTGGCGCATGGTCTCTGGGATGACCACCTTTACGCCCTTAAACAAAACTCCAGATACTTCTGTTAATTCCCCGGTGAAAGGTTTGTACTGTCCATGAATAGGGAGGTTTGCTCGGAGACAGTTAATTACGTCCGTAAGGACAGTGTCCCGAGCAGTTTCACGCACGAGCTGAATCTTAGTTGCTTCGCTTACTAGGCTGTGCTGAATCTCCAATGCATGCACCTCAACATCGGTTAGTTCTGTGACGCTTGGCTGCCCAGAGGGAAGTGCTCTCGAAAGGACGTCTGGAACCACCAACTCTCTGCGAGGGACGTACGTCAGCTGGAACTCATACTTCATGAGCCTCGAGAAGAAACGCTGCAAGCGCGGTGGCATATCTCCTACACTTTTATGTGCAATCGCATGCAGAGGTTTATGGTCAGTTTCCGCTATAATTCGCCGTCCGTACAAAGTGGTGAAATTTTTCAAGACCATAAGTGATTCCAAGAGCCTATTTTTCAATTTGCGAATAACGTGTTTCCGCACTAGACAAGACTCTGGAAGCGTAGGCCACTGGTTTCCATCCCTCAACATGTCGTTGTAAGAGCGCCGCGCCTATCCCATATTTTGAAGCATCCGAAGATACTTTCGTGGGTTTTGCCGGATCAAAGAGTGCGAGCACTGGGGTTGTAGATATGAGATTTCTCAAACGTTCCCATTCTATTTGGTGTGCGTCAGACCACTCGAACACTGAGCTGTCCTTAATAACTCTGCGCATTAACGTTGTCCTCGAGGACAAGTTAGGCAACAATTTACCAAAGTAGTTTATAAGCCCCAATAATCGTTGTACTTCTTTCTTGCTTACTGGTTGTGGAAAATTGTGAATGCTCTTAACGAGAGCTGGGCTTGGGGAGATGCCATTTTCATTAATAACGTCCCCCAAGAACTCAATTTCCTTGCGGGCCAGTTTGCACTTGCTCATGTTGAACGTGAGACCCTCTTGACTGGCTCTGTGCAGTACAGCGCGTAATCTGTCATTGTGCTCGGCCTGTGTTCTACCCCACACCAGAATGTCATCGATGTATACTCGAACTCCGGGTAAACCCTCAAGCATTTGAGACATGGTCTTCTGAAATACTTTCGGTGCAGAAGCTATTCCAAACGGTAGCCGGAGGTACTGGTATCTTCCGAATGGAGTAGCAAATGTGCAGATTCTCGTGGTCTCATCATCTAACGGTATTTGGTGAAACCCGGAATTTGCATCAAGGGTTGAAAACCATCGTGCATCAGAGAGCTCTGCCTCAATGTCTTCCCTTTTGGGAAGTTGGTAATGCTCTCGCATCACCCACTCGTTTATGTTCCGGGGATCCAGACATACCCTGAGCTGTCCGTCTTTTTTTAGCGCAATAACCAAAGGACTCGCCCAGTCAGTTGGCTCATCCACTTTCCGGATAACGTTGGCGGCGGTTAAGCGCTGCAGCTCCCTTTCCAGTGGCTGCCGCAAAGCTTGAGGGACTCGCCGGGCTGCTTGCACCGTTGGCCTGGCTCCTTCCTTTAGCACCATGTGGTATGCCTGTTGCACACAACCCAACCCCTGGAACACCTCGGGGAATTCGGAGGTCACTGCGCTCAAGTTATCGCAGGCAACTGCCGAAACACGATTCACGAGTCCAAGGAGTTCACTGGCCTGGAGACCGAGAATGGGAGCCCGCGACTTTTTTACAATGAAGAACTCGGTGAGTTCTTTTGTGTTGTTGCAATCCACAGTCAAGGATGCTTTTCCTGTGTGTGCAATTATGCCGCCACTGTAACTGCGCAAAATTGCCGTGCTCCTTCGCAAATCCGCACTCCTGCCTGCTCGTTTCCACCACGACAGTGGCAACAAGTTTGCTTGGGCTCCAGTATCAATCTTCTGCATGATATCCTTATCAGCTACCTTCGCCGGTACCAGCCACTCTGCTTGATTACTTGCAGAAGTGCGTGCTCCCACCTCCATAATTTCAAAGTCACTCTCGGCATCAGTGGCTTGATCGTCGTTTTCGTTAGTTATCGCGTTCACTCGTTGCTTCGGACAGCAAGACGCGAAATGACCTTGGCGATGGCATCTCCTGCATTCTTTTCCTGTTGCTGGACAGCCTGTTCCTTTGTGAATGAAGTTACACTTCTGACAGCGGTCTCGTCTAGGTGGTGCTTCCACTGGCACCGTCGAACGTCTTTTAGTTGTCTGGTGAATACTGAGAACGGACTCTTCTGGCTTGTCCCAAACTTTGTTTTGTTTTTCCACTATTTCGTTCGCTTTACACATGTCCACTGCTCTGGTAAGCGATAAGTCCTGCTCTCGCAACAGCCTTTGACGTAGTTTCTTGTTCGATATACCATACACTATTTGATCTCTGATCATTGAGTCTGCCAAACTACCAGATTCGCAGGTCTTAGCCTTCAGCAAAAGGTCTCTGTAGAATTGCTCAAACAGCTCACCTTCTGCCTGCTCTCGCATCCTGAATACGTAACGCTGGTACGTTTCATTCTTCATGGGAGAACAGTAGTTATGAAACTTTTCTACCACGGCCTCGTAGGTTTGCTCCCCCTCGACGTTGAAGGTGTCGTAGACTTCCACGGTCTACTCTCCGGCAACATGCAGCAACAACGCGATCTTCTGTCCCTCCTTCCTTTTGGCGGGTGGCTCCGTAGCTGTCATGAAGATTTCGAACCGTTGCTTGAAACGCCTCCAGTTCTCAGCAACGTTGCCAGAAAACTGGAGCGGCTCTGGCGGTTTCAGTCCTTCCATGGCTGAGGCTACCGCAGGGCTTGTGATGACGTTCGAACCACTTCTGACACCATGTATCCGTCAGCGAGGCATCCGGTTCAGCGGGTAGGAAGCCAGTCACTTCGTCTTTATTGTCGTCTCACACTCAGTGTGGCGGTGGTGCTAGCATCATGACTGTTACACTTTCAATGTAAGGTACAAGTACTTTTTTACACACTTTTTCATGATGCCCTCTCACACCCATAAATAGTGTTTTTGAAGCTGGTATGCATTACCCCAGGGGTAATTGAGTGTGCATCAGATATTTTCGAGAATGGTGGTGAATACTGGATAAAGTCGACTGGCCACAGAGTACTAGTTATTTTCGGAAAGAGCGGCGCGCCAAATTCAGAAGTTCCTCTGGTGCCGCTTGCACTCCATGGTTTGAACTAGGAGAGAGCATGACGTCAACCCCGTAGCTTCCGTAAGCAATCCATTCGTGGATGAGTGCCCTCTGTCCTAATATTTTGAACCTCCTTGCCTGCGCTGATCGAGCGAGAAGTAGCGAGAGTTTAAAAGGTGATCGAGCGAGAAGCAGCGAGAGTTTAAAAGGCTGAAGGAAAGTCGCCCCCAGCACTAAGGGAGCGATGCGTCGTCTTCTCGCATTTTATGTAAATGAGTGAATGAATGTTCATTTATTTCCGGAATACCCCGAAATGAAGACAGGGACTAGAGGTGTAAAGCCTGACAAGGTCTCTGTCTCCATTGCAGCGCTTTCTAGCAGCACTCAGCTTACAGAGATCACGTAGCTTAGTGATAAACAAAATATTCATTTTTAGAATATACCATAAAAAAAAAAAAAACAAGTTATGTACAGGTTCGGAGAATAAGGGAATACCACTGCCCTCCATGAGTGTCCCGAGCTCCCTTTTAAATTTACTAAAAGTGTTATTAAAATCTACGAGGTCTTTATTGTTATTCAGAGTTTTACTGACTTGTTATTCTATTGTTTGCGGTCCATAACTTGTACGGGTCTGAGGGGGTCACTTATGAGCGTGTCGAAGAGGGTATGCATGCGTTACGTCACATACATCCGTCACATATAGTGTTTGCCCGTGAATCAGTTGTAATAACTTAGTCATAAATCTGATTGACCTTGAGTATGCCATATTTTTTTTAAGTGGTGCGGTGTACAGGTTTTGTAATTTACCCTTATAATTTTCAAGAAGGCGACACATTTTTTTCTGCAGTGTGAGCAGAGAGTTATAGTTTGTGGTCGATGTCGTACGCTTCACTAGGACAAAATAACAGAGCCTAGAATAAAATAGGGAATAATATAAGTTTTTATTTGTCCATGTTGGTACAAGGTTCCGTATTTTATATAGACATCCAACCGACCTTGAAAGGTCGGAACTTAATTTATTCACATCTGTGTTCTAATAGAGCTCTTGATTATACCGAACTCCCAAAATGTTCTGTTCTTGAAGTTGTTCTAAAATTTCATCTTTAAAATGTATAACTATGTTGGTACTGACGCGTTTGTTTTTAGGCAAAATAGTATATACTTCGTTTTTTTTTGGTATTTAATTTTAGCTTGTTTGCTTAAAGCTAGGTCGGCAAGATAGATATTTGTCATGAGTTCTAATTGGGCTTTGGAAGAAGCTGCGAAAAAATACGTTGTTGTCATCCACGTACATAATAAGCTCCGGAGAATCCCGGGATTGTTGTAATATAATTTATTAGAGAAACAAAAGGGGGCCTAAGATCAAACCTTGTGGGACCCGACATTTTATTTCCATAGTACTTGAGACCATGTTGTTCATATTAGCAAATTGAAATTGGTTTTTAAGATAATGTTTTTATGAGAGCCAAAGCTATTCAACGTATTTCTTATGTATGAAGTTTTCTTAACAGTATGTCGTGTTGTATAGTGTCAAATGCTTTATTTAGGTTTGAAACAATTCCTAGTGTATATAGTTTATGCTCAGTATTGTATATTATCTTGTCTATTGCCTCTACGAATGCATGCTTCGTAGATTTATCTTTCTGAAATCCATATTGTGATTTGTTAATCATATCACACTTAGATATAAATTGTCTATTCTGCTTTGTATAACGCCCTCAAATACTTTAGAGAATATAGCTAAGACCGAAATTGGTCTAAAAATTTAGAAGTATTTTCCGGCCCCTTTGTAGACAGGTGTAGCTTTGGCAATATTAAGTTGCTCAGGAAATACCCGTTTCTGACATGCAGTTTATATGGTGTGATAGGACGTTGCCAGTATCTTGAGAAACGTATTTAATTGGAACTGGTTTCAGATCATCAATGCCAGTGGCTACATTAATTTTTTAATAGTACTTCTATTTTCTGCGGGGTGACTGGTGATAACATTATCGAGTTTACTAAGGAAGTCATGCTAGGCTTGACGTAATATTCTCCTGTAGCTTCAGTACACTCGCCAACTTTTACGAAATGCTCGTTCATTGCGTTAGGCAAGTCCAACCCGCTTACACGCTTGCCGTCGACAATCACACTTTACATTTCTGTGGCGCGATTGTTATTGTTTATGGGGGTATTTGTCGCTTCCCATATTTTTCTGGGCTCATTCCGGACAGGAAAAATAGGCGTTGATAATAATCGTGTTTTGTATTTTTCAAATCAGATGTTAGTTTATTTATGTACTTTTTGTATGCTGCTAAAAGATCTTGGTCTCTGCTTTGAATCAAATCATGGCATTTTTTTCTTTTTTGTCTTTAATCCGTGCGTATAACTCATTGGTCATCCAAGGTTTGCGCAATCTACCTTTTCGTTTGTTCATCAGTTTAAATGGGAAGGCAATGTCAACAAATTCACTGTTCCAATCGATGGCAGTGATTAAGGTCACGCAACTCGCTCAAAGTGTCTTCGTCTATTTTCTTGTAACGGTAACCGCTGCTTTGAGTTTGCTTTTTTTTAAAGGAATGGTGTAAACACCCTGTGTGAAAATGCCAGAAGAAAACTCGTGAGTGGTTAAATTAGTTATACTTACGTCAGGACAAGTCGCGATATCTCAGGTCACCCTGGTGGGCAGTGTCACCGATGAATACATCTATAAGTACACGAGGCATTTTGTAATTCATGTGGTAGTGTAATCTGCGGTATCTGAGGTCATCTTGGTGGGCAGCATCACCGTATTAATACATCTATAAGTACACGACACATTTTGTAATTCATGTGGTAGTGTGAGAGTAGAATTCCCAGTATTTCCACAGAATTGACAAAGCATCGTTTTATGATATAAACATAACAAGACCATATTTGGGGAAAGTAAGCTGAAGTTGGGAGTTTTATTTTCCTCGGAAAATAGTAGAAGAAAATTCTTTAAGTAAAATATACCAGTATATGCTTAAAGAATGTAGTTTAAGTAAATAACACGTTTCTAAACCGACTTAAAGTAGTACTTAAAGTACTTCCCAACAGTGGACGTTGGAACGCTGCTGACCGGGGTCTACTCAAGTAGATCGGAGTTACTCCATCAGACCATATAACTTGACACCACGCATAACAGAATAAAGGTAGACGCGGGAAGGTTTTTGAACACCAAATGTACGCGATCTTTGCTCTGGGTCCGTATTGTCAAAATGAGAGCTCTCACCTTGACAAATCGGCTGCTGATCGGACGTGGTCACATCTTCCCGCTGGGTGCGTGTGATCGACCAGTGAAAAATGATTTTACCCGTCCGAAAGTCCTCGGTCGGGCGCTATCTTGGTGAGAACGTCTCATCCACACAGATGTGGCAAGAAAATTCTCGAGGCCTATGTTGCACCTGTCTCGATCTTTTCTTTTATCCACCGGCCAATTTCAGCGTCTGTACGGCAGCAAAACGACCTGAGATTTGCGAAAAAAACAAAAAAAACCAAAACAAACGGGTTCTTGATCGCTATACGAACATCAAATAGCAGCCGACAACAGTTTCAGCCTTGAGACTGACCTCATTTCTTCGGGGCACCCAGTTTATAACTGTAATATTCGTGGTTTATTGACGTTCCATAGTACATGCGATGTCGACGCCTACCCGGGCCACACCCGTGTCTCGTGATCGTTGTCGTCGTCTCTTTCCGACCTTCCCTGCTTGGTGGCAGCCCCTAAGGGTACTTACTATATTACAATAACCACGGTTCATA
Organism: Ixodes persulcatus; assembly: GCA_013358835.2. NCBI lineage: Eukaryota > Metazoa > Arthropoda > Arachnida > Ixodida > Ixodidae > Ixodes > Ixodes persulcatus. The sequence goes on from JABSTQ010009507.1 coordinate 510,922, forward strand.
ACTGACGCCCCTATTTGTTTTTCTCTGTTTGTTAGCAGAGGACATACGGTGTGTTCTCTCTAGTTTCGTCTGCGAGAGCAGACAAGACATTTGCTCGCGTTAGCGGATGAACCTTCGGTGAACGATACCGTAGCTCGCTCCGTGAGAGGCAATTTAGATCTCCCTCTTTCTCCCCTTGACCAAAATCAAACCCCAAGAGCGAGATCGAGTAAATATTGGAACACGTACCAGCATGGGACAACCGTCGAACCCGTTTGAATCAACAGGCAAGCTGCGGGACGCCTTCTTCTTTCGAAAAGAAAAAAAAAGAAAGAAAAAGAAACACAAAAAGAAACATAAATAACGGTGGTTTCGCACCGTAATTGATTCGTTGCTGCTGGCCCGTCCATTCCGATCTGTCTTCATTGAGCCGCGGCCATGATTGAGCATGAGTTATATACTCAATCGTTCTTAATTGACAGGCCTTCGTATTGCTGGGCTTATTTTTTTTTCGTACTTTGTTGTGCTTACGTGTTTACGTGAGGATCATCGAAGAGGACACCAGGGCAGCGGGCAACCGATCGGTGCTAATCAAGAACTGCTGTCTTTTGCATTAGGCCGTGCGTGAGCTGAACAGCGTACACTGTGCGACACTGTTAGCGCGAACGCTACATCGGCGACTTGTTTTTCAGTTTTATTTGAAAAGGCCATTGTCAGGCGCACTATTTTACAGCGTAGGCACTAAGGGACCGCTTTCCACTACTAGTTTTAATGACATCCCTTAGATTTTGAAAAAAAAAAACAATCTAAACAACCGGCAATCGGTTGTTCGCGCTAATATTGTCACGCTGTGTATCTTGCTCTTTTTCGACTTATATATATATATATTTTTATTTCGTTTTTAAATCCGTGAGAGGTACTGAAATGCGGTGAGTGCAGGGGACATATTATAGGCGGCTGATTTTCACGACAAATCGGAGAATTAACAAAGTCTCCTTATTAACTAATTGACTAATTAAATACTTAACGGATTATTACCCAAGATCAGCGAAACGAAAACGGGAATAATTTGATTATCATCCGGGTTTTTGCGCCGGTAATACTTTGCGCCCGTTGCACGACTCGTGTAACTTTGGTGCACATCCGCGCACTTTTTACGTGCTTCAAGTCTTTCTAAAACCGACCGAATTAGTGGTTTTCGATGACGCTCAGCAGGTTTCTAATTAGAACCATACGTTTTCTCCACACTAATTTAAAAGTTAATTAAGAAAATGTAGTTAATTATCTCACTTATCACGAGGATTAGCCAGCCTATATGGCGTCCCCTTGGCCGTATACAGTTCACCTGCACAAACCTCATTAGTCTACCTTTCATGCATTCATTTAAACAATTATGTTCGAATAGAAAATAGAACACCTTGTATTGCGTAGTATATCATGAAACAAACATTCTTTGAACATGTATGATGTATAGGAGCAATGGCACTGCGGCTACTTTTCCGAAGTCCGCACTAAACGCCTGTCTGCCCCTTGCTTGATCCCGTATGCTCTGGAGCATGTATAGCACGCGAGGGGTGCGTCAACTTTCGGCCTGAACTCGGCTCAGCTCGTGCTGCAGACGAGTATTACGTCAGCGTTCTGCGAGGGCCCGGAACCAATGACGCGCTTCGTGTCCAAGCAATGGCGACCACAACTGTTACTCAACGGACTTTTGAAAAAAAGGGTCTATATGTTGCGCCCAGTCTGTGCTAAGCACTAAAATGGCGGCAGTCACGAGGAAGCCAGGGAACGCACTATACATACGGATGATCAAAGTGCAGCTCTATAAGGAAGGCATAAGTGCCTCGAAAGTAAAATGAACACCGAAAAAAGACAACTGGAGTACAACGGTTTGCCGAATTCGTAAACAAATTAATCTCGAAGTCGCACGTAAATAAAAAAAAAAAATGATCCCGAAAATTATTAACAATCTTTACACCCAATTATTTTCATGAACCAATTATTCTCGTGGTCCGTAAATATAGTTTTAAATTTCCGGGAGTTTTATATTGCCTCGCGTCAGTGCTTTATATATTTTTTTCTTTCTTAACGGCGAAGCTAATGAAGGTTTTGCAATGCACACAATATAATCAACTCTACACTGTGCATTCGACGGGCTGCTAATATAAGTATGAAATGGAGAGAACGGCCGCTGTGTGTGCGTGTGTGTGTGTGTGGGGGGGGGGGGGGAGGGGTTAACGATGTGTAAACGGAGTAGAATTAAACGCACTAATCCCTTGCCGCGTAGCGCGATGAGCGAACTTGCGCGTATCCTCGCACCGCGCAGATTAAGAACGGATTAGCTACCAACTTAACTAATATCAGACAGCCGGAGAAAGACTGTCCGCGAGCGGATGAAGTTCCGAATGCATTACGCGTCCACGAACACGGAAGCGCCGGCGACAGGCTGAGATGAGATTCAGTCTGTCGTAGGTGAACGATTCTTTGGCGGCCCGTAGCGCCTGATTACTCCCGTTGCGTGGTGGTGTAATCGCGAACACGAAACCGTCGTCGAAATTAATTCGCCGCCTGTGGTAGACTGCTGTTGGAGCCATGTGCGTGACCAGTGGCGTCGTTAAAGTCGGCTTTCCGCGATCGGTCCAATGCGGGTCGGTCCCAGACGTCTTTGGGTGTCTAGGATTAATTATACTTTCGTCGACGACAGAAGTAAGAGTAAAGTCCGATGGTCGTATTTGACGGTGTTTGTGTTGTCTGTATGTTAAGCCAGCGGGAAGATAGTTGAACTCAATGGGCGTCTGCTGTAGATGGAATATTAAGCCGACTCTGTACGTACCAATGTTGCTTGGGGTCTCTTACCTGCCCCCATGGAGTAGTGATACGCGTTCGCACGCCAGTACGATGCTCGTCCAGATTGAAACGGGCAGCGGTAGGGATTAAAGCTTTATTTTTCGGTACTTGCATTATGAGGTGCTTCGTCGTAGGGGGAACATACGTTTGCAGTGATCTGATTGCTGCGCCATTTACGCCTGAGCTGCGGCAGAGTGCTTTACCTGATACATCCGGCTACATTTTACCAAAATGTGAGGCATTAATATATAATGATATTATTATTTATTTATTTCTTTATTTATTTCACAATACCGCCAGCCCTATTACGGTCGAAGGCTGGAGTGAACGATGCAGAGGAAATATTTCGCCGTGTGGACGCAACAGGTACGAACTTGCAAAGATTTGCGCCAACGTTGCGCCAAAACTTAATATCACTTTAATAATACTGAATACATAATAGCTCAGGCCTCGCTGCCCGGCCGGACCGTTACGACATGTTTATGAGAGTTTTCAGAACTTTTGATTATCGTCTCAAATAACGTACTATTCGATCGCATCTCGTTTGAACGACTGACAGTACTCGGAAGTTGCGCCGTAATTGTCATGTTCGTCGTCCGTTCTGCTAAAGGTTTAGTAAGTCTCGTTGAGTGCGCTTGTTCTCGCGCATTGGTGTACTGCAGAGAAGCAAAACCCGCAAGATAGGCATCGCTATTTTTTGTGTCTTGCTTCGCCGCAGCGCAACCGCGTGCTTAGGGGAAAGCGCTCCTCCAGAGCGAGACGCCAAACAATTCCTTGACACAACTTCGGATATCCTCGCGGTAACGTTTTTCCAATTCGACATTTAGCGAGGGTGATTCGGTATTTCAAGGACGTTGGTATGCACTCTTTTGTATGTTTATTTATTTATGCCGACTCATTTGTTTAGCTATTCCTTTTGTGTGCATTTAAGTAAATCAGATCTATATTGGCAGGAGCGTAGGCTGGAAGCTTGGGAAGTACTTTAACGAGTTCGGCGGGATCGCTTTTAAGTTTCCTTCACATGCCGTTTTTGTTATGAAGTTCGACACATAACATGTGATTGACGTTCATTATCAAATGACGGCTTTTTTTATCTGAATTATAAAACTTGCAGTCTTATTACAACCGTTAGAACTTGAAGGAAACATGAATTTGTGTGCTCACAACAATTGCATTATTTTAGTGGGGTTCAGTACCTAAAATAACCATTCACAGCAGTTCGTGCCGTCCTTCATCAGTCACATTCTTGTCATCCTCTCTGGTGCTTCTCCACGCAATTAAACGCTAGTTTTGTGTTTGAGGAAATCGCTCCTGCTGTACAATTGATGCTAATAAAGGGTTGCACGTGAGTGAAAACTGAATGCAGATATTGCATTTTAGTCGGACAGGCCAAGACATTAATCTTACCATAATGTTTGCATTAATGAATGTGCACTCATGCTACCAAATATGTTTTCGCTGCTCCGAACTCGTTTTACCTATTATTAAGCTCTGGTATTGCGCATACAAGGAAAAGCAAGCGCTGTGCGTTCGCGTTAAGCGTGGCTTGTTCCACACTGAGCCTCGACGGAGCCCCTAACTGCGTCTCGAATTGGCGAACGGCGACGAGGAGCCTGCGCAGCACGGCACACGCAACGCTAACTCAAACGTTGCGTTTGGCTCCTACCATACGCATTACTAAACCTCTCCATCTTCCTCGTCTACGAACGCAACTTGCCCACACGAATAAAGTCGTATTCAAAACCCCATAGCCACACTTATTTCCATGAGTAACAATAGTAACTCTATCTGTAGTTTGTCACCTCACTTGCAGATCTCCGCGGCAAGCGGGCCTCGCCACGTCTAACGGTCAGTCGTCACCCTTATCGCGGCTGACGTTTAGCCCAGACATGGCGGCAGCCAGAAAATTACAAATACAGTTTCTCTATGAGCGACGCGGTACCCTTCGACGTGGCGTCGGGGGCTAGTTGCCGTTCCGCGCGATAGATGGCGCTCGTTTATCTAAAGGGTACATAGCTGACGACAGTCGTTCCGGTCGCAAGTGTCGTCTGCTGTACGCGTCTGTTACCTGTCCCCGTTTTTTCTTCCAAGCACAAGCCATCCTCTGCCGTTTGGTTGCGGGAGAGCTTGCGCGTGCGCAAACATCTTCTCATAAAGGGTTAGTTGAATTGATTTTGCGCTTTCGTCGTGCATATATCCTCGATCGTGATACTTCGGTGTCGTCCGTTGAGTCTCCCATTAGCTCTAAAAAAACGGACACCTTCATAACGAAATGTGCAGTATAATTTTCGGCTCGCCTTCAAAATTGGTGATTTCGCTCGCCACAAAAACGCTCCTTCCCAACGTCGTATTACCGTGACATAGTCGTATAGTACCGCATGGTACCGCAATGGAAATGAGATCGCAATAAAAACGGGGAAGGTTTTTGTTGTTTAAATTATTATTTTTACTGCTTGAAACGGCTAGTGCTCAAACCCGTGTAAACTTCCTATCAAACTATTACTTTCACACACACACACACGCAAAAAGAAAGAGTTTTTTTTTTTTGTATTTATATTCCGTTTCAGCTCGAGCTTGGCAGAAGGCCGAAGCTGCGACCTCCACGAGCCAATCGGAACGACGGAGAAAATCACGTGGCAGATCTCCACAGGAGTAGCGCGTTCCAATGGTATGCTGTCACGTGACTCGCTCTGACCCTCTGATTGGTTCGCCAGTGCCGTAGCTATGAACACTTGCGAAACGCCTCGTTTCTGTTGAAACGTCGTTTTATATATATTTATATATATGTTTTTATTTATTTTCCTTCTAATCTAGAAAGAGAAGAAGAAAAAAAAATAAAGAAAAGCGAAGTTTATTTGCTTGTGAAATGAACTTGGTTTAGCGGCAAGATCAAGGAGCGCTTTCAAGCGAGGCTCGTTGCATCAGCTCGAAATTGCGTTTTCGTTTATTTTGAAACGTCAAGTCCAGTCTGTAAAGATTTCGCTGCGAGAGGCTGAACTTTTCTTAGGGAACTCGCCGACGTCAGCGCCGTCTTGCCGTTTTTGTGCAAACCACTTTAGGCAACCGAAGTTTGAACAGAACGAATGCTCGCCGCGCCGCCTGATTGAAACTGTCAACCTTCCAAGTTCTGAAGCTCGGCACTCTGGCAAGCAATGTGTCCAAGAACGGTTTGGGGCCGTGCAGCCATACTGGGATGAGGCGAGCTTTCTTCGAATCTGAGGTACACAGGTCGAACCGATAGGTTCGAAAGGTTTCGAAGAGTTTCGCACATTCGACTTTGTTGCATTGGAAAATTCGACGATTTTCAAACTTTTGATTTTTTGCGCCAAGCAAATCAAACATTTCTAAAGTTTTGAATTTTTGTAGCGCTAAGAGGTTCGACGGCTGTCGAACATCCGAACCCACGAAGTTCAAAAGTTGGAAAAATTTCGAACTTCTGAACAAAGGTCCAACGAAGTTCGTACCAAATTTACCCCCAACATTTAAGGTAGGATATTTAAATATCACAACAGTATGCATGCGTGGAGTGGACAGGATACTGCTCTAAAGCTTCTATAAAACCTGAAATCGCAAGGTGCGATTTTGCTTGCGGTTTCGCAGTTGTGGTGCCGCTCGTGAGGCAAAGAAAAGCATGGTGGAGGCTGCAAGAATCAGTGATAGAATAAAAACACTTGGGGACAAGGACAGACAGCACAGTTCCTTCCACTTTCAGCAACTGCGGTGCCCAACGCCGCAATTGCAAAATCGCAAGCCAGATCGCATCATGTTAATCGGACTTTAGCCGATCCTGAGTGGATCCACGGATAATTTGTTATGAGGTTACCTCGGCACATCATCGGCCTCGTACCCAATATTTTTCCTCAGGCTTTCGCAGAGAGCCTCTCCCGTGTAGAACTTTGTAGGTTTGCTCCGATGTAACGTGCGGCCCAACAAATCCCTGGGGCGGTTTGCTGAAGAAGGCAGGTATCTCTCATGCGGCTAACACCTCCACAATAAGAACTCTTTGGTACCATGCGGGTTCATCGGGACAGTGTACATATAAAAGAACTCCACGTCAACCATTTTCTGCTACGTTGTCAACGCTATACTTCGTCTCACGGTCTTAGCATGGACTAACTGCGAAGGCTGTGCAAGCCTTCGCAGTTAGCGAAGGACTTGCACTGACTGAAGCACTGACTGGAGCAAAACGAACGAGCGGCTAGCTTTGACTGCCCTGACTGGAGCACTCGCCTGCACGAGCGCTCGCGCGGACGCCGCGGCTTCATCCAAAGCAACTAGCTCGCGCTTTTAGCACGCGCAGCAAACAGTAGTCCAGACTAGGGTGCCTTCATGTGCGCTTCGCTTGGGGTGATGACATCTGGCCATTTTGTTTCGAACGCTTATTTTTATTGTTTGTTCTGAAGCGCGTGAAAAGGAGTGTCCCTGCACGCGCTCGTGGCCCTGTGAGCGCGTGCTGTCGGCATCGGGTACTACAAACGATGGCATCACCCTAAACAGAAGGGCATTGAGGCAGAGCCGTATATGTAGAGAGTTTGGCCATTCGTTGGGAAGTATAGGAGACAAATGAGGAGGTGCCATTGGCCGAAAGTGGGCTGGGCGTGTTCCAGGGCGTCTTCGGAAATTCGAATGTGACCAACCAGAAGCCGGGAATAATACCCTGGCGGTGGTCGCGAGAAACAAACCTGATAACTGCATTGGAGTAACTCTCGATGACTGAAAATATGGTACACGTGATGTTTCAATCGCGCTCATTCAAAATGATGGTGGAAGAGTGCGACTAGCGGAACGATCGACATAATCCGTACGCCAAGCGCCGAGGGCCGGGAATCTGCCGTTCGAGCGGTCACACTCTGTCCGAGCAAAACAGAGTTGAGCGGCGCATTCGTTTCTTACATCTTTCTGCATGATCATGATGAAAACAACACGTGTACGTTATTTTCAACCACAAAGAGTTACTACACATCACTCTTACGCGCTTATCAAAACCATTTACGAACATAGACCTTTGATCGCTTTGATCAGAACTATTTCTCGCTACCACCGCTAGGGGATTCTTTTCGGCTTCTGGTTGGTCAAGAGAGCATGCCAAGCCCTCCTTCCGAGTCTGCCGCACGCCCTGGCTCTGCCGCACCTCCCATTGACCAAACTCTCTACATATACGGCTCTGCATTGAGGCACACTAGTCCAGACGAAGTATAGGGAGTATTCACTGGCGGCCATAGCTGTGTCGCTGTGTGCACGAATGCTGAGCGCGTGCTGATGGCGAGCTTCCACAGTTCTTTTGCAACGTGCATTCCGCACTATCAAGAGTGCCGGTCTTAACAGCCTATATATGTGAGCTCGTTCTGAGCATGCGCTCTAAACAGCGCTGCAAGACCACATGGGGGTGGCCGAGTGGGCCAGCGCACACCAGCTCGGAGCACGTGGAGCGAAAGCTCGCGCTGCAGAACCCAGGATCCTGGGTTCAATCCCCACCCCTGCGTGAGCGATCGAAAGCGTCGCGATGGTCGGCCTTTCACGATTGGCCGAATGCTGACTATGACGTCAGCAAAGGAGTTCTCATGGGCGGAAATAAGAGGAACGTGAGCACTTTATTTTTGACGGTGTTGACAGCTTTGGTTCAAGAGCGCAAAGATTTCAAGCTTCCGCCATGCTAATTACAAACACCATCGAACTTCTTGTTCGCAAGGTAATGACGTCACGAAAGGTAACCATACGAGGGCGCCACCCTGATCTCGCCTCTAATACCGGCGTGCGGTCGTGTATCACTACTGCGTGGTGCACGCTAAAGACCCCAGGCTAGCGGTTGTACTACAGCTGGGAGACTCGTCACCCGTTGAGGCAGACCAAGTTCTAGGCTGTGTAAACACACACACACCCCAATTTTTTTTTTTTTTTTGAGAGATCACTTGATTTTGTCTTGCACTTCATTCGCACGCGCTCTCGTGCGAAGAAGACGCTGAACGAAGCGACGCGCTCGCGCAAGTAGCTTGGAAAGCGTTGGAGCACCGTGGAAGTTGAATCAGCCTTGTCTATTGCACGTGCTGCCCACAGGAGCCACACGCGCTTGGCGGCCTAAAGATTCTTTTATGACGTAACGACTGGTCAAATATTTTTCGTGTTTTCTCGCGTTTAGTTACATCTTCGAGGAAGACGAACATGATATTTAGATTCACTGGATAAAAATACTCTAGAATTCACCTCTAACTCGTTTTTTCTTTTTTCATGATCCTCTTCTGCTTCCTTTTAAGATGCAACCCCCCCGTGCATAAGATTTTTGTTCTTTTTTTGATGGTTTATAACGTTTTTTCTATGCATCCTACAATCATAAAATAAATTTCAAATTAAAAAAAAAACTTTTTTAACGACATTTCAATGCCTCAATATTAAAATATTTTCAGTTGTTAGTTAATTTTTCAGCTTTAAATAGACCACAGTCGACTAAAGCTGAATATTGAAGAAGAAAAAATGATTTCTTGACTTATAACGTTCCATCGTCCACGATATTCTACGTGAACGGTCGGTTGGACATAATAAATTAAAAAAGTAAGCAACTAACTGTACAGTCAATGTATATTTTAAAATAAAAAACTAAACTTTAGACTTGGTATTATTTTATCGTGCTATAAAAACGGAGTCACGTCAACTAATCAAAATTAGGAGACATTAAATTACGAAGCATCCTTCCTTATCACTTTTTTTCAGAACTTCCATATCGACATACAACACGTGAAGAATGTTATTAGACCTCAAACTTTTCCCATTCAGTTACGGCAAATTGCAGTTTCTTAATATAAAATACAGATGGCGACACGTGTTCAAGAACAACTTGATGTGCATTTGGCGTCCTGTGCCACTTAAAACGTCACGTGAACGACAGAAAAAGCGCCAGATGCTATAGGGTGTCAGATGCCTGAATTCCCGCAGTGAGCGAGCCAGATATGTCAGAACTATTGCCACTAAATAAGCTACGCTTCAGAGTAACGACACTTGCCCATATTGTAGCGTAAAATCATGGTTGCCAGTTATGTGAAGCTTTATCTGAAATTACAGTAAACGCTTTTCCGTCCTCCAAAAATGCTTAAACAGTTCGCGACAGAGCAAACCAAAATTACATGCACCTAACACCGAATCTAATGCTGAGGAAGTCGCCCTTTTGAATCATGACGATCGGCAGTTTCGTCTGTTTTGCACAAGCACCAAAATGAAGGCGCCCACTACAACATCGGGGAACAGAGTGCCGATACTCTAAGCGCAGCAAATTTAGTGGCTCTAGTCAGAACAACAAGAGCGAGGTTGCGGGCAACGTTACTGGAGCTTGCTCCAGGAACGTTGGTTGCGGGTGTACCACAGCTGCTTTTGCGCACGTTCTACTGTGCGTCGCTACACATGTCTGGCGCGATCCAAATGAAATGGGCGCCATGAAAGGATGGATGGATAATGCGTTTATTGGATATCTGCATTCTGGTTGGAGGGCCTCAAGGTAGGCAGGGGGATAAGGGAGGGGGCGGGGATTCCGCCATTTACGACTCCGCCACATATGCAAAAACATTTGAATGTTTTATCAATTGCAAAAATTATTTTCGCAATTAAATAATGCTTTTCGGAACGGTTAGACTATTTTGTTTTAAAAACCACCTGGTGGCTTCTAACTGGCATTGATATTTGTAAGGTATGGGTTTGGCCGACGAGACTCGGCGACCGTTGTCATGCACAGCCGAGCCGCCGAGTTGAGGAGAAAGAAGTAGCTCGAGGTGTTGTTGGTTCTGGCGGTTGGAATGAGCGGCCACGATTTACGGGTGTCTTAGAGCAAGTGTTTAAGAGACGTTGGAACCTGACAAGTGGGGGCTCGTCCGGGATATTAAGATGTCTCATCGACCGCTTTTCGTGCGCCGGACTTTCTTCGTACGATGATGCAGCAAACGGATGGTTCAGCGCTCCATCGGGAGATCGCCGCCCACATTCGCGAGCTCTTGATTGCCGCGCCCATCGACCTTGCAGAGGGGGAGCTCGACCGTGAGCTGCCTCAGCCCTTGCAGCCTTTGTTGCCTCAGCCCTAGTCGCCTCAGCCCTTGCTACCCTCTCCATTGGTAACGCCAGCCGTCACTGCGACCAACGGAGCGCCCGATCTAGATCCCATGCATGCCCTGTGGATCTCCGCCCAGCTTCCCAGGTTCTCTGGCTTTGGAGATCTACAGTCACCAGAAGAATTCATAGAAAAGCTCGAGAGTTACTGCCTAATCCACGTTGTCAAGCCAGAGGATCGTATCAGCCGTGTCGTTCCCGCAGTTCTCGACGGAAGTGCCAAGCTGTGGTTTCGCTTCGCGGGGGAGTTTACGAGCTGGGGCAGCTTCGTCACCGCGTTCCATAGTCAGTTTGCGCCGGTGGACAAGAAGAAGCGACTGAAAGAGGAACTGCGGAAACGAACTCAACACCCCGAGGAAAACCTGAAGCAGTTCATATATGTCATCAGCAGTTACTACGACAGGATCGGCGAGCCTGTGACAGATGCGCAGAAGGTGGAGAGGGTACTCCGACAGATGCACCCGCAGTGTGCATCTGTCGGAGTACAAAACACATGACATTGAAACGTCTCAATGGCTCTGAACCAACGCGCTGGCCCATGAATTCCTATTTGTCGGGTTTAAATATCGGCCGAGGTGCCCGCAATCTAACAGAGGCCAATCTGAGATTTCGGTTGCACGTCAAAAAATCTCCAGTTGGTCAAAATAAACCCGCGATTTTTTATTTTTATTTTTGTTGGGGCTTGTAAGGTGAGTTCTGTTGGTTTGGCTTGTAAACCCCTAAGTTCTGAATACTTGCTTCGCTTTACCTTAGATCAGAGCGCAGCCAACGCGACGGGCTGATGAAGCCACCGAAGCAGCGCCAAGAGCGCGAGGCCATGCAGTTCGTTCTATTTCTGTGCCTGTGCTGTCGGGTTAAACTAGTCACTAAATAAGCTACACTTCATACCCATCTTGGTGCTTAAAATCATGGTTGTCAGTTATCTGAAGCTTTATCTGAAATCACAGGAAACGCTTTTTCGTCCTCCACAAATGTTTAAGCTGTTCGCGACAAAGCAAAGCAATATTACGTGGGCTTCCTAACACCAAAACTAATGCTGCGGAAGTCGCACTTTTCAACCATAACGATCGGCAGTTGCGTCTGCTTTGTACTAACCACCAAGATGGCGGCGCCCACAACAATATCGGGGAAAAGAGTGCCGATACTCTAAGCGTAACTCATTTGGGGGGACCAGGCGAAACCAAGTGCGGTAAAAACAAAAATTGGGTTGTCTGTATTTTTGTAAAGCCTAGAACTTGGTCTGCCTCAACGGGCGACGAGTACTCTCCCAGCTGTAGACGAGAAATTTAGCCAGTGCAGTACAACCGCTACCCTGGGGTCTTTAACGTGCATCACGCAGTAGTGGTACACGACCGCACGCCGGTACGATGCTCATCCAGATCGAAACGGGCAGGGCTGGGGACTGAACCCAGGGCCCTGGGTTCTGCAGCGCGAGCTTAGCTCCACGTGCTCCGAGCTGGTGTGCGCTAGCCCACTCGGCCACCGATCCCCCATCAGTAGACAGTGGGAGAGACTATTGCAGAAAACTTCACTGCGGCGAAGGGGCCGAAACAGTCAAAGCCCCGCTGATAGCAAAGTCATGGCGAGATAGCGTCCTTGGAACACTTGAGAGAAACGCGAAAAACGCGAAAAACATTAGAGAGTATTGCCGTAGTTGGCGTGCATGTGTGAGAAACGAGGAGGCGGGGGAGCAGTGCCTTTGCTGTAGAGTGGGGTTTTGCTTTCGTACATGAGCTCATTTTTTTTTTTTGCACGGAAGGGGCACTAACAGCTGTAAAGATGCAACAACTTGTCACGAAAAACGACAATCTTCCTTTCTCGCTGGCAAGTTCTACTGAAATGGATGCCACAAGTGCGAAGGGTTGAAGCGACGCGCGGGTCGCGTAGTCACTTGACATTATAATCACTGCGCTGGATTGGCTGGGATAGGGTGCCTTCATGTGCGCTTTGCTTGGGGTGATGACATCTAGCCATTTTGTTTCGAACGTTTATTTTTATTTTTTTTGTTCTGAAGCGCGTGAAAGAGCGTGTCCCTGCACTGCGCTCGTGGCGCTGACTGTGCTACGGCGACATTTTGTTTCCTGCGATTTCTTTGTATTTTCCCTGTGAGCGCGTGCTGTCGGCATCGGGTACTACAAACGATGGCATCACCCTAAACAGAAGGACATTGAGGCACTCTAGGCTGGGATAGGCTGGGAGCGCTCGTAGCGTCCACTGCGGTCCATCGCGAGGCGAAATGGGAGTGTAGCGTCGCGACCCCACCAGCCGCTCAAACTTTTATGCCCCAGGCGTGCGCTTCAGACGGAACGAAAAAAGCAAGTGCGTGATATGCTCCGGGAAATGTTCTACCTTATGCGCCCTCCGAGTTTCCTATTACTCGACTTAAATTGGTCGGCTTTTTTTTTTTTTTTGTGGTTAACTTTCTAGTTGGGGTAGCGACGCGGAACAACCACGGCGGTTGTTATGTCGCGACGCCTGGCGACGACGTCAACGTTCTCTTGCGCACGTTTGCGTCACAGCGGTGCCCCCAATCGACACCCTGTTCTAGTTTTACAAGCAGTGTTTTGCTATTTACGAGCAACATCTTCAGTCAGAGGCATGCTAGCTTGTTTGCGATGTCGGTGTTTATATACGCCTCCTGCGCTGAAGCTTTGAACAAACTGTAGCGCCTTCATTTTGGGTAGTACAAGCTCACCTGATTGAGCCTCGCACTACTTATGGCACGTTGGTTGAGCTTTTTTTTAATTTTGTCTGGTGCTGAAGAACGAAGAAACACCTTTGGACGCCAGAAATCGGCCAGACTCAACGCCGCAAGACAATCAAAAGTGCCAAATTCATGACACCACCGCTAGGGTACGCGTCTGTTATTTCTGGGTGGTGACGTCAAAACACCTGTGACGCGACGCTTTAATTTTTCTTTTTCTTTGTCATGTCTACTTTGGAACGCGTGGAACGGCAGTTCTTGGCTCACGCGCTTAGCGTCTTAGCTTTGGCGGCGTTCGAATTTTTGTTGTTTCTTTGTATTTTCATCGTGATCTCGCGCTCGGCACCAGAGCTGGCACGCTTCTGCATGCGTGACAGTTTGAGACGCTAAAGTTTGTACTACCCAAAACAAGGCCTAACAAGTCCCTTTTCGCAGCACCCCCTGGGGAACGCAGGAGGCCCATATAGGGCCGCGCGACGATATTTAGTTGAAATGTTCCTCACCCTACACAAGCTCACTGACTCTATACGGGTTGAAACTGGAGGGAAGGGAGGAGACGAGAGTGGGCGCGGAGACGTCGCCACACCGAGCTCTTGTTGAAATGATCAGTGGGTCGGCGCTAAGCTAGCTGCTGCCTTTGTCTCTACTCGATGTTCGAATGCGTTTGAAGATTGACTAGAGACAAAGCCAGCTGGCTTTGCACCTACCCACTAACCATTCCTTCTATTGGTGGTGAGATGTTTTGGTGGCGCCCTCCTGTGGTTCCCCCTTGTGACGTCATTACCTTGCAAACAACAAGTTCGATGGTGTTTGTTATTAGCATGGTGGAAGCTTGAAATCATTGCGCTCTCAAAGGAACACTGCCAACACCGTCAAAATTAAAGTTCTTTCATTCCTCTTATTTCCGTCGATGATAAATCCTCTTTCCGACGTCATAGTCAGCGTTCGGCCAATCGTGGAAGGCCGACCACAGCGACGCTTTCGGTCGCGCACGGGGCTAATAGGGAGTATTCACTGGCGGCCATTGCTGTGTGCGTGACTCCTGAGCGTGTGCCTTTCGCTCGTTCTGAGCATGCGCGCTCTAAACATCGCCCTCAAATATGGCGTCCAGTGAATAGCCCCTATACTCTTTTCACCTTTAAAGGGGTACTCGGTGATTTTTTGAGCTACCTCAACTAACTATATTTTCTGACTCCCCGACCTTTACCCTTTCCGGTATGCTATTTAGTATCGCGAAATTCATAATCGTTTTTGTGAAATCGGCAAATGAAAATGATGCGAAAAACCAACATTCAAATATACCCGCACTTTTCAGTGCCGTGACGTCAGTGGCGGTCAGGCTTGCCAGTCGAGCAAGCAGTCTAAAAAATATATTATGACAATCATTTGTTCCGTGCTGGAGCGCGGGGACTGGAGCGAGCTTCCAAAGCATTCATTTGACACCATGAAACTGCTTCGAATCAGTTGGGAACAAATACTACAGCCCAAAGAGTGAACCCCTGCCTTCCACTGACGTCACTTTTTCGTTGTTGCCAGTAGAGACTTTCAGTTTGAAAAACACGGTGAGGACCACAATTGCAAATTCAATAACTTTGTGAACAAAAATATTTTGACCTAATATTTGGGATACTACTTTAGCGATGTTGGTTGGCGAGTTTAGCAAAATTTCAAGCAAATCGGGGACCATGAAGAAATCGCCGGAGTACCCCTTTAAAGGGGCGATGCAACAATTTTTGTGCTTTGCGCAAATACTGCTTAGAACGGATCCCTGACGTTAATGACCTATGAAACACGCGTTCGTTTTTCCCCCCACGCAATAGAAGTCCCGGAAAAAAATTAAAGAAAAACGAGCAGCGTTCCCACCCTCAACTCGCAGCCAGAAGAAGCGGCCACGTGATCTGGAGCCGATTATATGCCGCTAATGTTGATCGTATCCACGCGCTGGGGTTGGCAAAGCACAGGACACGCGCTGAGGTCCAGACATTGTTTTAGCTCGGCTATTGTCGTCGTTGCAGCGATTGGACACGGGTCACTATCCGAATGCTTCTCGAGCTAGTAATTATCACGAGCCCAAATCGAGTGCCCACGCAATGCTCGGGTCCAATCTATGAACCGCATTCAAATATCGTCATATGGGTGTACTGCGATCCCCACGTTACGTCATCAAATTTTGCAAAGGAGAGATTGAATGAAAATGATCGCTTTTGTCCTTGAAATTACACCGCTACAAAGAAGTTCTTGGCCAGTGGCGTTGCGTGCGAGTACCCTTGAGTCCCACTAGTGCCAGTAAGCTCGTGTAAAGTGTAAGACATTCAAATTGAATATCGTTGCACCGCTCCTTTAAGCTAAGACGAGAAGCTCCGCCTTCAGCGCGAGCTTTCTGCCCTTGGTAACATAAGTGTGAACGCGCTGGCACGCGCAACCAAAGCACTGCTGAAGCCCGCGAGCTCGCGCTGAAGGCGGAGCTTCTAGAGATTAGAACTCGGTGTTTCGATGTCCCCGCACGCTCTCTCATCTCGTCCTCTTCATTTAACAAGATGAGAACGGCAGGGAGGAGTTTGAGTTGTCCCTCCTCCAGCGCGAGCTTCGATAGCTTCCATAAGACTTCCGCGTCTCGCGCGCATCGAGCGTGCACGTGCAGCAGAAGCGCACCGCAGCTTGGAACACGTGGAGGGAAACCTCGCATTGCAGAACCCAAGGATGTTGAGTTCAACCCCCCCCCCCCTTCCCTGCACCACTTTACCAAGCCCCTCCAACGTCCTCACCAGACAACAATCAGACACCATAGGGAGGGCACAGACAGGAACACTCCTCATGGAGCGCTACAAACATTACATAAACGGTTTATCCGGGACACCCAACTGCACAAACTTCGGTGCATATGCAAACAACAAGCACGCCTTTTGTGAATGCCCAGCCAGAAAGGACACAGACACACTATAATACCTCATCGGCTTACCCTAACCAAGTCTTAGACCATCCACTTGGGAGGAGCGGATCGTCCCCCGAAGGGGCACAGTGTACACCGTAAGGACAGCACTGACGGCCGGGACGTATAAGCGAAGTCCTCAAAAAAGGGAACGGAATGACGATGCCTTGGACGAAAGGCTTTAAGGAATAAAGATTAGTCTTTATCTCTCTCTTTGCCCGTTTAAATATGAATGAGCCTCGTATCGGCGTCTGGACGTGTACCCCTACTACGTGATGCACGTTAAAATCCGTCTAGCAGTCGTACTGCACTCGCTAAATTTCTCATCTGCAGTGGGTAGCAATGTCGCCATACTCTGGTATACTAAAATTGTGCTGTCTAAACAACTAACGACCATTTTTTTGTGTGTGTTTTTGGTTTCGCTCAAAAGTGCTATATTTTTTTGTTCTTTACCAGAATCCGCGGAATACTTATGGTAGCATATTTACTGCCGATGTCTGCCGATCGAAGAAGATCCCTCAATTGTCTTTGCCTCGGAGAAATTGCGCACGCAAGTTCCAGGTACCTGGAGCGTTCGTAGGCAACCCAGTAATCTGCATCCCGAATGAAAGCCATTGGACGAAAGGAGGCCTCCCTGCGGAGCGATGAAGTGCGGAGTTCCGGAAGGCTCTCTTGTGTTCTTCGGGAACGTTGCATTTTATAGGATGCAAATATCACTCTAGGGTATACCGACCCGTCCTAGGCTTCATTAGCATGCTACGAGGAGCCTGACTGCGTTGAATCGCTGCAGTCGCACGGCCCATACATCACGTTCAAAAGACTCGCAGTGTTCGCTGCCGATATGAGGACATCTCCACACTCGCCTCAAGTAAGTTCGAAGAGTGTGTGCTTCACACTGATGTTTGAACAGGGTGGGGCAGAAATAATCTCAAAAGAATTTGGAAATACAGATACTGGGTTACATGGCAAACAAAAAACAAACAGCTAAAGCACTGACAATAAAATGCATTTATAAAAATGTATCTCGAAACGTATCAGAGGCCAGATTCACGAAACGATCTTACGCCAAAACTGTCTGTACGACAAAATGTAAGAACAAAATCGTATTCGTGAAACGAAATGATCGTAAGTTTTGCGCAGGTTACGATGGAATCCTACGACAGCTCCGGAGCTGTCTTGCGCACTTTTTGACGATCAAATCAACACGGCCGAAAGCGTCGCTTTGGTCGCGACGACCAACGGACATATATTATTCTACGTGCTCTTCTCGCGCGTCCCGACTTCAAGCAGCAAGAAAAAAAGAAAGAAGTACTGGAAACCGACCACGGCGGACATAAACGCTGGATCCCCAAACATCCGGGAAAAGCTACAACGGCAACAATCCCACCGACCAAGCGACCGCCAAGGGCTAGCTCGGCGAGCTAGGCAGAATAAAAGCCTAGCAAGGAGCTCCGACCTGCTCCGACGCAGCGTTGCTCCGACGGTTTCTGGCCAAGACCGTCGGGCCACTACGGGCTGGCTTGCTGAATGAAATATGCCCGCACGAGATCACGAGGCCAATCTCTTTTCCTTGTCATCCCCTTGTTTTCAGAGGCAGCGGTGACGAGCGCTGTCGTCGAAAAGGGACTTTCATCGATTCAATCTCCTTGTTTTGTGTGATAGAGAGCTCAAATAAACGCCGTATCGATTGCCTTCGCAGAATATGCACTTTGTTAATAGTATGCCATTTTTATCCCGACACGACGGTATGTCAACACTGTCGAGCTAGGACTATTCGTGGGAGGAGCTACGCGATGCAGGTCCAACCCTCCTTTGCCGAGTACCACGTCAGCATCGAGTTTAAAAGATCGGTCCCGAAGTGCTTACCAAGACGCGGTCAAACAGTGCGAATCCAGCACTTTGATCAAACGCGCGCTTCCGCCCCGAGTGTGGACAGGTATTTACGCGGCTCTTGCTGACACTCTCGTAGTTCAAACGTTTCTTCGTGAACGACGGTGCGCTCCTGCATCTCCAAGGCCGCGAAAAACGCCGCGGCGATTTGTTTCTATCTATGCCAATTTGCAAACGACAGGCGGGCCATTTTCTTTTAGCAACGATGACAGTTGTGTTCACATCGTAGCGATCGAGTTCGTAGCAGTCGACGAAGGCTCTTATCCCGGCCTCGGCATTCGGGCCCGTTGAAATCGTGTTAGCGTCGACATTTCACGGCACGGACACGAACCCAAAACAAGCGTTGGCGCAAGGGGCATCCGCGTTTGTGCTTCAAAAATCACGTGCTCCGAACCATGCCGAGCTCTCCGATTGGTTGTTCGTGTCGCCGAAGACGCCGTCGCCATAGCAACAGCCCCCTCTCGCGGGGATCGGGAGCTTGCGGGACACCCGAAGGTCTAGCTAGTTCTTCCGTACGAAAACGTCACTTTCCTCCTCTCACTTAAGAACGCGTTCGTGAATAGCGATTTCTCCTCTTCTTGCGACGTTTTTTACTTACGAACTTCTTAGCTAAGTTGTCATAACCTAAGAAGCTCTTCGTGAATTTGACCTCAAAAATACATTCGGAAAAGAGAAAAGTCTTTGGAAATACAAATACATGCAGGAATGCATTTCTATGGGGCTGAACTACAGACCCTGAATTGCATTGTTATGAAAACATCATTTTGGATGTTTTGGTGCACCCTCTTAGAGCACACGAAGAATAAAAGGAAGCATGCTCTAAAACAGTGGTTCTCAAATAACGGTCCTCAGACCCTCTGTGGTCCGCGAAGCCTTGCCTCATCAGTGAAGCCCAACAATAAAAGTTGTATATTTTTAGATTGAGAAGACTCGTTCCAATTATCGTTTGAGTTTTCTCCTCTGTATGTCAATGAGAGAAGTCTACTTCACACTAGCCCTTCATTAATAAATCATTGTCATAATTAACCTATACCTTTCCCATCCCCTCACCACGAACGGGGTCCCTCATCACCTTTGCCGATCCACAAGGGGTCCGCGAAACCTCAATGTTTGAGAACTTCTGCTCTAGAATACGAGATTTTGTTTTTTAACCAGCAAGCGAGTTCTCACTACTTGTCGGAGCCTGAATTAAGCTCGAGTCAAATTTACCGCAGAAGTAAGGGGGATTCAACCGCTCGTCACTCAATGGGCAGATTTCGCTACACAAACCTGAGTTTCAGGAATGCACTATAGTATTCATTCTTTTGGAGGTTACTTATGATAACGTAATGAAGGTTGT
This sequence comes from Ixodes persulcatus, assembly GCA_013358835.2. NCBI lineage: Eukaryota > Metazoa > Arthropoda > Arachnida > Ixodida > Ixodidae > Ixodes > Ixodes persulcatus. The sequence continues at coordinate 530,695 of JABSTQ010009507.1, forward strand.
ACGGCCCTTGGATTTTTCTTTTAGAGCGCTGGAGATTTTTAATAAAATCCAGAAATATGACCGTTTTGAGTTTTTTTAGCGCGTTTTGAGGCATTTTTGAAAATACAATTATTTAGAACACAAACGTGACAAAACGCTTGGCCGTATGTACTAGGGGTGCCTCTAATCTTAATTTTAAGACCATAACGAGAAATCAAAATATAGTTGCATTTGCGTAGTTGTGTAAATAAAATCACCCTGTTAATTTTATTTCCAACTTGTTAAACGAGATGGCGACACTAGTACTAAATGCCTCAAATCGGAGATTTTCTTGCTGTTCCTGTTGTTGTTTTTCTCTCGAGCTCGAATTCGACCGCGATGTCTCGTTGCTCGTGGATCGGTAGCACGTGTAGCGAAAGCTCACGCTGTAAAGCTCACTGATCGTGGATTCAATCCACCGCCTCTGCCTTTTTCAATCTGAACGAGCATCGTACCGGCGTGCTGTCATGTATCACTATTGCGCGAGGCACGTTAAAGTCGTTAGACAAGCAGCGGTATAGACCCCTTTCGAAAGTGCGCACTCTGTTGGAAGCTGTGGAATCCCTTTACAATGGCGGACGCACAAGACACCGCCAATGTAGGAACCTTAGAAACCGTACTAATGGCATTTCATTTCTAGCTTGTGCAGTGTTAGAATTTCAAACTCTCTGGTGTCGCGTTTTCCGCCATTGTGCAGTGGTTCAGACCTTTTAACAATGGGCGCGTGAATTTCGAAAGGGGTCTATAAACGAAGACACCAGATGCCCTCAGAGCTGACTAACTTCCCACTGTATAAACATAGACACAACAGAACTACAATTGATAGCTCCGTTGGTCGGCACATTTTGAACGTTGCAAAAAAGTATAACTAGTCATCAGCAGACTCCTAGCGAAAGGCCATGATAAGGCTCTTAAGGCGATACTTGTGTTGATCCTATTTTTTGTGTGTGCTATGTTAGCGCGCGTGGTCAAACGCTTGCATACGCTACAAGCGTGGCTCGTAAGCACCCTAAGATCGTGCAGGGTTGAACAGAGATATCCTAATATGTAAAATGCCTCAATGTCCTTCTGCTTCGGGTGATGCCACCCTTTGTAGTACCCGAGGCCGACAGCACGCGCTCACGGGTAAAATACAAAGAAATCGACTAAAACAAAATGTCGTCATAGCAGTCAGCGCCACAAACGCGTGCCGGGACACGCTCTTTCACGCGCTTCTGAACAAAAAAAGAAAAATATAAGTGTGGGACAAAATGACCAGATGTCTCCACCCTAAGCAAAGCGCACATTAAGGCACCCTATAATATGTATTTAAAATGAAAAAAGATAGTTGAATGAGTTGCAAAGAAGGCTAAAATTCTTATTCCGAACAACACTTATTATATGAAACATTATTTCAGATATTTTCACTCTCTGTAGACCTTGTTTGGTGGCTAGTGGACATGAAAAATAAAAAAAAAGAATCATGATTTCTATTATTTTGAACAATTACAATATATTTTCTTTAACAACAAACAGGTGCTTACTCTGAGATGCAACTGGAATTTTGACGTTAGCGTTTTGGCGCTCGAAACAATTTTTCTTTGTAAATTTAACACTTCCCATATTGCGGATTACTAAGAAAACCAAACGGGCCATCAATAGGTAGAAAATACGTTTCTACATAAGCTGAGGCGTACGTTTATTTTTTTTTCTCTTCACCTTTATAATTTTTAGGCAAAATCAAATGAACCTCTAAATAACGTTAGTGTCTCCATAAATAACCTCGGGAGTTCAACATACAATTGTCCGTTATGAACACCTCTTTCAACAGTGATCTTACTATGTCACGGTGGAATGAAGCGGTGCTACCTTATCTGTCTGGAAACAAATTGGGGTGTGTGTATGTTTATACAGCCTAGAACATAGTCTGCCTCAACGGGCGACTTGTCTCCCAGCTACAGGTGAGCAATTTAGCTAGTGCAGTACAACCGGTAGCCTGGGGTCTTTAACGTGCATCACGCAATAGTGATACACGACCGCACGCCGGTACGATGCTCATCCAGATCGAAACGGGCAGGTGTGGGGATCGAAACCAGGATCGCTGGGTTATACAGAGCGAGCTTTCGCTCCACGTGCTCCGAGCTGGTGTGCTCTTTGACTCTAGCCCACGCGGCCACCGATCCTTTTTTTTTTTCGTCATTGCACTAGGCTGCACTAGGCCCCCGATCCCTCTTTATCTGTCTGGACTAGGAGTCTGGACTAAAGCCCTCCGATGTGTTTGCGTCTGTCTTGCAAGTGGCGTCAAATGCGCCAGTGCACGAGACCCGTGTCTCGAGCGGCCCTTGGAAGCAGTTGTCAACGCAATACTGAAATGAGCGGCCCTTGGAAGCGAATGGCAGCGGAGCACCCGCTCCTCGCACGTGTCTTGCGCGTTTCCACAACAATGGTTAGCGGTACTTGCAAGCGTCAATTTTATCAAATGAATTTAGTCTGCAATTGCCGGGAGCGCCTTCAACTTATTGAATTTACGAGGATAACTCGAGTGCAACATGGCTTTGTGTATTTGAGTGGTTCTTTTTCGCTGATTGGCAGACCGACGGAAAGTGTCCTTTCTTGCCATCCCCGTTGCCAATCTCGTCAGCTGCTGTGCACTTGGCGCTCGGTTGTGGACGAGTAGTAGAGCCGCGCCACTTGCTTGGACAGAGAACTCCTTGGTACAGTTCACGGGTGGGAAACGGTTGCTTCTTGTTGCTTTTGACTCGATGCGCAAAAGTGTGGACCTCTTCGACGAGGTCCACACCTCTGGACGTGCAGAAGTGTGGACCTTGCCGCGCAGAAGTGTGGACCTCGCCACTAAATGAGCTATGCTTAGGGTCGGCACTCTGTTCCCCAATATTGCTGTGGGCGCCGCCATCTTGGTGCTTGTACAGAGCGGACGCAACTGCCGATCGTCAGGATTCAAAAGTGCGACTTCCTCGGCATTTGATTCGGTGTCAGGAAGCTCATGTAATATTGCTTTGCTTTGTCGCTAAGCGTTTAAACATATGCGGAGGACGTAATAGCGTTTCCTGTGATTTCAGATAAATTTTCAGATAACTGCCAGCCATGATTTTAAGCAACAATATGGACAAGTGTCGTTACCCAGAAACGTAGGTTATTTAGTGGCGGAACAGCGCAGGACTGAGCTAGATTTCAGACGCCATGTTTTTCTATATATAGTGTCACTAAATGAGGTACGCTTCAGAGTAACGACACTTGTTCATGTTGTGGCTTAAATCATGGTTGCTAGTTATCTGAAGATTTATCTGAAATCGCAGGGAACGCTTTTACGTCCTCCACAAATGTTTAAACAGTTCGCGACAGAGCAAAGCAATATTCTATGAGCGTCCTAACACCGAATCTAATGCTGATTGCTGAGGAAGTCGCACTTTTGAATCATGACGATTGGCAGCTGCGTCTACTCTGCACAAGCACCAAAATGTCGGCGCCCACAACAATGTTGGGGAACAGAGCGCCGATACTCTAAGCGCAGCTCATATAGTGGCTCTAGTTCTTCCCAGAAGTGGCGCGCGGCACGTGTCTCAAGCATTTCCACAAAAATGATTGGCGTCACTTTTCCCAGGATAGATGGGCTTTACTCCACACATCCTGGGTGCGGGTTTGCAAACCAGTATTCAGACGAAGAGCAGGCCGATATAGGACATAGAAAGTGCAAAACTGCCACTTTATTTATTTTTTTTTGTCTTCTAGCTTTAAATTAAGTTCTAAAAATATATATATATATTTTTATTTTTTTGCAAAACAACGTTTGCATGTTAAATGTGGTGGTCCAAAATCCACGGCCGCAACGCCGCACCTTGTGCTTTCGATAATTTCGAACGTGGACGGAACTCCAATCGTAAATCAGAGCTGATTCTGCGTTATGTAAGCCACTATAATCTACGTATGTACTGGTTCGTATCTCGTGACGTCTGTTGGCCGCTTCCTGCAGCGGCGGACGCAGAGCGAAGAAGATCTAGCTCGAGATCGGCGGCGAACAGCCCGTAGCCCGAGCCCACCTCGAGCGCCAGACCTGCATGCGCAGCTGCCAGCTGCGAACGTGTAACTCGTTTGTTCCGGGAAAATTCTGCGCCATCTATGAGGAAAAGGGTACAAATAAATAGCGGTTGAATCCCCCTTAACATCTTGTACTTTGCGAAGTAGTAAGGGAAAGCAAGCTGTTTTTTCACCGTGTCTCGAGCGCTGTTTTCATTTTGGCATCTCTTACCTTTCAGAGACAAAAAAGTCGAGGGCATGCATATAAATCAGTTTTGTGTCCTCCCAAATAACCTCGCGAAGTACACTATGATTATGTCCAATCCGGACGTCTCTTTCAGCAGTGAACTCATAAGGTGACCGTGGAATAAAGCTCAAAGAACCCGTACCCTTTTATCTGTTAGCCGGGCGCGCCGACAGTGCCATTGATTGGAATAGTCGACCACCCAAAGTTTGGGAAAATATTTGCTAACTTTTGCACGATAAAGAAGGGAGTCATGTGCGCCGTCAGAGACACGAAACGTCCCCGATGAAACTTGGTCTTAATCCTCTGTGTGGAGGTAAACGATTATTTTTAAATTGAAACAAAATATATCGGCTCTAATATTATCGGGATACCCAAGAATGCACTCGAATATCTATTTCAAGACAGAAATACAAAATACAATTGAAAAATTGTATCGCGATAAAGAAATACAAATACATCATGTATTTCTGAAATACTATCGCTATACATTTGTATCGCGATAGTTCCCAACCCGTTCTTTGACCATGTCTGGATAGAGTGTCTCTATGAACAGCACCCCCTCCTCGTCTGGGCAGTTGTCTGCGAAAAAGAAATGAAGTGCAGCCCAAAGTTCCTCCACCCGTCAGAACCCATTGGCATAGTGCTCTCGTATGGAGTTTGTAATATTTTTTTTCTCATACTACCCATGTTCAAAAAAAAAAAAAAAAAACATCTTACAAAAAGATCGCTAATTTTACGTTTTAGCGTGGTAGAGGCAGCGATAACACAGACTGTGATATGGTAGTCTAGAGAAGGTGTGCACACATGCGGAGACTGGATGGCGCAAATCATATCCGTGTCAGCTTTTGCCGAAAACGCTGGACGCGGTATCGCTGGGGTCCCCGAGCGGCGTCGTGCCCGCTATATTTCCATCCATGCAAAGTGGTACCTGCTTCGCTGAGGTGGGCGCGCGATTGTTGGCTTCTACGTCAACGATGAGGCGCGTTCTCAGATCACCATAAATAGCCATTGTGCTGGCAACCGGCGCCTCTAGCGGCGAATCTGGTGGAGGAAAAACCAAGAAGAAAATAACAGATAAATTTGGCTGGATCCAGTACGCTGGGATCCCCCGATATAAAGGGGTTAGCCGCATATCCAAATCCAAATCCAAATCTGTCACGCGACCACCGACTGACGACTCCATCCCGCGAGGCCTGCGAGGAGAGCAGGTCAGTACCAGATAAGGCCGCAGCAGAGCCGTATATATTGGGAGAGTTTGGCCAATAGGCGGAGCAAAGGCCGCCGCCAGCGCCGAATATTCCCCCCGCGGTTAGAGCGTAAACTAAATATGTGACAACGCGTCGACCAATCAGCAAACCGCGACGTCACAATATTGGAAACGACATTTAAAGCGTGAGATAGAAGCGTTCAATCTCGCAGCAGCACGACGACGTTTAGAGGATGCCACACCGGGCGTCCGCGGTGCCTCAATCTAAGCCCTGGGTTTCAGTACCTCGGAGGCGGCAGCTTTCTGCTTTGACTGGGCTACCCCCTTGGAGCCTGATGCTTCGACCCCAGTGAGCGACAGCACCATCATGCTCCTGGGGCTCCTTTGTGCTACCGTGCACCGATCGAACGGCAGGCTGCAGATCCCCGTGGCCCTGACCCGCCTCAACGAAATGTGGACATCTTCAAATTGGACTGACATCCTCCGCAATAGCAACAATCCATCGCGTCGTCTTCTAGCATGTATATACTCATCGCATTATCATGTTCCTTAGACGCGGCACCGCGGGTGTTCATGGTACGGGCTGTTGCCTTTCCGCGGTGCCGCCGCTCTCCAGAGCCAAATAACTATATTATTATTATTATTATTATTATTATTATTATTATTATTATTATTATTATTAAAACAGTGCAAAAGGTGGGGCGCGCGAGCGTCTTGAGACGTGGTTTGCTCGGCTCGGGTTGAGACGGTCCCGCACGGCTCGTGCACTGGCTTTGTCAGTGCTCTCCTTGCCTCAGTCTGAGCTGAGACGCTGTTTCTAGCGAGTCCGCCCTGGTTTGGACCGCACGCTCGTTTATTCTACCGTTGAATATGGACGTGACGAAAGCCTAACATGCGCCAAGTTTTCAGTCACCAAGAGTTATACCTTCTTACTCTAGCGACGCTAAAACGGCTTAAATTAGTCGTGTCACATATTTAGAGCTCACGACCACCGCTAGGGGCTGTTTCGAGGCCTGTGGTTGGCCCCGAGATGCTCGCCTATTCAAACCAATGTATGGTCAAACTCTCCCAATAAACGGCTCTGGGCCGCTGCGCCTTTGAGCGCCTTCGATTAACATGCGGATACCTTAGGAACCAAAAAAAAGAAATCCTTTATGCAGCGCCGCGAAGTCATAGCGTGACGAAACGTTGCGTCCGCGGCCATGCACTACAAGGTGCGCGCTGGCACATTCTTCTGTGGGCCAGTCAGGGTTAGTGTACAGGGGCCCCAATCTGGACACTTGGCGAAAAAGTCGGCGAGAAATCTGGCGGCCGTGATTGGACAACGCCGCACTTGACCTTGGCGCCGGCCAATCAGAGCCACCTGATTTCTCCCGACTTTTTCGCCAAGTGTCCAGATTAGGGCTCCAGGTCGTGGTTAAGACTACTGCGCCTCTAAACTCGTCAAACACAAAGTTGGGGCCGAAGTTGACGAAGCGCATCGCGATTGGCCTATTACGACGATGACTTCGCAATTATTTTTTTTTTTTTCGCCAACGTCCAATCGGCGCGCTCCGCGAACTTTCGGCTCCAACTTTGCTTTTGACGAGTTTCGGGCCCCTGGTCGAGGCCGTGCGAACTTCGTCGTCTTTTCTGGTCTGTCTGTTTGAGTCGGCGGATCCTCGGCGCTGAGGGTTTCGTAAGCTTCGCGCGGGATTCAATACCTCGTTGGCGGCGGTCCCCAAGTACTGTGATTCGTTTCGCAAGGGGCTTACCTTTCCCTGACTCCTAATCTTCACAAAAATAAGCAAGAATAACGGCATGTAATTGATTTGGAACCTGAACCCGCAATTTCTTTCAATCTTAGACACACTCACACACACACAAAGACACACACACGCGCTCGCGCGCACACACAGACACACACACACCCACGCACACACTAACTCTCTCGTCGGATTGCATTTCTTGGGCTGTTTTGAATTGTAGTCTTTTTAAAGATTGTTACCGTCAGACGGATACGATCTTGCCAAAGCATCTATACTCGTTTTCACCTCAAGAAAAAAGGACGTTTTGCGCATTGTTCATACGCCGGGCGAAGTAGTTCTTTCACAATTTGGTTGTCGGAGGAAGAAGCGACCCTTTTGGCGTTTGAAACGTATACGCCTTGATTAGATAACATATATCTAATCTGAAATGCACCTACATATATATTAATTCTTCTCGTAAAAGGAAAAATTAGTAATGCTCCGCGAGGAGCCGGACTTTTTTTACTTCGGTTCTTGAGGTGAAAACGGGTATAGTAGGCTCGGCGGATATTAGATGCAGGGATAACGGCCAGGGATATGCAGGGATATCTTATTCCAATAATTATGCCGAGTAATTGGGATCCCAAATAGCAACCGTTCCTTGTTACCCACGAACGTTAAATTGTTAGTTTACAACTATTTATTTTACTCTCACTTAACATACTCTCATCTAGTATGGGGTTCATCAACACAAACAATATAGAAAAACTGCTTTTGTTACAAAAAGAATATTAAGCAGCATATGTAATGTTCCTTATGAATCATGATGCTCACACTTCTGAAATATTTAGAAATTTTAAGATCATTACTATTTACAAGTTATACGATTATAGACTGTGTGCTAGTTTCAGGAGGGAAAAAATAAGGGGCTCATGTTTTCTTAGAAAACCTTGCAGGTTTACAGGAAAATTTACCAGCCTACCCCACTCGCGGCGCGTAGAAGTGGAAGATGGTCACTCAGCGAACGAACTATATGGTCTCCAAATGCTTAAATTTGCCCTACCACACTTGCTAAATAATTTTTATGTTGATGATGTAGATTTTTACTCTAAAACTTCTTAAGAATTGCGTTAGTATTTTTGCTCCTGATTTGTACCTGATTTCTTTTTTCAGTTTTATTTTTGCTCCATTAATAGGCCAAAGTGCATAGTTTTGTGAATATTAATCGTTGCTTTTTGTGTTTGTCTATTTGCTTGAAAAAACAGGCAAGTGCGTAGTTATATGTATCTTTCAATTCTTGCTTTTTGTGTGTATTTTGTTTTATTTCCGTTCCGTTGCTGCTGATTATCGTAGGGGCCCGAGGACCAGTCAAGCTGCATATTGCAGCTTTTTTCCACGGCTCTCACCATCACAATCGATGGAAATAAAAAAGATTTATTATTATTATTATTATTATTATTATTATTATTATTATTATTATTATTATTATTACCAGTCGGTTAATTAATTAGTATTTGTTCGTTGACGTTTTGAATAATGAATTTATGGGTCACGGTGCAGTGGCAGTCATGAAATAATACATCGTTGTTAAGGTTAAATCGATCGATACAATTAGAGAAGAAGGCAGACGGGCTTTTGAAACGATATGTGATTATTTTACGCGGTCGTGTCGCCGGATTCCGGAGACCGGATGTAGACGGATTGCCGGAGAACCTGCCGCCCAAGATAATGGGCAGAGATGACAGTAATGTCATTGCTGTAATGGAATTACAGTAATTTAATTACTTTCTGGAGTAATGAGTAATGTAATGAATTGCTTCTCTAGGTTAGTAATTTAGGAATGTAATGACTTACTTTCAGGCAGTAATTTCGAGTAAATTACTCATTACTTTTGAAATCACTTTTGTCCTACATTAAAAAAAAAGTTTGCTTAAGAAAGAAGAGAAAAAATCATTTTGCACGGTGAAATGTTGTGAAAGAGTATCAGAGGAAATAATCGACGGCTAGCTGAGCGCAAAGCCTTGTACGAAGAGCTGGATAAACGCACAAAGGAGGGCAGGAAGGGCGAAGGAGAAAAGCTCGCCTGTCGACATTGCTGGAAGGCAACGGCTTATGAACTCCAGGCACGACAGATTCATGGCGTCGCGTCATCACGACGATACTATACTTCGTTTATCCCTAAGCTGACAGTGTTGTGGGAGCTGCAAGCTAACCAGAACCAATCAAACACCTTTTTTAATAACGTGTCCCGTCCCTTTCTCTGCGCGTGGGTATGATCGAGAGCGTGGTTACGTGGCGAACGATAGACGTGTGACTGCTCCAATAAACACGTAGCTTCCACCGTTCATCCCTATGCTGACAGTGCGTCAGCTTAGGGATGGAAGGCTCACAGGCTACGTTTGCATGGATGCGACTGCAGCGCATCGGATCCAGTTAACGAATCGAATCGGTCTATGTAAACGGCTCGGATCGGATCGGATCCGATCCGATTCGTTGGGACGGGATGGTTTGAGATGGTCAATCCAAATCGAGACTCTTCATGTATACGCTAGCGGATCGAATCGAGTGCTCGAGCGAGGGATCACGGGAGCGCGTTGCGTCGCATACCGTTAGGCAAACCGGAAACCTCGAAAAGAATCGAAAGGTCACGAGGTTTGCGTTGTGATCCTTCGACACGGGGTGCCACTACGGGTCGATCCGAATTCATGTAAACACAGTGGTTGAGGTGGATCCGATTTGCTAACTGGATCCAACGCGCTGCTGTCGCATCCATGTAAACGTAGCCATAGGCTACAAGGCTACGGGCACATCACCAGTGAGTTAATCGTAATTTAAAACCTGAGAGGACAGGACAAACAGATCCCTAGCCTTGTACTTTCGTCAAGCATGGTCAAACCGTAAGCTTCGACCATTGTGAAGAACAAAAGACCGGAATAAATAGTTAATTTCAAATGCCTTGTCAAAGCCCCAGAACATTTCCTGCGTCCTCGAGCAAAGCAGGTGTCGCTCGCGGTATGCCTCGCTGCCTTCCGTTTTCGGTGAAGTAGGAAGCAAAAAAGAAGAAAAGAGAATATTTCCCTCAAGTTGGGTTCGTAGTAGAAGAGGAGGAAAAAGAAAATCAGTTGTTAGTCCCACGGTGGGTATGGTCTTTTCGTTATGTGTATGGTTATTCTTGTTCAGCTGGCCTTACCTGAAGTAGTTGCTTTAAAATAAAGTATATCTCTCTCTCCCTCTACCTGAAGTATGAACGAACTAGCTCAACGTAAGCCTGTTACCGTTGCTTGCTTGGCTTTTCGCACAGCCAAGTCGCTTATATGGGGTGCACTCAAATGAAAACACAATCGTGTTGAATCGTGTAAGTGTATTTAGAATATTTCTCGATCACGCCGCTGAACTTTCATCGCTCGAAGAACTTCCTTTTTGTGAGCGCCTCTCTGCTTGAGTTTGCTGGAAACACAGCCACTTCGATCAGAGGCAATCGATGATAGCGTTGGTGACATCGACAAGTACGCGACTCACAGAGCACTGGTGAACACGAATGTTTTCGACGCTCCTGACGGTTCCCAGCCGCCAGCGGCGTAGAAGCGTAGAGCTGAGAGGACTTGTGGTTCGACCGTCAGCACACGGGAGCCTTCGCGACGCCGCTGGAGCTTTCCGCGAAGCTGGCCGCACAGCCAGCGAGTCACCCCTTTGGGCAGCCGGTATTCGCCCACAAACCTAGCATCGCTCGTCTGGAAAGCCTCCCGGTGATCTCTAAAAACTCGATCCGCTGGCAAACCCAACAGTAGAGATGCATATGTTAAGGCCGCCATCTTTTACGATGCAGATTGATCTCTGGCTTCGCCTCGACCCCTCAGTTAACTGCGTCGCCAAAGTGCATCGTGACGACATTTTGACGTCACCGCCAACTGCATCATTTTACGAGCATAGCTCGAACTGCATAGGGAAAAACTACATTTCAAAGTCATGTCACGTGACCCGAGAGAAAGGCCAATCAGATGCAGTTTTCTACATCATCTAGTTGGCGTTCCAGCATAGACAGACAGATCGAAACGGGCAGGGGCGGGGATTGAACCCAGGCTCCTTGGGTTCTGCAGCGCGAGCCTTCGCTCCACGTGCTCCGAGCTGGTGTGCGCTAGCCCACTCGGCGATTCTCCAAAATTCCCTGTAGGGAGAAAAAAAGCGATGTAGTTTCAACTCAATCGCCAGAATTCGGCGACGTCACAGGACACGTCACGGTGCAGTTCTCTTCCGATGTAGTTTGTTGGCGATGGAGATTAGGCTCCTCCCACCGGCGACGTCACGATGCAGTTTCTCCATCGCTTTTTCCAGCATAGACAGACTGGTCTAACTTGAAAAACCTGACAAAGACCGCTGCGGCCCAAGTATGTTGGACCATCACAATTGCTACGAAATTTGCGTCTACACTAATGGCAACGATGGTCAATCGCAAACTACAGGCGTTCTGTATTGTCGCAGCATCGGACATTTCTGTACCTAAGTTATCTGCAGTTTGAGCTACGGCAATAATTCCCGGTTCAATGACGTCAAGAGATATCCTAGTTGAATCACTGCTACACTTTCGTCCTGGGAGGGAATTTGCAACACCTCGCTGCCTTGTTTCCTGCGAAAAGGGGAGTTTGATGCTTCCAGTGTTAAACCTGACGAATGGTGACTTGCTCCTGAAATCCGACGAAGACTTCGGACCTGTGACATTTGCCCTCGCACGCGCCACTGTCGCGATAATTAGTGCAGCACCCAAGATGTCAACCCTCAAGATTACAATGAAAAATGTAGTGATCTTCCGTGGTCGGAATTTAATTTTGGCTATAATTTAACACAACAACAAAAGGCATATATACAAGATCTGCTCTTGGACTTTCGACATTGCATTGCTATTACACCGGAAGAGTGAGGGTGCACACCACTTGTGCGCCACACCATCAACATTGTTGATCACGCTCAAGTACATCACGATTCAAGACGAGTTCCGATGAGAGAACGTGAGGAGATAAGCCACCAGATGTACGACATGCTACAAAAGGACGTTATAACGAGCTCTAACAGTTCTTGGTCGTCACCAGTTATTAGCGGCTAGATGTTTCGGTGGCGCCCTCTTATGGTTACCTTTCGTGACGTCATTTCTTTGTGAATAACAAGTTCGATGGTGTTTGTAATTAGGATGGCGGAAGCTTGAAATCATAGTGTTCTTGAACCAACACTGTCAACACCGTCAAAATTGAAATCCTCACTTTCCTCTTATTTCCGTCCATGACAACTCCTTTTCTAACGTCATAGTCAGCATTCGGCCAATCGTGGAAGGCCGACCACCGCGACGCTTTCGATCGTGCACGTCGCCAATAGGAAAAAAGACGGCTCTACAAGATTCTGCGTGGACTTCCGGAAGCTTAACAGCATAAAAAAAACCAGACGTGTATCACATACCACGGCTTTGAAATGCCTTTGATCGCCTTGTTGATGCTAGCTGCTTTACTACTCTGAATCTCATGTGCGGATATTGGAAACCGGAGCTGGAACCTGAAAGATTCGGAAAAACTGCCTTTGTACGTGCGCGCTCGTCAAAGCCTTATTCTGCTTATTTACTTCGAATTTTTTATATGAATAAGGCGAGCGCGTGCGCCTACGTTCCCACTCAGCACTCTCTTTGGTACTTGGGTAATTTGACACAAGTCGCTTTTCTTATTTTAGGGCCGCCGTCGTAGCGTAATATGATCTTCCAGGCCGGCCACTGCTAGAAACAATCCGAGAAAATTGCGCGAGTCCTCGTAGAAACGTAACATTTCCTATAAGTAGCTCTACATTTCATTCCCCTAGCCCGCTCATATGGCCCTAACATTTGAAGTGATCCCCCAAGACTATAAAAAATAAAGACGTACTTTTTTTCGAACATAATACGGGTTATTTGAATTCTAAGTGGAAGGGGTACTCGAAAAATAAACTGAAACGAAACCAACTACACAGAAAAAAAAAGTACACCGCCACAGGAATTCTATTAAGATATATATCAGTAAACAGGTATAAAAATGTAATATAGGAAAGCAAAAGCAACCATCAAGCACTAGATCCATTTACCAATTCAGCGCCATCTACCGTTACGGTTGCAAAGCTTCGTATACGTGGGCGTACCGTGACGTGCGTCCGCCATTAGCATGTACGCTCGCGCTAGCGCTTGCTCAACGTGCGCTACACCACTGCGGCTACAAAAGGTATTAGCGGCGAGATGTTTTGGTGGCGCCCTCCTGTGGTTCCCCCTTGTGACGTCATTACCTTGCAAACAACAAGTTCGATGGTGTTTGTTATTAGCATGGTGGAAGCTTGAAATCATTGCGCTCTCAAAGGAACACTGCCAACACCGTCAAAATTAAAGTTCTTTCATTCCTCTTATTTCCGTCGATGATAAACCCCTTTCCGACGTCATAGTCAGCGTTCGGCCAATCGTGGAAGGCCGACCACAGCGACGCTTTCGGTCGCGCACGGGGCTAATAGCGTGGCTGATATACCACGCCACACGCTGCTTGAGCGATGCCTTTTCATTACTGTGTGCCACTCTAAGGACAAAGCAATTAAGGGTATGCCTCTGGAAACAAGGTGAGCCTGCTTATATCCGCGTCCCGCTGGGCCGTTGCGCTCGCGGCTGAGCGGTGCACACCTTTGGCGACCGCGACCGCGGCGACGTCCGGAACGGATGAAGTCCCGCCAGATTAGTAGCATGGAATGATAAAAACCGTCTCGTGCTGCTCCTCAAGTGCCAGTGTGACGGAAGGGAGCGTGCACCTGCATCTTTTTCTTTTTTATAAACAGAATCGATGTTGCTGCGCTAGGGGCATCGAGGTAGCGTCAACTTTCGGGCGCTATACTTCGTCTCACCCTAGCATGGACTAACCGCGAAGGCTGTGCTAGCGCGAGCGGCCAGCCTTGACTGCCTTGACTTGAGCACTTGCTGCGCGAGCGCTCGTGCAGCCGCCGCGGCTTTATTCCAAGCGACTAGCTCGCGCTTTTAGCACGCGCGGCTAACAATAGTCCATACTAAGGTGAGACGAAGTATAGGTACTCGCGAATTTGCATACTTTCTTCGTTACAGGTATATATATATCTTCGTTCGCCGTTCCATCCTATCCGGGTCGCCGCAAAAAAAAAAAAAAAAAAAAAGGGCTGCCGCGGTAAGACGGGACGAATGCAAGCACAATTACGAAGTACACTAATACCCAAATCACACGACAGCGTAAAAGTACCTTTAGCTCAGGTATCTGTAGTAAAGGGAGCTGGAGATCGTGATCACACTGCGCATAAAGGTCTCTTTCGCTAAGGGAGGTCCTGTGTTAAACGGAGCTCGCCGAGCTCCCTTAAAGGGGCGATGCAACGATTTTTGTATTTTGAGCAAATGCCGCTTAGAACAGATCCCTGACGTTAATGACTTGCGAAATACCCATTCGTTTTTCACCACACGCAATCGAAGTCGCAGAAAAAAATAAAGAAAAACGAGCAGAGTTCACCACCTCAACTCGCAGCCTGAACAAGTGGCCACGTGATCTGGAGCCGATTATATGCCGCCAATGTTGATCATAGCCATGCGCTGGGGTTCGCAAGGCACAGGACACGCGCTGCGTTCCAGACATTGTTATGGTTCGGCTGTTGTCGTCATTGCAGCGATTGGACACATGACACTACCCGAATGCTTCTCGAGCTATAGATTATCACGAGCCCAAATCGAGTGCCCACGCAATGCTCGCGTCCAATCTATGAGCCGCATTCAAATATCGTCACTGGGCGGTACTGCTACCGCCCAGCTACGTCATCAGGTTTTGCGAAGTAGAGATTGAATAAAAACGCTCGGTTTTGTCCTCGAAATTACAGCGCAACAAAGGAGTTTCTTGGTCAGTTGCGTTGCGTGCGAGTATCCTTGAGTCCCACTAGTGCCAGTGCCAGTAAGCTCGTGTAAAGTGAAAAACATTCCAATTGAATATCGCTGCACCGCCGCTTTAAGGTGTATCCACACAACGGACCGGGCCGCGGACCGATTGATCACGTGATGCGCGGCCCGCGGGCCGCCCGGCTGCAATGAGCATCCACACGGCGGACCAAAATAGCAGACGACAGAGCGAACGGGCCGGTCTAACCCTCGACCTCACAGCTCCGCCAAACGCATGCAGCGAGCTGCTTTGAGGCTATTTGTAAGGATCCAAGATGCAGGTTGAACGAAAGAGACATTTGGCCGCGGTGGCCCTGGCGTTGACTATTGAGGACGAGGAGAACTTAAGTGAACCGAAAAGGGCAATCCCACAGAGCGGGGAATGGACCTTTTCCGAGAAGCGTTCTGCGCACGCGCGAGCACTCGATGCCAAACGGTGGAAGTCGGCACTAGAAATCGAGGAAATTCGGAAGGAGGCTGTGGATCAGCGAGTAGAACACGTAATTGCAACATATATATATAATTGTGTTACACAAAAAAAGAAAGTGGACGGAAAGAAAAACATGACGTTTGGGTGGACGCCACAGATCCCCCTCTTTAGAGTCGCGTTGGGCACGCGCCGCTGCTCGGAGAGCGAAGAAACTGCCCAGGCAGCACACTTGCTTGGGCTAGCTGGAGCCAGGATTGGGCCTTGGCCGTAGTAGACTGGACCGGGACCGCCCAGGGAATTCGGTGAACTGCCAGCCTGGCGTCTCACCGTATTTCCCGGGCACCGGTATGCCACGAAACTGCCAGGGAAGGGATTTCCTTGGCGTTCCTTGTCTTTTCTTGGCCCGAGCAGACCAGTGTAGACAGGCGGCCGCCAACATTGGCGCTTCAGTGTGTTCATTGGCCCCAGGATTCCACGGAACTGCCAGGGAAGTGATATCCTTGGCGTTCCTTGTATTTTGTTGGTCCGAGCCGACCAGGGTAGACAGGCGGCCACCAACATTGAAGTCTTAGTGGCGCATCAGTGTGTTCATTGGCCCCGCGATTCCAAGTAACTGCCAGGGAAGTGATTTCCTTGGCGTTCCTTGTATTGTCTCGGTCCGAGCCGACCAGGGTAGACAAGCGGCTACCAATTCTACGGAACTGCCGGAGAGTGTTTTCGGGTGTCGTTTATTTTTGTAAGATTCAGCGCGCCAAGGAACGACGGACAATTACCGTCGTTCATTGTTTTTTGGCTGGAGCTTGCTTTTCATCGGACCCTGAAGTACTCGATACGGCCACTTTTACTTACATAAACTTAAAATGTGTTTTTACCTTGCGCTTAAATTAATTTAATTTAATTTCATTCATTATCACATAGCCCGTGACATTGCTTCGTCTAGGAGTTCTGCGCTTAGACCTTTGGCCAGGACCTGTTTCCTCCTTTTCTTCTTAAGAATATTGCGCTGTCGGCGTGACGCGATCGTCGGACTTTATTGACACGGCCGGGCCGACAGTACATCGCAACCGCAAGCAGGGTCCGCAAAACAGCACCATGTCTGATTTCACAAAAACGCCAAAAACAAGAAACTGTTGCACTGCATGTGTAAATTAGAATAGACAATAGAACACATTTAATCAGATTCCAGAGGCCGGTGTTTATTTCAGAACGAAGTAACTAATCGCAAATCAGTCGGCGCTTCAAGAAAAATAACGTAAAAAAAAAATGTTGCTCAACTAAATCTGCATACTTTGCAGCGGCGTTAAACACGCGTGTCCAATTATGCGTTCGGTCAGACCCCGCGTTTTTTTTTTTTTTTCAGACTGAAAAGAATGACCGGGTGCTTGAGTCAAACTCACCGTTCACACTTTAAATAAATAACAAAAATCAGTTTCACATGCTACGTGATTGCAGCCTGGTAGTGCGTTTTATTCGCGAGAGCGAACTTGCCTCAGAAGCTTCAACCAAAAAATGCTTTCTAAAACCGACATGTGCTAGGCCTTTAGTTTTTCAAATGAAACGCGACACGCGAAACTTCGACACGAGAAAGGCTTAGATGTCGGCTGGTATTTCTAAGTTCAAGAAGAGGCAAGACTGCTCTCGCTGCACCTACGTCAAAACTTAGTGTCGCAGTATGAGAAACTGATTTTTAGTATTTATTTAAAGTGGGAACGATCCATCTGACTCACCTCACACCGCCGACACACGTGGAATGCGGTCCGCACGAACCGCACCACAAAGTTACGAAAGCCTTGGCCACGCGTGGCGTAAAGCAAAAACGTTGTATGCGCAGGTGGCGCTAGTGATCAAGTACATAAAAAAGAAATTTATTCCATGGAAAGTCGGATTCACTGATCAGTGATCGCATTAAAGAGGTCATGAAACGCTTTTCCAACTTTTTCCTGTTTAGCTTTCCTCCTCAACTCATAAATCGCGCATTCCACCAAACAGTTCAAAAAGACGAAAAGAGGGAAGGGCCCTGTTTCTCGGAATCTGGTTTGTGTACCCGGACAGAGCTAAAGTGACTTTAGACGGAGCCATTGTCCCCCTAGAAGATTAGCCCGTCGCTCAAAATTCAGACAAAAGTTGCTTTCCCCACCCCGTTCACCCCGAAGCTGACAGTGCTGTGGAAGCTACGTGCTCGTTGGGCCAGCCGCACTTGCCACGTGTTCACGCTCCTTCGCGCATTTCCACGCGCAGAGAATGAGGTCAGGTGATGAGAGGGAGGCAGCTGATTGGTCCGGTAAGCGCATAGCTCCCACCACAAGGTCAGCTTAGGGGTGAAGGGAATAAGTGAGGTCCGGTTTCGTGTGACGTGCGTTTGGACCCGGTGGCGCGCTTTTGGGACCGGGGATGTATCGCAATGAAAAGGCAGAGAGCTTACGAAGGGGAGGAGGTACGAAATAGTCCGCTGTGTTTTCGAATTTTCACACTGAAAGTCAGGCTTTTGACTTTCTACCATTTTTTTCTTGGCCCACTGAACGATGTCCTATTAGTAAGATCCCAATCTAAAATGATTTATCCCAACCCAAAATACGTTTCACGAGCCCTTTAATGTCACTGATGCGTACAATGCAAGGAATCAAAACAAAATAAGGGATACCGCGAGTGTAAATATTTATTTACATTTTTATTTTCATCTCAAAATTACGCAAGCCGGATTTTAATCCGCGTTTAGATAGGTTCCACGTGGACTCATGCTTATCAGAAATTGTAAATACGAAATAGGCTTAGCTTAGGCAGTCAAAACATAGATGTACCCTGCCATCTAATACACAACAGAAAATATGTGGCAATCATTTCTTTCTTCTATGACTTTATTCTCTCTTTCACCATAAATGTGAGCGAAGGAGAGCTCGTGACGTGTCAACATCGATCTCGCATTGCTTTCGCTCGCACTGAGCGTGACACGAAGTGTAGGACATGTAGGACACGTTTCGGCGGTGCACGCGTCGACGTGTTAAGGACTAATAGACCATTTGCTATATCCCCCAAGTGCCCCGGCCCGCGCTAAAAGAATCATGGGAACGGTGTGCCTCCAGCTCTTTAGCGATCGGTAATTTCAACCCTATTCTTGGTTACACAGGTTTTGAGCGTAATTCGGAGTCACCCTGAACAAGCGCCTGATATACCCAATGACCTGTCATGTCACTGTTAAAATTTCTCCTCAATGTCAGCGTTTTTGATACTGTGCATGCGGTCCACCCTTCAACCTAGATGGGCTGCAGAAATCTCTTACATTATTATCATGCTGATATTAAGCTAGAAACGTTAAAAATGCTATAAACAGCCCCGCGGATTCCGAGCTAAATCCTGGTTTTTGCTTTTGTGAATTATCGGCTTTTTAAGCAATTCCTGCTCAAACAATAATCGCGAGAATGATAATATTGTAAGAGATTTCTGCAGCTCAGCCAGGTTGAAAGGTAGATCGCATGCGCAGTATAAAAAATGCTGACGTTGACGAGCAATTTTAAAAGTTATATGACAGGTCCTTGGGGTATATCAGGCGCTTGTTTAGGGTGACCTCGAATTACGCTAAAAAGATGTGTAACCATGGAGTTGGTCGAAAATTAGTGATCACTAGCGTGGTGCCTTCCAGTTTTTCAGCGTTCCCTGGGACCCGGATCACATCGCGGTCCCCGGGGCTTCGGACTTCAACATGGCGGCTTCGACGTCGTCAGCGGCGCCGTCCAAGGCGCAGTGCTTCGTCATCAACGTGCCGGTGGACACGCCGGTGGACGCCATCATGGACGCGTTCCAGCACGTGGTCGGCGACGCCGGCCTTCAGTACCTTCAGCACCATGGTGGTGCAAGGTTTATGGCAGCGGTCAACTCCATGGCCACTGCCCAACGGTTGGTAGCACAGGGACACCTGTTGCTCGGTGACGTCCAGGTCCCACTCGAACCGGTCGGGGCCCACGTCGTCCATGTGTCGGTTTACCGACTCCCGCCGTACGTGTCCGAAGACGCCCTCGTCCAGGTCCTTGGGCAGTACGGCAAGGTAAAAGGCCTGAGCCACGTCACCTACCGTGACCGACCGGATATCCGTACGGGCACGCGGGTGGTCAAGCTGGAGATGGCCAAGCCTGTGCCCAACTTCATCCACATCCAGGGCCACAGAGTCATGGTGGACTACCGCGGCATGCGCCGGGTCTGTAGCCGCTGTGGTCAGGAGGGCCATTTCGGGCCTGCCTGCAAGACTCCCCGCTGTGACAGGTGCGGCGTCTTCGGACACCCGACAGAAGGATGTGCTGCGCCCTGCCAACGCTGCGGCCACGCCCACGCCACCACTGACTGCGTTCAGCGCAAGACGTACTCGGCAGCTGCCAGAGAGTCCCGCCGTGGATCTCCGCCACCGGTCAACACCCCCGAGCCACCTGCGTCCCAAGCTCCCGGCCCCCCTGAGCCAGCCAAGCCGCCTTCTGCAATCACCCGCTCGTCCACTACCCCCGGAGTCTCCCCACCGGCGGCAGAGCCCTCAACCTCCGATATGCTTCCTGCGCACGTGGAAACGTCGGCCAAGCATTTTCTGCAGGCTGGTGACGCCAGACAAGACCTCCTCATTGCCGAGGACGCCACCCCGAGTCCCCTCATCGCCTGCCCCAACGCAGCTGAGAACGCCGACGTCACCCCGGGCCAAGGGAACCCTCCCCCATCACCTACGTTGCCTCCGGCTTCGGCATCCCCCGGCACGCTGGTGCCGCTACCGGACAGTGACGAGCCTGTGGACTCAAGGTCTGACGACGACGACGCCATGTGCTACGACCGTCCTGAAACGAAACGCGGCCTCACAAGCACCAGCAGCGGGTCTGATGCCCCCGGAGTCTCGACGAAGAAGAAACGCCTGGGTCACGCAAAGCCATCCGACTCGGAGGACTATTCCGACTCTCTGGTCTTCTAGTGCGGTATGCTCGCTTAAGTTGTCCTTTTTTAATGAATTTTATTTTTATGGCCATGCTGCTGCATGTCCTCACGCTGAATGTCCAGGGCTTTAGAAACCCCGATAAGCAGCGTGAGGTCGTCCACTTCGCGCGCTCGGTTGGTGCAGATCTTGTCTTTTTACAAGAAACTAATTTTTTTTCTACACGCGACAGCACTGCTTTTCGTGATCGCTTTGGTCTTGACTGTTTTTTTTCCTTCGGAGACACGCGCTGTCGCGGCGTCGGCGTTCTTATCTTGCGTCGAGCGCTCAGTCGAGGATGCCGCAGCATTTTTGATCCCGCTGGGCGCGTCATTGCTTTTGATTTCTTTTTTGGTCAGCATCGCTTGCGCGCAGTGAATGTGTATGCGCCCGCACATATGTCTTTATCGAATGGATTTTTTCGAGAGTTAGATGCATATTTGTTGGAGCCCCACCCCTTCTTTCTTTTGGGGGATTTTAACTGTGTTTTAGACGCTCACCGGGATGTTCGGGGTCCAGGTCAGGGTAGGGCTAACTGGAATGCTCGTGAGCTTCGTCGCCTCATTGAACAGTTCGACTTGCGAGACGCTTGGTGCGAGTTACACGGCTCCTCTTTTACGCCCACGTGGTCTCGTGCGGGCTCGAGCAGTCGTTTAGACCGGGTGTACCTCCCAACCTGGCTTGCTACATGTCTCACTCGATGTGAGACCCTTTCGTTTCCCTCTGCGGCGGGGTACATCTCGGATCATCGTCCTGTCCTGATTTCCTTGTCCGTTCCTGGGGGCGAACAGCCTCGCTGCATCCTTTGGCGTTTTGACGTGCGGCTTCTTCGGGATAGGGAAGCGGTTCAGTCACTCCGACAAGCGCTCACTGAGGCACAACGTGCCATGGGCCCGGATCCCGCGCGGTGGGACAGCTTGAAGGTGTTGTGGCGTTCTCTGTGCGTCCGCGAGGGCAAGTGGAGTCGGCGTCAACTCTCTCACAAGCTTAATGAGGTCCTGCGACGCATCCGCATCATTAAGCGCGGTGGTACCTTCACGCCTCTCATGTCTGAGTACTTGAACCTGTTGCGGGCGAGGTACTCTCGCCTTCTGCGGGAAAGTTCAGGAACTGCGGCACTGCAACCCTGGGACAGACGTCCCGTGTCAGACCCTGAGGTCCTCCGCTACCTTCGCGTCTCTCGGGGCCGCGAAGATCGACCGGGCTGGGTTCCGTCTGTCACCACACCAGATGGCTTCCAGTCGTCCCATCCGCCTGACATCGCGAAAGTTTTCTTCGAACACTTTGCAGCCTTGTTCCGGATGGAAGATTACTCCCCCCGGAACACATCCGATGTCCTCGTACAACAGTTTTGTGGTTCCTTACCTCAAGTCTCGCCCGACCTGCGTGATACTCTTCACCGCCCTGTCAGCGCATTTGAGGCTTACCAGGCTCTCAAGGGCATGAAGATGGGTTCTGCGCCAGGTGTCGACGGCCTGCCTGCAGAGTTTTACAAAGAATTTTGGCCCCAGGTTGGCACGGCACTAGTCGCCGTTTTCAATGCTTTCCTTCAAGGCGGCAACGTTCCCGACTCCTTCCGGCGTGGTCGCATCGTCCTCGTCCCGAAGGAGACTGGCGACCCCTCCACACCGCAGGCCTGGCGGCCCGTCACCCTCCTCAACGTAGACTATAAACTGTTGGCCACCATTCTCGCTCACCGCCTTCGCGACGTGTTACCAGAACTTATAAGCCCTTTTCAGACCTGCTCTGTTCCTGGACGGAGCATATTCTCGTCCCTCACGCTAACGCGTGACATGTTCCACCTCACAGAGTCCAGCGGCCTTTCCGGCGCTTTCATTTCCCTAGACCAGGAGAAGGCATTCGACCGTCTGGACCACCGCTTTTTGTTTTCGGTCCTCCGGACGTATGGATTCTCTCCAGATTTCGTGCGCCTCTTTGAGGTTTTGTATGTGAACCTGGTCAGTGACGTCGTTGTCAATGGCCTGATTACTCCGTGCTTTGCCATTGAGCGAGGGGTACGCCAGGGCTGTCCCCTGTCACCCTTACTTTTCGTCCTTTGCCTGGACCCGCTTCTCCGACGAATCCACGACCAACCCTCGGTACGTGGTTTCCCTCTTCCTGGCTCGGGATCCATCAAAGTATCCGCATATGCGGACGACGTCTCTCTCTTCGTACGGGACTCCGGGAGCCTTATATCAGCCCTACGGCTGTATGAAGAGTACGCCGTCCTTTCGGGGGCCCGGCTCAACACGTCCAAAAGTAGAGCCGTTCTCTTTGGTGGTTTTGCCGACCCACTTCCGGGTGGCATCATGATAACGAGGGTTGTCAGGGTCCTAGGTGTTCTCTTTGACTGTTCTGGTGTGTCGGCAGAAACATGGAACAGCATTGCGACAGACGTCGTGCACAAAGCCACCGTGGCTTCGCGTTTCTCCCTGCCCCAGCGCGATAGAGCTTATATCGTGAAGTCGGTGGTGTGCGCCCGGCTGTGGTTCGCCTCACGGGTCGCTCTCCCCCCTCCGTCGGTCGTCCGCCGCATTACCTCCGTGATTTTTGCCTTCCTCTGGGATGGGCGCCCTGAGCTGGTCGCTCGCTCGGCCCTTCGAATGTCGCGCTCTGATGGGGGCCTGAGCATCCCCTGCCTTGTCACCTTTAGCCGCTTACTTGCCCTTCGGAACGTCCTGGACATCCTAGACGCCCCTGACTATCCCGGCCGGAGCCTGACGCTGTACTGGCTCAGCACCCACCGTCGCGTCCTGGTGCCTCGGGGGCTAGGGAACTCGTGCCCGACGGCGGAGTCCCCATTGCCTTTCTACGCGACGGTAGTTCAGGTCTACCAGCAGTTACAAGCGGCCACGCCTGACTCTGACGTCCGTGATGTACCTGTTTCACGTCTTTGTGAGGCCCTTTGCGAGCCGAAGGTGCCCCTCCTACTCCGGGTTCAAAGTCGGACTGCAAACTGGACAAGCGCTTTCTCCCCAGACATCCCTCCCTGCCTTGCAGACTTTCATTGGCGGCTTGGGTGGGGCGTTCTACCTACCCGTGACCGTTTAGCACGATGGGGTGTCACTAACTCCAACTTGTGTGTCAACTGTGGGCAGGTTGAAACCAACACGCACGCGGTGTTTGAGTGCGTTGTAGCTAAAACTCTGTGGACTCTTGTGAGTCGCATCTTTGCGCTGCCACTAAGCAGACACTTCTACGCTAGACACCGGAGTGCGGGTCTGGTGTTTGCCGCCACCTGCTACGTCTTGTGGCAACAAAGGAACATTGCTGTGGGCCGCCAGCGCCGTCTCGGCCTGATGTTCCCGTTGCTGCGACGGCTCCGGACACTGCTCCTCTCCCACCTCGAGGACGCACTTTTTGCCCTTGGGGAGGAGGAGTTTCTCCGGAGGTGGCATGCGGACTTCATTGGCGTTGCAGGCCGCAGAGTGGTGCTACAAGTTCGGTGGTGCCTCGATTGATTATGTTCTCACGCACCTTTTCGTAGTGTAGCGGCTGGTGCCGTTCTAGTCTACTTGCTATTTATTTTTTATGTGTCTGTGATCCTTTTTTGCCGTCCGTGTTCAGATAAACACTGTACATATTTGTATCGCGCCCGGGAGGTCGACTTCTAGTCGTTGTTTACGTTCGCATGCGTCCTCTTTGTGCCTCACGTTTCCTCGTTTTGTTTGTGTACTGCTGTCCCAACTTGTAAATAAATTTCTCTTTCCAAGATGAAGGAACACCGTTCCCATGATTCCTTGAGTGCGGGCCGGGGCGCTTGGGAATACTGCAAATGGTCTATTTGTTCTACGTCGTCAAGGTTAGGGTAACTTCTGCAGGGCTCCAATTTTTTCAAAGCTGGGGTGAGCACGTGCAAATTAGAGGCAACACAAAGCCTCGTGGGCGTGCTCTTGTTCTTAGTTTCTGAATGCGCTGATCGCGTGCGCTGAAAACAGCCTGTATCTATGGCTCCAGAGAAAAATTGGGGTGTGTGTATGTTTATACAGCCTAGAATTTGGTCTGCCTCAACGGCCGACGAGTCTCCCAGCTGTAGATAAAAAATGTAGTCAATGCAGTACAACCGATAGCGCGGGTTCTTTAACGTGCATCACGCAGTAATGATAATAATTAGGGTTGTGTGGATATTTATACAGCGAGTCGTTGGTCGGCCATTTTAAAGTTGCTACGAGTCACTCGCTGTAGATGAGCAATTTAGCCAGTGCAGTACAACCGCTAGCCTGGGGTCTTTAACGTGCACCACGCAGTAGTGACACACAACCGCACGCCGGTACGATGCTCATCCAGATCGAAACGGGCAGGGGTGGGGATTGAACCCAGGATCCCTGGGTTTTGCAGCGCGAGCTTTCGCTCCGCAGTAATGATACACGACAGCGCGCCGGTAGGATGTTCATCCAGATCGAAACGGGCAGGAGTGCGGATTGAACCCAGGATCCCTGGGTTCTGTAGCGCGAGCTTTCGCTCCACGTGCTCCGAGCTGGTGTGCTCTGTACTCTGTTTCACCTCATGATGTACCACAGGAAAGGCTACAAGCGCGAGCTCCTTGCTCTAGGACACATCTCGGCTGCACAAGCTCTCGTGCGTTAAGAGTAGCTCCCAACGCTATGAGCTCGCGCTTCGATCTTTGTCTGCGGTACAACATAAGGTGAAACGGAGTATAGCCCACTCTGCCGCCAATCCCGCTCCGGAGGGAAGCATGTCTTCTGTTTAGACACGCACAGCAAGTTAGCAACTGGATTACACCGCTGTATGCAGGCACGTAGCCAGGATTTTGTTTCGGGGGGGGGGGGGGTGCCGGGCTTCATGCCCCCCCCCCCCCCCCTGCCCCTGGCTACGTGCCTGGCTGTATGCACTGCGAGCTGTAGCGATTCGGAAGGTCCACAAAAAAAAAAAAAAGTCATACTCGGTGACAGGTTAAAAGCAAACGCTGGGGAGGGGGTCGGCGCCTTTCGAGCGTTCGCTCTGCGTGTGGAAAGTGATGGGAGGAGCTGCTTCATCTCAAAACTGAAAGTCATGCTCAGCAAATCCCACGCGAAGCACGAAATGCACGTTTCCTTCGATTTGTGTGTATGTTTATGAGGCAAAAAACGCGGTGCCCCTTCTTCTCTTGTGCCCATTTAGCGACGCAGCCAGAAATATTTCCAAGGGGGGGGGGGGGGGGGAGAGATTCTGAAAGCTTCACCCGCCTCCCCTCTACCTACATCACTGTTATATTGTCGGCTGTACGTGATCTTGAATTCCTCAAAACAATCTGTTTTACTGAGCCGCAAAACACGGCCTGTAATTCAGACCACACCAAAAAAAAAAAAAATTAATGAAAAAATACGTATATTTTTCAGCAAAAAATAAAAACTTAAAACGAATATCCAGTGAATGATTAAGCAATTACGTGTCTTCACAAATAAGAAATCAAGATGAATTAAGATATTGAACACCGTATGTTTGAAGGACGAGATGGACATAAGTTGATCTAGATTTCAATCAGCAAACAAAGGTTATCAAGCAACGTATACCAGGAGAAGAAGCTGGGAAATAATGTCTGCTCGCCTTCGATTGACTTCAAAGTTCGTACAGAGCACGAAAACCGCAGTTATGTCCACATGTAGTGACACCGGCCCCAGAAATATGAACTGCGAAAGAGTGGGGTCGAAACCGAAACTATTAAGTCGTATTTCAATCCTTGGCTACCTTCCTTGGCTTCGTGCCGATCCAAAGCCACAAGCAGCTTCCGGATCCTTTCCTTGTTCGCCGGAGAGGAGACAAAGGCCTGTTTCTTGGAGTGCGTCGGTCGATCCGAGTTTAGGTAAGTTTTGCCGATTTCATATTCATAATGCATGCTAGAAGAATATCCAGATATGCTAGATCATGTTCCGAACAACGTAGCTCACGTAGCAACCGTAGTTCGGATGATATTTCACTTTTTTCGACGATTTGAGTCGAAAAAAGTGAAATTGTCTTAGCACTGACCGGCGGCGGCGGCGGCGCCGCTATCTTGAGTGTCCCGTGAATGCTCTGCGACACCGGAGCACTGCAGAGACGCTGATTAGATCGTTTCTAAAGTACGCGTTGCTATCAGTGAATTGTTGTGTGTTGTCAAACGCTTGGATACGGATCTTAGAACAAACGCCATGGGTGTGTGTTCGGGAGGGCGACACTCATGAAGAATTAGGTAGTTTTTACATTGGCGTGTCGTCTTGTCCTTTCTCACGCTAGCGACAGCGTTGAGTTGTGCCCAGTATTTTGTAACTCCCGGTCTGCGTTTTCGCGCCGCATACAGCGGGATGGCGCGGTTCGAGTGGCGGTTTGGCGCTGGCGTTTGGCGGATTGATAGGACACGCTCCTAGCTGGGCGTCGCCGTTGAGCTCGTATACGGCGTGTGCCTCGCGCTGGCCTGCGGTGCGTGGCGTTGGGTTTCAGGTGCGCGGGCCTCGGGGGCGGATCCAAAACTCCGTTTGAGAGGGGGGGGGGGGAAGGCGGAAAATTTTTAAGGATACTATTCTCCCATTCTTTCTTGTGCAAGGGGGGTCCACCCATGTCAAAATGCCTCCGAGAAGGGGGGAGGGAGGGGGGTCGACTTTGTTTGGGGCCTTGATCTGCCACTGGCGGGCCTAGAGCTTTTTAAAAGTGTTGACCGAACCCTGTTAATCTAATCGTTCTTGTTTTCTCCCTTGTTGCCTGTTTTTTATTTTAATAATCTTGCTCTGGTTGATTAACTAGCAGACGCTCGTGCGCACGGGCCCCTGCGTATTTGTCTAGCCTTGCGAGCCACCCAGAGTACTACTGTCGCTAATAAAGATTATTATTGCTTGCCTGAGCGACGTTTTAATTTACCCCGGCCACATTCGTGACTTGTAGAACTCGTGGGTGCACAAGTAGTTTACATGGCTGAGGAAAGAGGTTGAATTATTTGATTAAAATGCTTTGACCTGGTATAGAATGTTTAGTGGTACAAAGGTTGCAATGGAAACGCACACATCTGACAGGCGCTCTCGCATGCACTGCGGAGACACGTACAAATCAAGGAGATCCAGCTTTGAATGTGATGGCTCCCTACTTACTACAGGTTTTAAGTACCTGAGGTTCTGGTAAAGTTGAAGGGAGTCTCTTAAAACATTTGTGGAAAGACCCAATGCTGGATACGATTTTAGTCGACAGGCTAGTCCACACTGTTGCAACCAACTAGGACCGAGTCCGACAAAACCAGTCTTTAAGCCTCTTGTGACGGCTTATGACCACGCCGCGCAGCAATAATGGCAGTCGTGAGCGGCTTAAAACCCTGTTTTGTTCAACTCGGTCGTAGTCAGTTGCAACAGTGTGAACCAGCTTTAACGCCTCTGAAGGACCGTTCACACTCTGCAACCGAGTAAGACCGAGAGAGACCAGACCGGTTTTTAAGCCTCTTGTGATCTCTTAAAACCAGCTCGGCTGCAGCGCATCCGGTCCTAAAACGTCGCAAGAGGCTTAAAAACCGGTCTGGTCTTTCTCGGTCGCATAGATGTGTACGGCGCTTTAGGTGCATGCACAAACAGTAGCTTCAGGATAAACTTGCGCATAGCATTGACCCCGAAGGATTTTGATCACATCCCCGATGTTGATATTTTATCTGTATCCCTGCACTGCCGAACACGTCAAGAGGCTTGTTGATTGCTGTGCATGTGCCTATCAAGCGAGCTGTGCTATTTCTAAGTGGTGTTTATTTGTTTTTAGCTTCCCGGGATTTCTTAAGGTACCAGCAGGTATCTAAGCTCTACATGCACACTGTTCCTAATACAATTACGTCATGAAGAAGGCTCATTTTCCTTCTTTGGTTGAGTTTAATAGTGGTGTCATCATGGGGGGGGGGGGGGGTCTTTGCACTGTCGACAACAGAGAAGCGTAATGTTGACTCTTGTTCTTTTGTTGATCTGCGAAGCAAGTTCTGGTTTCTTTTTTGTTTCAGAATGCCAGTCTGATTTTTATTCATGGTGTTGCAGGAAGTCTGTATGATGAAGAAAAAACTGCAGGTGGCTAGAAGCTGCCGATGAGCTGCCAGTCTGGATAGCAGCCATCAACTCAGCAAAAGCCTGCAGGCGAATCAGCCCCACCCGTTTCTCTGCTGCCATTCGAGACAGGATGCTTTGTAAAAGGTGAAACAGGGCCCATACACTGCTTCCGCAGGGCCCTGCTGGTATTTATCTGACATTTCATTTTTCTAAACAAATAATACCATTATTTCAAACTGTAATATACCGAGCAAGTACCCACTCTAAATTGGGGATGATCTTTGAAAGCTGGGGGATAGGGTAGGTAATAAAGCAAAGGTGTACATGGTCGGGTGGTCCCTTGGTCCTACCACGGAATTACAAATCGCTGCCATTTGCAAAGCTAGTTGACTGCGCAAACACGTAAAAACAAAGCGTCTGTTTCTTTTTTTGATTACAAAGAAGCATCCTAAAAAATGGTTGCTTACGCATTTGCTTGTTTTTGTTACTAAAGCCCTAAATTTATTCTTTTGAGTTAGAACAAAAAATGCAACCCATCTTTTCTTGGGCATAACTTTCTTTGGCAATGAAGAGAAAGCTAGGGAGGGGGGAGGCAGGCAGTGCTAATGGTTCTGTATTAGGTTCTAGGTTCTTTTTGTACGAGGACTGCGGTTGAAGGAGCTGAACCGCGATCGCCGAGCATGCAGGCATATTCACATCAATTTCTGAACGTTTCACCTGTTTTTTAACGTGAGCCAACGCTTTGACTGAAGCACTCAGACAGACTTGCAAGGTATATTTCACCGTGGTCAATCTCCTAGAATTTTATTTGTCTCGCATCTGACAAAGAGAGGAAACGTCGATTCAGGAAAAGTTTTGAATTTCATGATCGTAGATAAGCGCCAGAAAAACAGACAGAGACAAAAAGTTAGTGTGAACACTGGCGCACTCGCAACTAACATTTATTCAAAACAATATTTCTTATATAGCCGTGAAAAACGTCAGTCATGACTACAACTGGTGTAACCCTCTATCACGAAACTCTTATTCTTTTGCCGATGAGGTTATGGATGTGTCACTTGTACACCTCGAGCCTTTGGGTTTAATCTCAAACACCTGGTGTAGCTCTCTAGATGCTTTATCTTAGTATCTGGCCAAAAATTTGGGGTCGTCGAATGACTGGGAGCAAAAGCAGGGTCTGCAGTGTGTGGCCAGATGTCCTGATGGAGGTTGCTCGTGTTGCCACCTCATGTTTGCGAGTGCAATCATTAATACATAGGCCTGTCTGATCTGTGTACACAGAACCAGGTGACACTGGAATTTTGTACACAATTCTGGTCGTGCATTCTGTGAATTTTTTGCAGTGTTTAGTTTTGCATTTGTCTTTTCCAAGGCCGCGGCTGCAGGAACCACGCACGTCAGCTGCTGCCCTTTTTTTCCAGTCATTTGATTACACCAAATTTTTGGCCAGATACCCAGATAAAGTATCTAGAAAGCTACACGAGGTATTTGAGATTATAGCCGAAGGCACGAGTTGTACAAGTGACACATCCATAACCTTATCAGCAAAAGAATATGAATTTCTTGATAGAGGTTTACACCGGTTGTAGTCATGACTGACATTTTTCACGGCAATGTAAGTGATTGTTTTTTCAATAAATGTTAGTTGCGAGTGCGCCAGTGTTTATGTCAGCTTCTTGTCCCTGTCTATTTTTTCGGCGCTTTTCTATGATCATGAACCAACTGACCCAAATTGCCACATGAACGAATTTCATCAGTGCTGCTGTGTTTTGAGGTCATTAATACTTAACTCTTCTAGTGTTGAAAAATTATTGCAGGGGTGGGATATGTCGAAAGACAAGCACGCACACTCCACGACGAAAAGTCGCATTCCATTTGGATCGCATTCAGTTATGGCTGGCCCTATGGGGTCGCTGGCACACCACAGCTGAGAACATGTGTAGCGAACGATTGCGCTGCAGAACCCAGGGGTCCTGAGCTTGATCCCCACCCGTGCTCACTCACGCCAGTGAGCTCGCTAACCAATCGGTATACGGAAACAACTAGGAGTCCCGGTTCCCACTGTCCCACTTGTCGTACACGTTGCACTCCACTCGCTTGCTTGGTTTGTTTTAACATTTCTTGGTTGGGGGGGGCCAAACTTCGTAAAAATCCCACACGTCAAACAAAGTGGCGAGCTCACAGAGTGTACCAACAATACACCACACTGATGATGCCCAAAGATGCACATGATAAAGATGCCATCTTAATTTTGCAGGGAGCTAGAAAACCTAGGGTGAACTTAAACCAAGAAAACACAAAATAGCTAAAAAGGAAATGCTATAGGTTTGGCACATCCTGGCTAATGTTATGCTAACATTTTAAAGTCAAAGCTAAACAGAACAATTTTACTTATCTTTAATTGGTAAAGTTCCACCCAAAAAATTATTATGGTTGAACTATATTCAGCTATACAGTGAAACGGTGTTCATTGTCTCTCTAGCTTTAGCTCCATTGCCACGGAACGTTGTGTCTCTCCTCTCCTGCTTTGCCGTTCTACTCGTTCTGTCCCCATGCTGTCTGCCAGTCGGGGAGATAAAAGCCCATGGCGACAGCGCTTGATGTCTCTTTCATATATTTTTTTTTAAAATAGGGGAACAGGCTTTAATATGTCCTCTGATGAGGGGTTGAGCACTTACTCTGACATGGGTGCATGCTCGGTGTTTTACGGTAGTTTTATGGTGTTGTGTGTTACTAGAATAAATTGGGTTTTAGTATAGTTATCACATATGTGTACAGGTAATTCATGCAGTTGTTAATGACTGTTAGTACCCAACTCAACCTTTTGCTAGGTGTCTATGAGCTGAAAAATTGGTAATGTTGAGGAATTCGGCGATTAGAAAAGTCTGAAGATTTCCACCCTAATCAGCATCGATCAGGGAAATTCAGCCTTCCTTTCTCTGAATGTAAGCAAAAGACACGTCTGGTGTGACACATGCACCTTTCTACTCAGCAACTTGGCCGGCCTGCCAACATAAATCTCTGCTGGAAACTAGAGTCTTGGTAGAATCCAGAGGTACAAAACTCATCTCGAAATGTATGAACAAGGCAAACTTCAATACTCTCAATGAACTGCTGCTGCTTATGGCAGATTTGTGGAATGGCTTCATAGTGCGAGAGCTTGTCTCTATAGTTACCCCAGTTGCTCCTGAATGGACATTCTAGGGAATCTTTTCCGTGTTGTGAACATCATGGCAGTTGAGGTAGTTTCCGCTGGGAGTATCCCTCAGCTTGACAGTCCATAGAAGCTTTGTCAGCTAGGATTTTGAATGTTGCGAGGACAATGACGGTTGCGTTATCTCCTATATTTTTTGCCAGAAGTTGTACGACCAACCGCCAGGATTGCAACATCCGACAGCATGACATGCCGGCTCCTGTGGTGTCATTTAGTTTTGTCGCTTAGAGACCACTTTTGGTACATGGGTGGTATAGAACGCTAAACACACCAGTTGGAGGCACATTCCAGACACCATACCGTAGCGTCTGCTGCTGAGATGTTCTTATTGCAGTTATAATTTCCGATTCTGTTTCTTTTGTTCTTCAGTGGGAGCTCATGAAGGTGGCACTGTGTACAGAGGGGCAGAGTGGCTGACAGTGAGCTGCCCAAGCAAGCTGCTGGCTCTTGTGACCGTCTCCGAAAGCCTGTGGATGGGCTAAATCACAGACGTGCCTGGACATTTATAAATGGTAAGCACAATCTACACTACCTTTGAATTATGCCTTGGTCTAACAACTGTATCTTGCATGACGTGTTTGGCTGCTAGAATTGAACTGGATAGTGTTAAGCGGCACATGTCATCAAGTAGGCACACGCTGGGACGCTTATGCCAAACTCGGCTTCCCAGTCCATGAGCCACCAAAGACCCAGCCAAAGAGATCCCGAGTCACCCATGATTTCATGTTTCATATGTATATGATGTTTTACTGTAAGAGTTATTCATACTGTTTGGCATTCTAAACTTTCCCATCACTAAGGATACATTTTTGTGGTGCCATCAGTGTTGGTTTTCAAAGGTACTGTAATCTGGGCCTTGTTCTGTTAGCTGCCATGAGAACTGTGAATCGCTTGCCAGGGATGCTTTTGCCATTGCAGGCAAATTTTCTAGGCAAGTCATTTAACTGTTTCTGGCTTCATACTTGGCTTCACTTTATCGTTGAGCCATTGACTTCCTCTTTCGACGCTGGCACTGCCACCACAATAGTCCCATCACATACACTGGCACTACAGCCCGTTACAAAATGCACAGCCGTTTGCATACATCTATCCATCCCTTAGATGGTCTGTTTTCCTATGCCATGGTGGCCCTTAAGGTAATGTAGCTATCCACTTGCAGTGAAGTTTTTCACATCAAGTTAGAAGGAATCTTTTACATTCTTTTAAAAGATCCTTCACTTCATGAGTAAAAGGAGTTTTTCACATTCCTTTAGAAGATCGGTCCTAATATAGGAATGTTGCTTGCCCCGACATCTCTAAACCCTCTCTGTAGTGGTTTCTCAATGTCTTAATATGCCGTACATCGGAACATGTTCTGCCGTGCTTTTATGTCACACCGTTTCTTGAGTAGCTTACCCAAAATGCTTTGAAAGGTCTTGTGGGCTCCAGTGACACAAGACTTCTAGTCTCCTTCTCCACATGCCTTTTTATTTCAAGTTTAGTTGCAAATGTCAACTTTGCCCTCTAGACATTCACAGCCATGACAACTGTCACAGAATTCAACGGTTTTTGTTCTTTTTTTGCTGGTTTCAGTTTTGAGTAAAATACGCGAGCGCCGAAAGCACAAGCTCGGAGGAAGGGAACAAAAAGAAAGTAGGTGGAACCCGCGCGCGGTGTGGTTGTGGTGGAACGCGAAGCAAGGCATCGGCGCAATGGCTGGTGGAACGGCGAGCAAGGCTTCGGGGGTTTGGGTGGTCGAATCTCGAGCAAGGCTTCTTCAAGATTGTTGGTGGGCCCCAAGCAAGTCTTCGACAATGTGCTTGTGCTTGTGAGTGAGCGCTGTTTGGCACTGTAAGCACCCAAGCCACCACCGACATCTTGGGATCATGATTGGACTCTCCTTCAAACTTTATGGCATCTTTGATTTGGCTTCTGTTCCTGTTGTTATGCTTTCGAAGCTTTTGTGTCTTTCTTGCCGTGGTTACGAAGAGTGGAACGCTTGCAAGATATGTTCTTTTCCTTTATTTATTTTTTTACGACTGTGTGTGCGTCTTGTGCACCTTTTCTTTACTTTTGAATTTCATTACTATTAAATAGTGTTCCGTAACGCCAGGCATGACTCACTCAATTCCTACCGCCTCTCAGGAAGTCCATCGCCTGGGTGTGGCCCCAGCACCTGGACAGCGGTCCAATAGACCCTTTGCAAAACATACAGCGCCACGACGGCAGGGAATTTTGGGAACCCTCGGTAAAGATCACGTGCTTCCCCGTTGCGCCTCCGCGACTGCGCACGCGTCCCGGCAGCTACCGCCAGCAGCCGTTGCAGACATCCGCCATCCCGCCCATCCGCCAAGTCGTACGTCGTTGGCGGCGTACCGTATCTGTGGCAGCGTAAAGGCACCGCGACAGGTGAACTTATTTAAACGTTATTTGTCGTAACTTACCTTCACGTATTGAAGTGTCACCGAATCCGTTTAATTTGCACCGGAATCGTGGCAGGTTTCGACCAGGTTTGACAAAGCGTTGGTGCAGCAGATGACAGAGCCGGTACAAAGGAGAGGGACGAGGAAGGGGCAGCCGTCGTCTCGTCGCTCGCCTGACTCGGCCGCTCCAAAAGTCGTTGCCGTGGTAACCTGCGCCTGCTCGCGTATGCCACGTCGTCACGTGGTAGCGGGAGGAGGGGCGTACCGAGGACTCCCATTATTGGTCGTGCAGCGCGCGTGGACTTTTGGGTTTTTCGCGAAGGGTCTATTCAAATTACAAGTTTGTTTCTTTATGGGATCTTTTCCAACCTAACCTGTGACAAACTTGTGACAAATTCGAGTCCTGTCGTGGATACCAGTTTGTCAAAGGTTCGGTTGGAAAAGATGCCATAAACAAACAAACTTGTAATTTGAATTGTACCGCTGTCCAGGTGCTAGGGCCATACCTAGGCGATCGACTTCCTTAGAGGCTGTAGGAATTGAGAGTGAGTCGTGCCTGGAGTTACGGAACACTATTTATTAGTAATGAAATTCAAAAGTAAAGAAAAGGTGCACAGGACGCATACACAGTCGTAAAAAAAAGTAATAAAGGAAAAGAACATACCTTGCAAGCGTTCCGCTCTTCGTAACCGTGGCAAGAAAGTCACAAACAGCTTCGAAAGGT